>PYHX02000495.1:16212298-16545192 GCA_004302925.2 Cochliomyia hominivorax
AAATTAATATAATATCTTCAGAACATTTAGCAAAATAATTGTATCGAATTTCAATAGAATTGGTATTTATTTACTCGTTTTTGGGGTTGTTTCAGATATCGGTCTATAACTTCCTTGCTTATAAACCGATATAGCTGGTTTAAATAGCAAACTGCTTATGATAATAACAAACAATGTGGCCAAGTTTTATTGAATTCGGTCAATTATTCTAGGCGTGAGAATGTTTCCAGCAGACGGACTCGACTCAGTTCTTGTTTTGATGCAATAATATATATACATTGTAGGGTCTGAGATGATTCCTTCTTGGCGTTAGACACGGAATGATAAACTTAATATATCCTCATCACCACTTGTGATGGTGGAAGGTATAAAAACAAGTAAAAGTTGTAGTCGGCCAAGCCTGATCATTATTGGTTTTTAATCAACTAAAAATTTATGTTCGACACTCGTATTTATTTTATTTTCTAATTTATGCTTTAGAATATATTTTATTATGGTATTAACTTTTTAAGGGATTTGTGCATTTTAAAAACACATTTTCTGGGGAGGATTATACGGGAACTTGAGGAAATTATCGATCGACTTTTTCTAATTTGACCAATTCCTATCACAATAGCAACTTATATGAAATTTTACATATACGTTGAACCTTCAAAATGATATTTTAAAAAAGACTTATTTGTACTAAATTTCGATAAAATCCGTGAAGTTAAACCCCATTCGGTATGGAACATTTATAGGTAAAATATTCATTATCAAATTAGGCATTATTCTTGGGCCAAAATAATGGCATGTGCCAAGAATCTCTGAAATTGCAATCTGTGGTTTATTCACAACCAGTCCGTTAGGAAGACGAACATCGTTAAATCGACTCAGAAAGTGAAACTTAGTCGAACAGTATAATTTTTCACTAAAAATTTAATTTTTCACTGAAAAACAAGCGTGCCAACTGCATGCAATTCTCGGAAAATCTTTCCTAGAAAGAAAAATAATTCTAAAATGTAAAAATCCTTCAATTTTCCCATAATTTCGGTAAATTGAATTATGCATTTCAGCTGTGTAACGCCCTTTTCCCCTTATTTTATAATTAAAAATTTTTAAATTATAAAAATAAAAATAAATTCCGTGTTATCATTTTCCAACAGCTTGAAAGTCCATCACCAAAAAATGGGAAAAGTGAAATATTCTAAAATGCTTAACTCTCTATCGAAATTGCTAAACTATCTTTCGGCTTATGAAAATGAGGCAGAGTGAGAAGAAAGTAGCGAATGGGATATTTTTTTTTGTTATCTTTCATCCATCTTCTTCAAGTTGAACAATTTTTCAATTTACAATAAAATGAATTTTTGCGTTCAATGAATTTCTAAATGAGTAAAATTACTTTCTTATAGTTTATGTTATATTTTCATTATTGTTGTTGTTGTTGCTGTTATCCCATTTTGTTGTATATAATAATTCTTAACTCTTATTTGTAAAATTGTTTGTGAAAAATAAAAAAGGGGGTAAAACGTGCAACATCAGCACATGCTACAAAATGAGAAAAAAATAAGTGAAATAAAGTTACTTTACAACAAATAGAAAATTGTGCAAAATGGTTACGATAGATGGAATTAGATGGAAGATGATGACGATGATGTGATGCTACAACAACACTGGTGCATATTCTTATAAACTCACATTACTTTTTTGTAGTGTGCAAATAAATTAAACAAGAGAATAATTAATAAAGTTATAGCCAAAAAATATAAATAATTTTATATCTCATTTAGTGTTCCGGAGGTATATTTTAGAAGCACTTTTAAATATTGTTTAATTTTTTAGTGTGTGTATATGTATTGGAGGGGGTTTAAAGATTTGACTTAGCCGAATGTAGTACTCTCACTTGTTCTAAATTTAAATTTAGAGTGTAACTGCTATTTTAATTGAATTAAGTTTTTCAGTCTCTATAGCATTGTAAGTAATGGGCGAATGATTTTTTGCAGGCGATTACCTTAAAAATACGGTCTGGCATTGATTCCAATAATTTTTTAAGAAGATCGAAATCAACTTCCTTTCAAACATGCTTTATTTTTGGTTTTAGGTCTTTTAAAGTCAACACGCTTTCGTTTTGGGCATTATTTGAAAAAAATTTACAAACCATGAATCCCCACATTATCTCCATTGAGTTTAAATCCGGACTGTCCAACCTTGAATTAGACTGCTTTGAAACATGTACCACAGCATTATTTTTATGTCTGCGTTCATAGAAATATTCCACACAAAATAGCACTAGAAATATTTTATCGCTTAAATAAGGTAAACAGCAAGATTGAGAAGAAATCTTGTTATCTACAAAAAAAAGTACCGTTAAGTTGAGAACAACAAAGATAAAACAAAAATATAAATGCGTTTATTGGAATGTGCATCAGTGTTGAACTATTACTGTTGTTGATGTAATTGTTGTTGCTGTTGTAAATAGCCATTAGCAAAAATGCTTATTAAAAATTTACATTTAAAGGAAAAATAAGGAATGAAAAACTTGTTTGTTTCAAACACACTCACTTGCTTACACACACACACAGCCAAACAAACACATTTAGTCACACACTTACAAACATATTGAGAAAAATATTGAAAATGAGGCATTCAAGCAGTAAATGAATAAAATTGTAAACATTCAAACATTTCTAACTATAGAACTCGTCCAGAGAGTAAGAGAGATAGAGCAAAAGGCTTTAATGATATCTCTAGTATTTATGGCCAACTCATTTAAACATTTCTACAAATTTAAACTTCATCAGCATACTGTTAAGCTGTTCGTATTCTTATTAAACTATAGTATATTTTTAGGTGTTCATGCCAAGTTAATTAAATAAAATTGGAATTTAATTCATTTGCGGATATTTAAAAACGGGCGCCGGAAGTCTTTTCCTTTTTTCTATCTTAATTTCTTTACTCTTTCTTCTTTTCCTTCAAAAACCAAAATTTACTCTTGTTTTCTTATTTTCAGCTCTTAAGAGTTCAAATGTTTGTTGTTTCATAAATATTCGAAAATTTTTATTGTTATATTTCATTTTAAGCTTAACTGACCTTTTTCTTGCTTTTTTTGTGATTTAGTCGAAATTATGAAATTTAACATCAAGTGATTTTGAACAATAAATTAGAAAATATTCTCTCTCTCTCTTATCAGGCCTTAAGCAATTATTTTTATTCTCTGGTAAATTTTATGAAAAAAATTATTAAACGAATAAAAGGAATTATTTCTTTTCGATAGTAAATGTCCTTAAGGGAGAAATTCAATAAATTGGGCAAAAAATTGTATCATTAATTTTAGGCGTAAATATAATTTGGTTACAACAAAAAAGAGTTTAAAGCTTAATTTTTAAATTAAAGAATGTCACAATGGGACAGAATCTAAATTTTGTTTAAGAAGTGTTCGATTTCCCCTTTACAGGAAAAACTGCTCTTCTGTTCTCAGTTATAAAAATCTATCTTGATTTTCTATTTAAATGAAAATAGCCGAATATTGATATATTTTTCTTATTTATATATTTTATACTTGTATAAAGTAGACTCACAGTTTGTGTTGGAGTCAGAACTATCCCATATAATGAAATGGACTTTAGCTTTAGATCCATATAGTATATGGCTCTTACGGCTATTTGTTGTTCTGAGTATTTCATGGAACGTAATGTGTGGCGGATGCGGGGGATGAATGGCGGTGGATTATTAAAAACATAGAGGATTTAGATATTTAGATGGCAATTTAGTATACAAGATTTTTGCGTTAAGTCCACCGCCAAATACGTTAAAATTATGCTTTATTTCGACTGCTAATGGATCTGGCGGAACATCTACTTTAATATTCGATCATATTGATTGATTGAGAGACGTATACTATGAAATCCATATGCCTCTGCTCCAAGGAGTCCTGATTTATACGATACTCTTTATATTGGATCACCAATCTGGACCACCTTCCTTTGACCACATCCAGACTAGCAATCTTCACCGTCTTCCAGTCACTAGTCGGTGGGTCAGGATTCTGAATCTGGATGGGCGCAAGTGTTTAAGGCGCAGGTGCATGTAGTTTTGGCGAAATGACTGAAAAAGATCTCGATCCGCTAGTAATCCCACTTGGAGGGACAATTACAATCATGAGTTTGGTGACAATCCCACTAGGAACACGAGATTTAGCCGAAAAAGTATTGCATATCGTTTGTTCGTACATGCTGAAAGTTTTTAGTGACCTTGAAACAGCAAGAATTATTTTTTGAGATGGTCCTGAATAATCTGTAAAGATCTTGCAATAAACCTCAAAAAATTATTTATGCGTCATTAGTATTAAACTTATTTGTCGAGTTAATCGAATATTAAATGAATCACCATACTTCATATGAGATTCAATTTCTTGGCGATGAATGATTTAAATTCGTTACCTTCAAATATTTTTCACTGATCAGGGTTTTGATTGCCTTCTGTGTTCAAATTGTATTTTGCGGATAGCGAAATGTTTGAATTGATGAAATATAACGGTCAAGTATTAACCTAAAATCGATAGCTTTCATCATTCGTTTTCTACAAAGGAAAAAGAAATGGGAACCAAATTTTTAAACTCTAGATTCAATGTATCGATAGGTATTCGACTAAATATATGTTCTTTTTGTGTGGGGGTAACTCCACCCTACTTTTTCCCACTTAATTTCTTTACACTGTAAGAATTTATTTTTATGTAAAAAAATTTCTTTTTTTAAATCTTGAAATTTCCTCTTTTTTCCCATAAATTTGCCAGTAATTCATTTTCTGATTAATTTTGCAAAAGAAATAAATTTGATTTGTATTTCTGTGGTTTAGCTTTAGGACAAAAACATTCATATTTTATAAACAATTCCCTCCATTATCCCTCATTCCGAACACCAATTGCATAAAAATAGTTTTGTTGTCTTGTGGCGAGAAAAGAGAAAATTTTATATAAAATTCTATGGAATAGATTGTGCGGTTAACCGAAACAATTAAGGAAATTCGCATAATGCGGAAAGGTAAAAATACAGTTATAAGAGAATTTTAGTTTTGTAACTTGTCCAAAAACCCCAAAAAATGTTAGTTTAGCCTTAGGAAAAAGTGGTGGTGGGGTTAGGGGTGTTTGTAAGCAAAAGGGAAGAAAATATAAATAAATAAATATTTTTGCATTTTGCAACGAAACACAATTTTGTGGCAATTATACTTTTCCAGAAATTACTTCTTGCTATAACGACAGACATTTCTAGAGACGACAGATAATTTTGATTTAAATTGTTGTTTTTTTTTTGTTCTTAAGTCTGGTAACTGTAGAAAACATTTATTCCTGGAGTTGTTTTTCCATTTTTTTATTTAATAAATTGTGGACAAGTTTTGTGATATGTTGCTTGTGATTGTTGCAAGTTGCCTTCGTTGCAAGTGTATGTGGTAAAGTGTATATTTAATTTAAAATTTTCTATTTAATATTTTGCAAATGATATGACGTCTGTTAACAATTTGTTTGTTATAGTTTAACAGTTTAAATTGAAAATAATTGAAATTACGTGTTTTGTCTGTTGGCAGGACATTTCAAATTACTGTTTTAGACTTAATGTCAAATACCTAAGAGAAGTATTTAAAGGGAGATTTGGAAATTCGGTTAAAAAATTTAAGATAAAGATAAATAAAAGAGTAAAGTTATTGACTGATCATCATTCGATATCCTAAACGATAGAAGCTACAATACGACTGCGGTTTCCCATACTTTCAAATAGGTTCATAAAGACGCGACTTTAACAAAAAATATAAAAAGTAGCTTATTCCTGAATCATAACAGATATCAAAAAAACCCTTTTGGTACATTTTTTAATTTCGGCCTATTTAGAGAAAATAAGGGTAAAAACTATTAAGCTTTCAAAGCTATAGAATAGAATTCTAATCACATCCGGAACCTATTAAAAATAATTAATAATATAAATTTGGCACTTTTGTAAATTCGAAACTTATCTATATTTGGTACTTTTTTCGTAAATAGGTTTTTTTATTTACAGACAAAATGATTCAAATATTTTATTATAAAATCTCAAAATAATGTTAAAATTCATTGGCAAAAAAATTTTGGAACCGTACACCAAATTATAAATAATATCAAATAGAACTGAAACATGGTACTTTTTTGGAGAAGATATATATATTTTTAATTTGGTTAACAAGTGGAAATATGACACTTTTTGAATTCTTTGTAATAATAGAGCATAACATAATTTTGACGGACATTATGTGGCGGTTTTTATCTAACTTTTTGAGAATACAGATATAAGATTTTGGGGACACATTTTTAGCTCCTTCGAAAGGTACTTTTGAAAGCTATATGGTAACTTTTTTAATTATTGTACCATAAATACTATACAACGTAAAAACAATGCTTTAACATGGATAAATTATTTCCTTATGAAAGTGGATTAGGGTTTCAAAGCGAAAACTCTCGTTGTAATGGCTTTTAAAGGGTAATCGGTAACTAATATTTGATTTGGGTGGAGTTAACTTTTCTTCAATACCTGTTCGACTAAGAAGGATTTATATGTCAAATAATCTCTTGATTTTCCCAATCTCCTCTGAACTATGAAAATTTTTACCCATTTTACTTTTTATTATCATTCTGAAATATATCCATCGTATATCACATTACTATCTCAACTTAGGACTATAAATACCGAAAGATTCGAGTATGTAACGTAATGAGATTTCATGCAGTGGATTCACATCACATGACCACATGTACTTTATTGTAAGTCCATAGTTTGGGCGACAGGACTAGTTCTCATGCACCGTTATCCGATAAGCTACATATTTCTTACTAATATTTCTTCTCCACAGTATAGGTAAGAATGGATGGGTATGTGACCGTGGCCTTGTTAAGCTAAACATTTGCAGCAGATGTAATAGGACCGTGGCTTGTTAATTTGTAAGTTAATTTTGCACACACAGTTTTCTGTTAAGAATTTTAACCAAACATTTTGCCTTATAAAGTTGGGAACCTTGGCCTTTGTTGTGGATAGTACCAGTTTAAATTTATTTGGTTCTACTTCAGAGCCCCAGCCTATCAGCGAGTTGCTATGTGAATCTGGACCGCTGATTATGATCAGTAATTATTAAAAAAAAACTAAAGCGATATAAGTACTACAGTATCATCAGCACAGTCTACGATCTTTATCAAGTTGTTATCCAAGTTTCCAGTACACAGTATAAAGCCTAAGTAGGGAGGACTTGAACTGAGTTTAAAATATCGTGGTTACTAAGATTAATTAACACAAGTCTGGAATTCAACCAACCATTTGCTGTTATAATCTTCAGCACCTAGACACGTTGTTAAGGTTTTCTTCTTTATTAAGGAAGGACGTCATTGGGTACTCTTTGAATTCGCGAGATATCTCTGTGACTCTCATAACATCGTGTAGTATGGTTCCACTTTAGTTAGGCATGCTGGCTGACTGATAGAAGACTTATACCATCTAGCCCTTGTGTAAATGAGAAAATCCCAATAATTTTTTTCAAAATACATAAGCTAAAGGATTTTGAAAAATCCTTCAAAATTTCTAATCCCATTTTGTTTTTAAATTACAGATAACATATTTTCCATATTCTGTGCATTTTCGTTTTTGTTATCTTTAAAGTTTTCTTTTTTTTCTTTTTTGAAACTCAAATGAAATTAACAATATTCATTTGTAAAACTTAACAAATTTTCGTAAGAGTCATGTTGTGACTCTCATCTTAAGCTAATTTAATGAGTTCCCATCTGTTTGGCAACATGTTAAAAACATTTACCTAAACATTAAGCTCAAAAACAAGATACAAATTTTTTTATCGCTTCTTATTAAGAATTTTTTTCTTTTCAGCGAAAGAACAAAAAAAGAATGCTGACTTTTTCTTTTATGTAAAAGATTCCCTTTTCTAGAGGGTTTCCCAACGATGATGGTGTTGCTTGTGGTAATTTTTAAATCTTTTGAAATTTTTCATCATTTATCATTTCATCGAAACATCAAACTGATGACTGACATTGAGCGTCTGTGTCAGGACAAAAAAAAGAGAACGCCAACAACAAACACCCCCTTCCAACACGCCCTTCAACAATAAACTTGTGCACGCAACGTCGTTTACCGCACACGTACGAAATGTTTTTTTTTTCTTTCTCTGAATGCCACAAAATAAAGAGAGACCAAAAATTCGAAATGAATGAAAACCAAATTGTGGCTTTGTCACAATTCACCCAGGGATTTCACTGTTTTTTTTATGTCTTGCTCTCTATCATAATGAATGACTCGCTGGCTGAATGACTAAATGACTGAATTTTTAAACGTTAAAAAGAAAAGAATATGAATTTATATTCGCGATATAAATTACTCTACACTTAAGTGGGATTTTTAAGATTTTTATCGCTTTCAAGTCGATTTATATTATTTCTTGTTGCTTCTTTCGTATTTTGTATTTCGTATCTTGTATCTTAAGCTTTTGTTATTTTTATTTTGTTGATCATTTAATGTTTCAATTGTTTAGATTTAAATAATTCCTGAATTTTTTTTAGCATTTTCCCATCTTAAGGTTGAGTAAGCAAAAATTTTGAGTCAGAGCAAAAATTCACGCTTAAAAAAGAACCTGTTAAGAATGGTGAAAATGAAAAATGTGCCAATTCATTTAAATGAAATTATCGCAACAGGATATACCCGGCTTTTTTCTTTTTTGCTTTGTAAATTTCCTTTCCTGTTGTTAATATAACACTTCCTTTTTGCTTGGCTGGAGCATTTCCAGTGAAAATCCATTCCTTCTGTGTGTTTTTTTTTGTGATTTAATACTAAAATTTGATTAATCTCCTTAGATAACCTTTAAATTGCTTTAAAGTGAAAATATAAATTTTAGCATTTTTTTTGGTAAAGTTATTTAGACACAAATTACTTTTAAATGAATTGCAGAAATGTATCATTTTTATCTGAAACATCATGACACGCTTAATGAGTTTAAGTGCTTTAAATGATCTTAAATGTTGCGTTAGCATATGTTTTTTTTGGAATGGAGGAAAATTTATAATTCTTATATTTATGATAAAGTGAAATAGAAATTTATTGGTAGTAAAGTTTGGTATGCAAATTAATAATGTCGATTTTCTTTTAATTTAATTTTTATCGTTCAGTGTACCCAAACTGATTTTTTGCATAGAATATTTAAAAATAGTACCACTAAATAAATATACACTTATGATTTTAGGTTTGTTATGTCAAAGAATTCAAATAGTACCATGGGAAATTATACACAGTACTATGTAATGTACCACTTGGTACATTTTTATATATTTTATTAATGTATTTTTAATTCCACATATATAAATTAACTATTAACAAAAATGCAAAAAGTACCTTTTTTAAGATACAAAAAGTACCACAAAATCTCATATTGTCGATTGTCATCCAATTAGAACCATATATCTCAAGTTTCATATTTCTGTTTTTAATTGTTTTGGGAAAACCAAATAGTACCTTCAAAAAATCCAAAAAGTACCACATAATGTTATAAAAAAGGCTTTTTACAAAGAATTCTAAAATAAAAGTAAAAACTACATAAAATCGCATCATTCGCATGCATCATCAAATTATTTAAAACCCACTTAGGACCTAATACAATACAAATAATTAAAAAGTACCAAAATATTAATTTTTATATTTGTTCTAAAAAAGCACTATTTTACTTGGATTTTCAAAATGCTCAGAATATTTAAACGTCCAAGTTGCAGATATGATACAAATAATTCAAATTGTACTCAAATTCCTTAAATATATTATTTTCTAAAATATTTACTATTTATGATTTAGTGACCATTTTTCAAAAATAACGTTATAAATTGCGATTTCATAGTAAAAAATTTAATCATTTTAACCATAATTTAGTTTAATATTTTTTAAGCTCAAATTGATATTTTTATTATTTTTATAAGTCTAGAATTATATTTCTATTTATACTGCTATGCAAGAATTATAAGGTACAAAAATGTATCAATACGTAGTTTTGCTTTTATTTCATCTAAATGAACCGAATGTCAAAAAAGTACCATACACTTGTGGGCTTATTTTCAAGAGATATGAATTTTTTCATAACAATTATGGTTTTGAAAAAGGTTATGAAAAAGGTTAACGATTTTTTTTTTGAATTTTCGAAAATCCGATTTATTACTTACGTATCAAATGATATATAATGTATAGCATAATCTATGTTATAGAAATCATTCGTAAAATTGGTTTAAACAGAAAGTAATTTTTTATACCAGGGTATACTAATTTTGTCATTCCATATGTAATGCCAGGAAGATCTTTTAGATTATATATATATATTGATTCTTGATATCAAAATCTGAAATGATACATACATCTACATTAATTGGTCGAGCTTAACGAAAGTTTGCCTATTTTTAGATATGACATGGGGTGAGCGGTTCTCATATACAAACGAAACATTTCATATCTCATATCACGTTTACTAATACATAAATTAAATAGTGTTTTAATAACATTATTATTATTTATTATAGGCTACAGCAGGTGAAACTCTAACTTAAAGCTAATTTCTTGAAATTGGTTACGGAAATAAAGCCTTAATAACAAAATAGCAAATTTTTGGTTAGAGTACGGGGTACCCCAACCAATTCATATTCAATAGTTTGTTTGTAACGACACATATTCACCAGGTTGCTGGAGTAAGCTCAGAGGATTCCGATTTACAACAACGTTATAATATATAAAATTTATTTATTTCTATTTTTTTTAAATGATGATAGCTTTTTTATCGTGGGAGATATAATCTCCTTTGTACGATGGTTCTTTCTTAGCTCTTGTATTAGTGGCCATTGGAAATATCCAACATCAAACTCTAACCTTGAGTGTTGTGGGCAAGATCGAGTATGGTAGAATAGAATAGCCAGAATATACCTGGACTACGTTGAAAATGGCTACTAGGAGCACCCAATATCGAGTTTCTATCATCTTTTCAGTAGTCGCTTTTAAAATAGTATACAAATTAAGAACAATTGGGAAGACATATGTGTGCGTGTAGGAGGCACGCAGAGAAGTGTCATTTCACAATATGTTCGTCGCAAAAACTCTAATATTTGCTGTAAACATTTTTTTGTTATCACCAACATGTTACTTGTTGGATTTGACAACAATTTCATTGCTGTAATAAAGTTATTTTTATTAAATGAAAAAAATATTGTTGTCCCAATATGCTTGACTGATCACAATTTTGTTG
Source organism: Cochliomyia hominivorax (assembly GCA_004302925.2). NCBI lineage: Eukaryota > Metazoa > Arthropoda > Insecta > Diptera > Calliphoridae > Cochliomyia > Cochliomyia hominivorax. The sequence goes on from PYHX02000495.1 coordinate 16,223,564, forward strand.
TTATTGAACAGCGCCTTGTAAAAAAACTATTTCCAAAAAGTAAAATAAAATGAGAATGTATATTAAACATTTCATACGAAAATATTTTATTCAATAAAAAGATAATGCGAAGAAACATATTTCTTATTTAAATAACAATATTTTTGATTGGAATAACAATATTTCTTGTGACGATAACAATATTTTTAGTGGCGACAAAAATATCTATTGTTATCATTGCAAAATGACAATGTAAATAAACAAGTTTTCTTTTTATTGGGATAACAATAGATTTAGTGGCGATAACAATAAACATTTTTATAAATGCAAAATCACAATACGAAATAATAATTTTTTGTTATAATAACTATATTTTTTATTGGATTGACAATATTTTTAGTGGTGATAAAAATAACTAAATTATAAAAAAATAAAATAAAAAAATTGGAATACTAAGAATTAGATTTTTGAAAAAAAGAAAAATCGACTATAATTTAAGAAAACTCTTTTTTTTGGAGATGTTGCCATCCTTTTTAAATTATAAAAAATTATGATATTTTTTATTGTAAATATTTTGCTGCAACCCTGTTTGTTGAATTTCTCGGGAAATTGTTTTAATAATTAAAAAACGATTGAATATTTTTTTCTCCAAAGCCATTTGTAATACGTTAAATTAAAATTATTCCACTTTCATAACCCTTCATTATTAAACCAAACCAAACAATTTAAATTTTTCCCTTCATTATATTTCATTATTTATAAACGTAATAATTATTCGCCTTCGCCCCAAATGTTCCAACCAAAATTATTAAAATTTTTATTGGCTTAAATTCTAATGGTTTTGCGACAAAATGATAATTTAAACGATAAAGACTGCTTAAAGGCGTTACAATAATGATTTTGTCTACCATTAACGATAAAATATGAATTATGAAATATGAAAATATCCTTTATTACAAAACTGTGGAAGACAAATAATTTTCATTTAAATCATAATTTTCATAAGACCATAAAAATCGAAGTCATAAGTAATTATTAATATTAACAGAAATGATATAAATTTCCAAATGAAACATAAAGACAAAATCGTGAAAAACCATTTTCCAATAAGGAAATTAAGCACAAACTGAACAAACTGTTATAATATACAAGTTTGTCATAATTTTGACTGAAGTCTGAAATGTCTCTCTTTCTCCCTGTCTCTCTTATTTTTATAAATGTATGTATGTTTGAATGTATGTATTTGTGTTTTACAAAAACAATTTTTGGCAATTAAAATCTGGTGCGTTTGTATTATAGAAAATAAAATAAAAATTAGCTGCCTTCCTCCCTCTTAATCCCCCTTTCACAATTGTAGTATTTTTTTGTTTACCCCCTTTTTAGGATTTAAAGAAGTATTTATGATTCAATGGCCATTGGCTTCTTTTGTTTTTGTTGTTGTGAAAGTTATGTCGCGGCAAATGTCGTTTCAATTCATTCATTATTTTTGTTTTTTGTTTTTATTGTTAATGAAAATTTCTTGTAAGCAAAACATCAGCAGGCCGGCAGGATAATGCCCGAACAACTATAATGAAACAAATCATTGAGTGTGAATGATTCTCGTAGTTGTTATTTTTTTTCGTTTACTTCAACTGTCGGACTGTGATTTCCTTTGCATATTTTCGTTTTTTTTTGGATTTTTTGTTTTCGCTTTATTTCCGTCTCCGTCTTAACACTCACTCATTGAGTGTGTATTTGTGAGTTTTAATTAGTAAAATGGAATTAACGCATTTTAGGGTATTTTTATGTTTTATTATATTTTTGTATTACTGAATTTATTGGTAGAGGAGGAATGAAGAAAATGTTGCAAAAGGGAAAGGGAAGTTAGACATTGTAATGGGGAAAACTTTAAAATTATTGAAATTTTAAGTTTTAATTTTAAAGCAAATTTTTTTAAAATAAAAATTCACAGGAAATTATTAGAAAAAGAATAATTTTCAATATCTTCATATTGCCAGATTTATAATTATGATAATTTTATTTCGTACATTTAAATGTACAAGAACAATTTTAGAGCTTTTTTCATCATCAAATACTAAGAGTCTGTTAGTATATTATAACCGGCTATATAATATCTTATACCGACTGATAACCTCGTATAAATCACACTTATTTAAATTATTTCCTTGATATTATCCATATATGCGATATATATGACATTTGAGTTGATTTTCAGATGTTGGGCCCAAATTTATAATAAAATTTTCTGCTTATATTGGAAATGTTATCACGATATAAAAATTTTGATTTTCCAAAGATGGTCTGAATGACCATGGGTTCGTGGTCTATTATAAAATTGATTACCGAAAAATATAGTTTTTATTTGAGAGTTTTTCGAGAGGATATATATACCCATAGGTTTCCTTTGGGATTCAAAATTATAATAATAATCTGTACCTTATTTCATCAAAAGATATCCAAAATTTCGAGTATTATAACGTTTACATGGACAGCCAACCGGACAGACAGGCGGACGGACGGATGACAATTCATCGTCTCAATAAGCGATTCTGAGTCGGTTGGAAACATACAGAGAAAATAAAGATAAACTTAAGTTTATCAGTCTCAATTTATCTAATTTTTTAAGAAGATCGAAATAAACTGACTTTAGTTTAAGTTCCTTAAATTCATTTCATTTTTGGTCATTATTTGAATAATTTTTATGGGCCATGTATTCCCACCCCGGACTGTAAGCGCGCCAGTCTAAAAGATTTATGCTGCGTTCGCTAAACCATGATTTTGACTGTTTTGAAACATTTACCGCATTATTTTGCTGGGATATGTAATTCTATATATGCCAACTGAGTGAGTCATGACCGTCTGAATTAAACTTTTTTCCATCAGAGAAAATTACCTTTATTCTGGTAATTGATTGTCATTGACTTTCACTTTGGCTTCTTCCATTTTATTTTCTCATCTCTTCGTAAAATGTGAGCAACGTTTCTGGAAGTCGTAGGAAGATTTAGTTTTTTTATCAATGTAGAATTAAATTTTGTAACGGGTTGCTTCTTGTTCTTTAAGATAAATCTGTCATTTTGTTAATTTTGTATTTCCCTTGGTGGATTTTCGAAGACCATAATTCTGTTCTTTTTTAAGAAATTACGGAACGTTTAATTTTACGACCAATGGATCATCCTTGGTCATAAAAAATATAATTCTTGATCTTACAGAAAAGTTTCCTCTGCATTAAAAAAATACCGTTAAATTGCCTCTCATTAAAACACATCAACTTTACTTTTGGATGAGAACAACAAAAAATAAAGAAAAAGTAGAGAAACAAATTAAATGTGTTTATAGGAATATGGAATAGTGTAGAGGAAATTTGATCAACCTGATATAGACCAAATGTAAGGCATTTTTACATTGTACGAAATTGTTTGACTCAAATTGCAATTTTCAATTGTACTGAAATTGACAGCTCTGTTTTTGTGATTACAATTGCAATTGAGAGAAAGAGAGCAAATGCAAGAGAGTTATTTTAGCATCTTGCAAAAAAATTTTGTTTTATTGCTACAGATTTTTTCCGAATTTTATTTTCTTGTCCTTTTTGTTATAGGATTTTTATTTTTGCCATTTTTTACAAAAAAAAAAATCTAAAATGTTTTTCCATTAAAATGTTCTTTTTTTGGTTTTCTTACCAGAAAAAAGACAAGAAAACAAGAAAAAATAAAAATTATACAACAAAACTACATTTAAGAGCAAAAAACATGAAAAATTCGAGTTCATCTGGTTTGGTTGCCATTGCAATAATGCTATTGCCCGTAGTTGCAAATAATGTTCGTACTGCTGCTGCTGCTGGTGAAGAATAATTTTTATATGTATTTTTTTGTGAAATTCTTTTTATTGTTGGCTTCTCATGCGCTTTTCATTGTATTTTTATGGTTGCCAAGGCAATGGACCCGCCTTCTTTAGCACAAATGTAATCATTATTCACCTATTGTATCTGAAACATGCAATACTCACTCACACACACACTCACAGATTTTTGCACAGAATGGCAGATTCAGTTCAGTTTTTTTTCAGGATATTTTTTAGGTTTCAGTTCTTTACCTCTTCTCTCTGGAATTGAAATTTTTATTTTATTTTTAAAATTTCTTATTTTCCTTTCTTTTCATTTCAGTTTTTTTCTCTACTCCTTTAGTAATTTTCGTGTAGGAGGAAAATTGTTTTTCTGTTATTGCATTTCTTTGCTGTTAATGTCAGTGTAGTGAGTAAAAGTAAAAGGATATGAGAGGGTTTAAAGGGAGTTGGAGTGGAGTAAACTTCATTGCATTTTGGTATAGTTGGGTTGTAAATTCACTTGTTTAGTGGTATTGGTAACTATGTCTCTGGTCAGTTAAAGAGAGTTTTCCATTTCTTTTATTCCCTTTTCTTTTATTTTAAAATCATGGTTGTTTTTTTGTTTTGTTCTTGTATTTACAAACTGCTAGTAATTCCCTTAATAATAATGATGATGATGCTGCTGTTTACTGCTAGTTGATGTTAATGATAATTACGATGTTGTTTCCCTCGATCAATATCATCATTATCACTACATAATTTTGTTGTTGCTGTTGTATTTTTTATGTATTGTTGTTGGTGGTTGTCCTGTGCAATGGCTGGAATTAATTTATTGCTTTTTTTCTTAAGTTATTGCTAATGCAGTGGCTGGTTTTTGGAAGTTTTTACTTTTGTAGGGGTTAAACTAAATGTAGTGGATTTTATGTTGAGATTTTTTAAATGTTAATAAATTAAAAGTGTTGATTTTTAAGAATCGACATTAAGATTTGAAAGGACATTGAACCTCAAAAAAAAAAAAAATGAAATTGCAACATGGGTATCAAAAATATATGAGAATCTTTGTAAAATATTAAAATTATTTATATAAAAACTCCCAGGATAATGATATAAAAAATGTCCTATCAAATTATTTTTTCCAATTAATATTCCTTAATATGTGTAATAAAAATGGATTTATCATTTAAACTGGCAGTTAACCAATTGAAAGTACATTTTTTCTGTTTGAATCTCAGTTTTCCAAAACTCCATCAGTACAAATCGTATCGAAACATTTAATATCGCGTAATTTGGAATATGAGTAGTGATTTGATAATGTTTTAATGTAGTCTATAAAAAAATATTGAATAGGGCTCAAGGGCGTAGTTTCCCTATTTTTTTAGAAATAATTCTATAACTTTAAAATTTCAGATTGGTGGAGCACAGGAAAGGATATGTTGACCTCAAAATTGGTCACCTTTAGTATTGAATTTTTTTGATTGCCAATTTTTTTATCGATTCCCGTTAAAGTGAAAAAATTAAATTTTTTTGAAAAATCGAATTTTTAGCAAAAAGTTGCATTTTTAATATAATGAAAAATTGATTTTCATTATATTAAATTTTAATATAATGAAAAATTGATTAATGAAAAAATAAATTTTTAATGAAAAATTAAATTTTTAATGAAAAAATAAATTTTTAATGAAAAAATAAATTTTTAATGAAAAATTTAATTTTTAATGAAAAATGAAATTTTTAATGAAAAATGAAATTTTTAATGAAAAATGAAATTTTTAATGAAAAATGAAATTTTTAATGAAAAATGAAATTTTTAATGAAAAATGAAATTTTTAATGAAAAATCAAATTTTTAATGAAAACTGACATTTTAAATAAAAAATGCAATTTTTAATGAATAATTACATTAATGAAAAATTAAATTTTTAATGAAAAATTAAATTTTTAATGAAAAATGAAATTTTTAATGAAAAATTAAATTTTTAATGAAAAATTTAATTTTCAGTGAAAAATGGAATTTTTAATGAAAAATGGAATTTTTAATGAAAATTTATATTTAATTTTTTTTTAATTAAATTTTTAATAAAATATAATTTTAAATGAAAAATTTTATTTTAAGTGAAAAACGTATGAAAATTATTATTTCTTATAAAAATCTCATGAAAAATGCAAATAAGAATTTCGAAAATTGTTTTTTAGTGGAATCGGTTAAAAACGATTCCATGTATATTTTTTAAATAAATCTATATCTGATTCGATTTTGTTCATCAGTCTGTGTGGATCTTGGAAGTGATCTTATATTTTAACTAATCCGAACTAACTACATGTAGTGAGATTGTTTGTTATAATAAATTTGATATAGACTGATTCTGAGATAATCCAATTAAAAAAATTTAAAGATCGACTATCGACTATATGAAATACCCTTTCCCATATTGTTTTTTATAAATGATAGTTGCGATAAGTTATGGTACGTTGAAATACATTTTTGTGATACGAATATTTATATGAGATTTACGGGCCTTAAAATTAATTTTTCTAGTAATTTTATATTATTTCCTGTTAAAACGACGATCTTTGTTTAATTTATATATATAAAGTTTCCTAAGAGCTTTATGGTCACACGGGAAGGTAAGCAAAATTATAAAACTTTCATCATAAATTTCAATCCGTCAAAATATCGTACTAAATTTTATCAATATATCTTTAAAATAGAATTTTGTTCACAAGACGGATTAATAGTTAAATCAGTTCAAAAATTAATCTTCGCAAACAGTTATATTCAAAAGTTGTGGAACACAGTTATTTCTCTCACTTATAAATTTGCTTCTTCGAAAATATCTTTCACTTTTCGCTGCAAATTTTCCACATCTCCAAATAAAATAAATGCATTTCCTATTGAAAATATTCACTTTACTTAAAATGTGATTCTAGGCATTTTAAGTGAAATTGAACAAAAGTAACGGAAACATTAAAAAATCAAATCTTAAATAAACTTAAGTAAAAACTTCTTGCTTTCTTTCTCTCTGAATATTTGTTTACCTGCCGGAAATCTTAAAGTCATTTTCGAAACGTAACAAAAAAATCAAGCGTAACAGCTGTGAATTTCTTTATTATTTCTTTTATTTTAAGATTCGCTACTGAATTAATGAGAATTTATGTTCTATGGAAGATGCAAAACAGGGAAGGAGGAACGTTGATGAACAAAAAAAAAAAAAGCTCATAAACTACAAATGTATTTTATGTATTTTTTCAACACATATATATGTATGCATTCAGTTTAATCACACATTGTGTGTGTGACTACATAACGTTAGTTTCCATTGCTTTTGTTTAAGAGGAAAATACATTGTATTTTTTTGTAAAAATTTTTTTAAATGAGTCTTATTTTACAAAAATAAGAAAAATAAAAAATAAATTGAAAGAAATATAAAGTAACATTAAAATATGTTACCAATTGTATATAAATGAATGCAGAGCTGTAATGGAATGAGATTATTAAAAAATAATTTTTTTAAAGATTTTAAGAACTGAGTAAATCATCGTAATGCATATTTTGATTCATATATTTTTTGAAGAAATCTTCAATTCTGCGCGATTTAGTTATCTTTGAAAATGAGCTTTTCAAAATTTGTGCATAAAAAAGTTTTGTCAAAAAGTTAACAGACTTCGATATAAAGAAAACATCTTCTGAAAGCTATCGCTTTGGAGAACAAATAAGCTTAGAACACATGTTTATGACACAGAAGAAACAGCTTTTAACTTTATTTGTTTGAACCCATGTGGGAACGTTACATTAAGAAAAAATTGAAAAGTGGAAACTCTAACAATAAAAAAACAATTTTGAATTTTACATATTTTTTTTTTTTTAATTTTAACTAATTTTTTCTAAATTTCAAGTTTTCATTAAATTTTTAAATAAATATTAAAATTAAAAAAAAAAATATATAAAATAAAAAATTTTGAAAAAAAACTTTGTAAATTAAAAAAAAAATCTAATTTTAAAATTTTCTTAAATAAAAAAAAATTTGAAAAAATCAAATTTTTACAAATATTTAAAACCAGTTTTAATCCGTTGCGCTTTGTTTCACAAATATCCTTCTCATTCTCAGATTAGGAAAGGAATTTCACAAATCACGACGTGAATTAAAAAATTCAAAGCAACGTAGACTTCTTCAGGTATTCGATTACTAATATTTTTTATGTATTTTGTATAGAGGGTACATCTCCGCTTTATCTTATTCGTTCTAATTTTTCCATTAAATTTCCATTAAATTAAAATAAGAAATTGACTACATAATATTTGCAAGACTCCCCCTGTAAGAGTTCATTAGATATTTGATAATGAATATTTAGTTTGTCTGGAGGGTATCTCTCCCCTGTACCTAACCGTTCTATTGTTAACATGATTATTGTTACAGAATTTTAAGATTTTCGCTGCAATAGTTCCCTAAATATTCATAAATTTTTATTTATTTTGTATGCGGGCTACCTTGATCTTATCCAAAAATAATTGTAGCCTATGAAGATTTTAAATTTTTGAAAAAATGTCGTATTGTTGTTTTATTTTGAAATTTTTCCTATAGATTTCATTACTTTATATCTCTGCCCCAAATAAACATTTTTAACTACATTTAAAATATTCTTGATTTGTTAGTCTTCTTGTTTTTTATTATTATTTTTACTTTTTAATTTCTTATTTTTCTCAATAGATTTTTACTTTTCCATGTTTTTTTCCAAAAGGCATAATTTAAAAATTGGCATTTGTTTAAATACTCACACACATACAAACGCACATATGCAAAGTGGTAAACTTAAGTACTTGAATTTCAAACACTTTAATTAAAAGAATGAAATCTTCAAACTTAAAAATTATTAAATAAAATAAAATTATCAGAAAATTTATGAAGACCATTAAATGATCCTTTTAGATTCCTGTTAGAAAACATTGTTTTTAATTTTTTTCTTTATACATATGAACACATCTTTTCATGTATATTTAACATTTAGGTAAACCTTAGAACAAGTAATGTAAATTCGTACAAAAGGAAAAGAAATGTTATTTAAAACACCAAAGACGTAAGTGAATTCTTTACCATGAGTTACATGAGTATGTGTGTGAGTTCGCATACAAACAAATAATTCACAAGTTTTATTTTCCATTTGGCAAAATGTGAAAAATTAAGACATTCTGGCTCATTTGCATAAGTAGCAGCAAATAACACTCACCTGCCTTCCTACCGCATATTTATTTCCCCTCATTCTCATTACCCGCTAAAGTAGAGAATAGTAGAGTGGAATGGAGTATATTTAAGAAATACATAAGTATGAGTTTTATGTCGACAACTGTTTTAACTAGAAGATTTTTCTTTATTTTTATTAACGCTGCTCTGGGTGCTGATGTTATTTTTTTTTTACTTTTTTTTCCAAATTTTGCATAATACAGTCTCAATAAAAACATTTGCCACACATGTGTTGGTTGCATGATGTTTTTCTCATTTTTTCTATTTGTTTAAAAACACAATGAGGAAAAAATTTATTCATAAAGAGTGAGATCGAAAAATTCTTAACATACATATATGTTAATAAAAACGAAATCACTAAACATACAATTTTATTTGTTTTTCTTATTTGATTCAAATTATCATAACAATTTACAAAAAATTTTATAGTTTTAATCACCAGTGATATAATTTAGAATATTTTTCTGAAGTTCTTCCATTAACGTTTTTTAGTGCTTTAAGTCACCTTTCTTGAACAGTAGTCCATATCCGTTTAAAATCTACCACACTTTTAGACACCTTTGTTTTGCTCCTCTTTATACCACTTAAGGGATTGCTTACCATAGTGAGAGGATCAAAAATAAGTAGACGCATTATGATGTCAAATCAATGGATTTTAGGCCTGCATTACATTTATTTTTCGTTGCAAATAGTCCGAGCTATCCAAGCTGCTTTCTAACCTGAAGTGCTGGGAGCAATTTGAATTTGTTTGGGGCTTAGAAACTCAATGTGCACTATTCCTTCTATTTAAACCAGGTTTTCTATCAACAAACAAGTTCTCCCGATATTACTTAATGACATTAAAAACAGTTTAATGGCAGACCTTTTAAAGTTATTCCAACTTTCTGTAGAGCCAAGTTGAGTTTTGTGCGTGATGTGTATTAAGAACTTTTCGATCCCACTCCTTACTTAAAATCTACATACACACTCACTTAATATATTCCATACTTCTGCTTCTAAGTGTTAGTTTTTTGTTTTGGAAATATTTCTGCACTTGAAATTCAATTTCAATAATGAAAAATTCGACTTTAATTAAAAACTCAGCAGTGAAATCATTAAAAATGTTAAAATCAACAAAATGAGAAAGAACGAAAATTATAGTAAAAACATTCAAAGTTGAAAAAATACTCACACGTTTCCGTTTATATAAAAATCCTTATTAGAAATTGCTCATATGTTGGAAAAATATATAGAATACAAAAAATAAAAATAAAAAAAAAATGAGAATGTCCGACTGTGGAATAACGCTGACCAAACCTTTTGTACCTTCATCCCTTTTTTAGAGGATATTTTGTCCACAAAAAAGTTATTTATTTTATTCAGATACGGAAATGCTTTTTACCACATTCCGCATTAGTATTATTCAAATACTGGGAAAGAGTTTGTTATATAAACAAAAAATGCGATTGTATGCTTTTGCTGTTGTATGTCCTGTGGTGACCAGGACTTAATTTAGCATCCTGTTTAAGCATATTGTTTAATTTTTTTACGACATTTTATGAAAATAATGATTTTAATTCTGCTGGTGTCATAGATGACATTTTAGATGTACATTTTGTATTTCGGAAATTGGGTAAGTTGAAATGTTGATTTCATTTTCCTTATTTGGAATTTTAACTTTAAATCTCATTACGAACAATTTACAATTAAATTATAAAAAGTTTTGCAAAAGTTTGACTTTTACCAAAAAATTCTTATCTCAATGAAAAACTTTGTAGTTTTGCTTTACGAGTCCATGATATTAGAAATTTGATGCTAAAATTCTAGATACTGTCTACTTAGGCGTATTAGTTATATTTTTATATATTATCAAATATTAATCATACGCTTCAGAGAAAGATATAAATATAAAAGAGGGAAAGCATTAATTTGAAGTAAAATATTTATTTTCGCTTTATTTTCTTTTGTGAATATAAAAAATTAAAATATTTTTTTATCAAAATTTAAAAATCTAAAGCATAATTAACAAAACTAAATTAATAAAGTTTAAGATTTTTGTATAAAAATCCAAAGAATCAAAAATCTCTTTAAAACTGAACTCTCTAGTACTTATATAACACAGTTGTGATATTAGTATTTGGCCAGTTTTTAGACGCCTGTATTCAGCAATGGGACAATTTCGTAATTTCGAAATCGCTCTTTAGAAAGTATTATCATGGAAACTGAACACGCACCACAGAGTTAATAAGGTTAAAGGCAGCATATTATACATTTCACAAAATGTTCAAAATAACATGGTAACTTTGTGCCCAACATTATTAAATACACTCCTTACATTCTAACCTTACTTATGGGTCTTTAGTATGATGGACTACTACAAAAATAAGATATGTGGTTGATCAACATACGACAGCTTTTATGAAAACATCACTGGTGCATTTCGGACCAGCACTTCGGAGGTGCTGAACGTTGTACTACATTTATGATATGAAATATGTAGAAGCTAATTTCTTTTCTGAAGATCTTGTTGATGAATGCAGCACAATAAAAGCTAAAATGTTTGCTAGATAAATGAGATGCAAGCTTTTGGATAACAGCGATACTTTAGAAGGAATCAGCATATTTGCCTACCGTGAGGCGGCACTTAAGACACTGAAGGTCCATGTAACTTGGCTGTGCATTTAATGTATATTGTTGCAGCTATATTAATTTCGGGAAAGGAAGCAGAGCAATAAAAATAATTTGATTCCAAAGTAACTACGCATATGGTGTTCAAAGTAAACGACCTACCTAAATGGATCTAGCATTTTGAAATAATGACAGGTGAACACTATATACTGTTTATCTTACATATTGTATGGTCATGTCAAAACAGGGTCATTCGGGCTGTACTCGACTATTAAAGATTTACGTAAACTTAGAAATTACGAATTAACAAATGAGAATTTTCACTAAAATTAAAAAATTCACAAAACAATTTTCAAAAAATTTTGATTTTTTATTAAAATTAAGAAATTTCACTTAAATTAAAAATTTCACAAACATTGAGAATTTTCGCTAAAATTAAAAATTTCACAAAACAATTTTTAAAAAATTTTTAATTTTTATTAAAATTATGAAATTTCACTTAAATTAAAAATTTTCACAAACATTGAGAATTTTCGCTAAAATTAAAAATTTCACAAACATTGAGAATTTTCGCTAAAATTAAAAATTTCACAAAACAATTTTAAAAAATTTTTAATTTTTATTAAAATTATGAAATTTCACTTAAATTAAAAATTTTCACAAACATTGAGAATTTTCGCTAAAATTATGAGTTTTTACAAAAACTAGAAAATTTCGCAAAAAATAAGATTTTTCTATTAAAAGTTGCATAAAAAAACTGCAACAATTTGCAAAAATAATAAATAAATTTAAATAATACATTAAACCTTAGACGAATACTTAATATTTTATAATTTAACATTAGAAATTATTAATCATACGCTTTACAACAAATTTTTCAAAAGATTTTAAAATTTTATTTTCGACGGAATTTTGTGAAAAATATATAAATAAATTCTTTATTAATAAAGCTATTTATATGAAATTTAGATAAAAAGTAAGCTAAATTGTTTTTAATACAAAAAAGCGAATCCCACCTTTTTTATTTTGAAATATCCAAAATTACCACTAAGAAAACACTTCTTTTAAAAACTGACATTATTCCCGGATTTAGCCCACCAAGACTAGAAAATTAAATAAAAACATATTGAAAAATAGATTGACATTTTATTTTGGTTTTAATATTTCGCAAAGTATAAGATAATTTTATACTTGTGAGTCTATTTTTTTAAAGAAATTATAAAATTTATTAAATTTTGGTTATGAAAAACACTTCAAGAATGTCATTTTGATATTTTATTAAAAAAAATTCAATAGTTTCAAATTTAAACCATTAAAAAAACATTTTGGGAGTTTGGAGACTTCTCGAATAAAACCTTTATTTTTTAGTTTTATTGTATCAGAGTTTGTTTTCTTTCAAATCGAATTAAATTCCATTTTGTAGTGTACTTTATATATACCGTTCCAATTTAACGATGTCCGTCTTTCTGTTTGACTGATTGTCCATATAAACGTAAACGTAAAAAATTTGGTACATATTATTTTTGGCCAAAGTACGAATCCTTTTGAAATTAGCCATGTTCAATTCAATATTTCAAGTATCTGCCATAAAAATGTTCTTCGCAGAATTTGGTTTTAACCTCATGAAAATCCTAAATACAAATCGATTTAAAATAAATTTGGGGCACGGTCCCTTATTCATCACAGGTCCCATACAAACTCCCTTCGAAATATTACTTTTCAGGGCAAAAATCACACATATACGTTAGTATTGTAATAATAATTGGTAAAATTAAGAAAAATGTAAGCAGAAATCGATTTGCTAAATTATACGAGGGTCGGTTCATTACTTCTTAAAACCTTCATATAACTCTCCCCCCACCCCACCCAGAAAATCTCAGTGCCACAATAATTTACTCCAACACTTTAGGATAAATCAAAAAATCAATTTATATTTTAATTTCATTAATTAATTTAATTAATTAATTAATTTAAATCTCATTAATTTTTCATAACTACCATTTTCAACCGACGATATGGTGTAAGGTATTAGATAGTCGTGCTTGACCGACTTTAAATTCATACTTGTTTTTAGAATGATTTTACTTCACATGATTTTAAGCAATTTTTTTAAACTTCCTGCTACAAAAATATAATGAAAATAAATAAACATATTTAATGTTAATTACATTTAAAAGATAAATATTTTATTCAATTGCAGACTTACAAACAAAAAAAGTTCTATTTATAAATGAATCCCACAAAAAAAAAAAAAAAAAAAAATCCGAAATAATTCATTCATAATTTTCTCCAAATATTAAATAATTTTTTTCTTGTTTTTATTTAACGGAAAAGAAAATAAAATAAAACAACAAAAATAAAGGCGAAAAGATTAAAATGTATTTTAAAAAATGTTTATTTATCTAAAGGGGTTTATTTACCTTGTAATTAAGTGATTTATAATGTTTTTAAGATTTTTTCACACCATTTTATTTCCGTTTTTATACCCACCACTACCACAAGTGATGAAGTGGGTATATTAAATTTGTTATTCCGTTAATCAAATCAGACTTTATAATGTATAAATATTCTTGTATCAAATTAAAAGCTGACCAATGTCAGTCTGTCTGTCCATCTGTCCATCTGTCCGTCGGATTATCTATCTGTCTGTCTTTCTGTCCGTCTGTTGTTGGCACGCTTACATCTACAATAATTGACAGAGCTCAATGAAATTTGGCTTGAGTTTTTCTAATAGTTCTGAGAAGTTTCCTATTAAAAACCTGCAAAATCTGTTCAGTTTATTAAAATACATAGACCGATGTTTGAGGGAACCTTTGAGTTCAAGCAAATAACTTCGTAAAATTTTCATTTATAAATTATGACTCATTAAGTGTTCCTGTGTTATATTAAGGAAAAACGTTTATTTGTTATGTACGTCTGTGAGTGTATGTGTGTGTGTATGTATGAGTGGAGGGTATTGATGATTCGGCATAGCTGAATATATCATTCTAACTTATTTTTGTCATATTTTTTTCTAATTTAATGTGACCTTGAATATCTTTTTTATTTCTCAGTTTTCTTTTGTTTATTGTTGTTCTTGTTGGTTTTGTTGTTTAGTTTTAGACTTTATAACCCAGTAAAAATTTATTTCAATTCACACAAAAATTAAAAGTTTTTCTTATAATTTTTGTTTTTGGAGTAGAAGATGAAAGAAAAAAACTTTTCAAATCTCAACTTTTGTTCATTTGTTAAAGTGTTAAAGCGTATTTTAATATTGCAGCTGTTGTTGTAGTTGGTGTTGTTGCTGCTAACGCTAACGTTATGTTGGTGACGTCATTTTCATTACGTTTTGCGTACGTTAGTCTAACGTCTTCTTTGTTGTTTTCAAAACACGATTTAACTTTGAAAACTTTAGTTTTGAAAACTTTTTCTTTTTTCTTCTTTCTAAGTTTTCATTTATTTCTTCTTATTCCTCGTCTTCTTGATTTCTTCATATATATCTTCTTCTATTCGTTTATTCATTCAGCTTTTTGTTTTATTCTTTTCTTTTTGTTTCTTTTCTTAGTTAATAATAAAAATTAAAAATAAAATAAAGAAAAAAATCACAAACTTTTGCGCCAAACTGTTTTTCAAGAAGTGGGAATTCATATAAAAAAATGTTATACGAATACTATGATGCTAATAAAACTCTCACACACACACACTTACTAACGAAAAATTATATATTGCAACACTTTTTGGCCTAATTTTTGATGCTAAAAATTAGCCCAAAACTTTTTATTTTTAAAGTCTAGAAAGTTTGTTTTATTCATTTTCCTTTATTCACTTCTTTTTCATAAAAAAAATGTTTTCAGGGAATAAAATAAAACTCAGAAGAGAACTTTTACAAACTTTATGGAAATCAATATTTTTAAATAATTTCAAGTGTTTTAGATTTAAATATTTTCCAAATGCAGAGTCAATTAGAAATTTAGGAATTTTTGACAATGAAATGTGTCACACTTATTTTTAGGAAGAGAGTTTCTACTGATGTTTGTAACATGTAGAAGTTATTATGTTGAATTATTTTTTGAGTTGATTCAACGATGTCCGACGATCGTTACGTCTGTCTATGACATTTAAGGTTGTATCAAAAACTTTTATGTACTCAACCGATAGTAAGACGTTTGTTATTTTAATTAAATAGAAAGCTCTGATTCGAGGGTTATGATTGACAATTCAGATTATTGTTGTGTTATGATCGAACTTTCAAGAAGTGTTACGATCGAAGTGTCTTATGAACCAGGTTTGATGAACTCACTCAATTGGCAAGGAAAACAATCATTTGTGTCTTACTGCTACTAGTTGTTTTGAACTAGATTCTTATGCTATTTTTACCGTTATCTCTTGATTTAAAAGGCGGGGTTTTCACAGAGAAAATGTCTACTTCTTTCCATATACTTGCAGCTGCGACAATAGTCGTTGGAAATGCAATAATAGTCTGCATACATGTTTTGCTATACAAAGTGTCCAGTGATCTCAGATGCCTTGTTTAAGATGATCTATGAAAATTCAGTCCTTAATGACCCCAATATACCTAAGTTGGCTTTGACCCTGTCTTTCCATATTAAGATAATGTCAGAAAATTGATCCACACTAGTTAACTCCTCTTTACATTGATAAACCAGCAGTGATGTTTTGGAAGATACTTTCAGTGATCGAAGTGCCGTCTGAATATCGACAAAAATGTAAATTTTTCGATAAAAATTTCTTAACTGATATACATCCGATTTCCGACAATTAACTTTTTTGAATCTAGTCACACTACTCAGTCTGGTATTATGACACAAACAGTCATTATGTCAATTGAAATAAGATAAAGTAAAAAATTCAAGGCATGTCCCACTTTCTATTCTCTATCGCTATTCTATAATACTATCTTCATGTTGCAATTCAGTATGCTACAGGCGCGTAGATGAGAATAATACGCACTATTGTCACATATCATATAACGATATTTGGACTTCATGAATTTAGTTATAAGCTTTTTTGAATAATATATATTAAAATTAGTTTACTAAGAACCAGTTTTACCGTTGGTGCAACTTTTTCAACTGCCTGTTTACAAATTGCCATTTTTTATTCTCTCTTTCATAATATAAATCTTCGCCATTAAACTTCGTGAAACTTCATTATTTGACTTAACTAAGGACATATCAATAAATTTTACATAAATTATGGGTAAAAATGGTTAATTTAGAGCGATTGAGTCACAAAAATTCATTTATCATACTTTTGCGATTATGCTGGTTTTAAATACAAAACTTCTTCAGGACTAAAACAAATATTTTAGGTAAATTTCATTGAGCTCTGCCAAAAAGCAGACAGACAGACGGACATAACTAAATCGACTCAGATTTTGAGTTCATGCAAAATTATATATACATAATGGAGTCTGAGATGATTCCTTGTAAGTGTTACATATGAAATGACAAAGTTTTTTTACTCTCTTCACTACATGTGGTGGTGTAGGGTATAAAAATAATTATCAGTTTCTTAATTATTATTTATTCTTAATTAAATGGGAAACAGAGCCAATTAATAATTTAAATCTATTAAAAAGTATTAAATTGTAATAAAGTAAACCTGTGGCGACTTTTACAAATTACCTTTTAGGTGCGACTTAAAAAATTCCCCTTTTGTGCGACTTTTCGAAAAATCTCAACGATAATGTTGTTTAAAACTCTCACAATTTCGTACTGTTCAGATATTGGAACCAATACATTAAACGGACTGAAATAAGGAATTGTCTTACTGACTTCCAAACATTTTTTATTCATTTAAGTTATAAGTTGATCTTTGCGCAGTGATAACAATATAAAAGGGGACGTAATATAAATATATATTAAAGTCCAAACTTTTAAATTGCTTGAAAGACTAATATATCCTTTATTGGTGATTTGACGAAAAAAGCATTCATACAACATTTAACATTTCATTTTTGAACTCATTATTAGTATTTACTTTCAACTTCAATACAAGTGCCCCAAAAAGGAGGCAATTCAAAAATATGAATGATAAACAAAATCAAACAGACCTTTATATCAATAGTATATAATGGACCATATTTTAGGCAATTTCTAAAATAACAACAAACAATATTTGATAGGACTTCAAACATTTTGATTTGAAGCAAATTTTTAAGCATAAACATATTTTTTTTAGTTGAAATGAAAAAGTAATAAATTTTGCCATCAATCACAAAAGAATCTCAAGTGTCCAGCCAATATTTGATATGAATTCGTTTTTAGAAAATATTTTCATTGAATATTTACAATTTCCAAAAAAAATATTGCTTAAAGAGGGCTAAATTAAAATGTTTTTTTTCATTTAATTTTTGTTTTATATTAAATTGACTTTTATCTCAAAATATTTATTCATAATTTTCATCATTCATCACATCCATCTTCTCATATACAAAAAATATTCTTTTTTGTCAATTATTAAGTGAAAATTTTAATATGTCTGAGCACGCAACGTAATTTTAGTTTAATTGGGTAATTATGCGCGCATGCAAAAATAACATCCTGTATATCCAGGACTCATATACATACATACAAACATACATAGATTCATTATAACATACATAAATATAAACAACGTCTGCTGAAAAGGTAAAAAAATCAAGTTAAGAAAACTACTCAGAATACTACTGTTATAACTAATACTTATGCATTCTATTTATGTTTTAAGTATTAACTGTAAATCCTTTTTCTTTATAATTATATATGTATGTGTATATGTTAACTGTACTATTTATGGCATATTAGGGAATAAATTTTGCTACATGGATTTCGTTTAATGTTGCAAGTAGACAACGACAACAACAACAACAACGGAGCAACAAAATAAGTTTAAAGAAATTTCATGAGAAAAAAAGTGTATTTTATTTTTGATATCTGGTAAAATGCAAAAACATACTTTTCACATTTGCTGACAGTTGTCGTTTAACAAAACTGACAGTTTTGTTGCAAAACGAAGGATAACAGAAAATCGTTTTTATGTACCAAAAAAAAAAAAAACGAGGGGTGTTTAAAAAGCTATATTTTTGGTAAGAATAATTTTAATTGAAATTAGTTTGCTTAGGTTCTTCTATGAATTTCTAAATATTCAGCACTTTTTTGAACTCATAACTGCTATTTGGGCATATAGGACTGTCACTTTTATGACAGTATTGACTTGGAATTTTAAAAAATCTTCAACAAAGCTTATTTTCTAGAGAGCTCTTCACCACAACTTTTTAAAAGTTATAGGTGAGAGCGTATTGGAATAAGGCCATGTATACCCTTCAAAGACTCTTAATGCTGTTTTTCATCTTATACCGTTTAACATTCATATAAAGGCCATACAGGACTTTTAACATGGTATAGGGGTATTTCAATCCAAACTTAGATTATATAACACCTCATATCAATTTCGATAAGAGTTTTATATTTCAATCCCCCAGGAGTGAGCGGGATAGCTGTAACCCCACAAAGAGATACAAAATTTTAATCAACACTAATGGTTCCAAAATAAATAATAGAGCTGGTTTGAAACATGTCAATGAATGCAATGCTTTCAAGGTTGAACGTTTTTCCATTTATAGCTTTATAGGGAGAAAGCTGGCTCGATCTCTTGACATAAGCGTGTCTGTAGTCTGTTTATAAATGCTCCGAGCACAACGAAATCTTTCACAAATGTATTGTATTGCCGGAGTAGATCGCAATTTAAAATCAACAAAAGCTGTTGGGAAAAAAGTTGTGTACTGCTTTTTAAAATAATTTCAAACAAAATAAATAAAATAGCAAAATAAAAAAAATTTATTGATAGAACTTTCCCTAAATCCAGATAAAATTCATGTCATAAAAGGCGATTTCCTCTTATGGGAAACAGCCCGAAGTATCGAAATTGTGTACTATAAATTGGAATCGGATATAGAAATTTTCAAAGGAGAAAATGAAACCGTTTGTAAATCATGAGCAGCTCTTTACACAAATAACGAAAAGGGTTGTATCTTGGGGAAAGGAAAAAATTTTGTATACATCTCAGAACACACTAGTAAAATTCTTTCATCATAGGGGGTGATTGGCACTAGTTTTTTCAACCATCCGATGTCTTCCTAATTACTGCGACAAAAATTATCAAATTGGATTAGTAAAAAAAGTTCTATCCAAAAAAATGTAATGCATCTTTTGATTGCCAGTATTCTCGCTACATGAGAAACAATTTGTGTACGTGAGTATGCATATGGGTAAGTATACCCATATGCATACTCGCCCAGAATTTTTAATTTTTTCCCCGAACTATTTACTTAAATTTAATTAAATTAATTAAATTATTTTAATAAGGGCTTGTTCTCGAAGGTATCAGTGGTCTCTTCTATATTCTTCTCACGATTCATAGTAGGAACTCTTGTTTAATCTTACTGTCTCCCTACAATACACCTAATGGCGATGATGCGTTACATTTTGTCACCTTACTAGATATTTTAAGGTCGTGAGGGGCGACGTTTTAAGTGTTTGTTTACAATAAATATGATTTTATGAACGTGGTTACACATGCAGATATCTTGTTGTCACCGTATGAGGCATATGATGCTTTTTGTAGGAGGCGATAAAGTAGTTGAATATTTTGAATGTCTTTTTCTGGGTCTAAGATTATGTAAATATCTACAGAACTTATATGAAATATGATTACTAACACATATAATTGTGGTGGAGAATATTAAAAGTTCGGTGAGTCCTTTAAAGCACTCTTAATTGTTCTCCTTAAAAATCTTCTATTTCATTAATTTCTATCACAAACCTCGTGACTTTATATTAAAGTGAATTTCTAATATAAACGACTACAGTGAGTTAAAAATTTTCTCAACATATGCATTTTATCATATTTAGCTCATTCCCATCAGAAGCCACATTTCTTGTATCAGAACCTTTTTATATAACTTAAGTAAATATGTATTTTTTGATGCACATAATTTATGACTAGAAAGTTTGTAGTTATTTGTTTGTGCCACAAAAAAACATAAAACTACTTGCAACACAGTACGAGTAATTAATAAAAAGTCAACAGAAGATAATAAAAAAGTTCCCAAGGAATTTATTTAAATATATTAAAACAAACACCTTTTCAAGATTTTTATAAAATTAAAAAAATAGAGAATATTAGTCATAACAAAATATTTTCTAAAAAGAAACTTCTTTATAATTTTTTAAAAACGAAATTTATATAAATTTCGTTTTTAAAATTAAAATAAATATTTTGTATCTCTTAAGACATCAAATACAGATTGATTTAATTGAAAAGTAAAAAAAAATGTGGGATTATAAGAAGGTGAATTAAAATTAAAGGAAAACTTAACTGTTAAGAATTTATTCATTTATTATGTTCTTGTCTCGTTGATGTTTTATGAAAATTTAATTAAAAAAGTCTAAAAAGAAAAAAAAGTTGAAAATAATTCACCCACATCTCATGTCAAATATGTTTTGTTTTCTTCTTCTTTTAACATTTTTTCAATTTAATTTTAAGGTTGAGTGTGTGTGTGCGTGTGAGTTTTTCCAAAGCCAGTTCATCTACACATAATTAAAAATATCTATATGTATATACTCGCATCTGTATTATCATGAGTGTTTGTAAATTTATTTGTATACATCAACGAATCTTCGTATATTAGACGCATAAAATTAAAAATCCTAAATCAAAAATTTGGAATCTCATATGAATTATGTACTTGTACCTTCATTTCCTCACTTGTATTTTTTCTTTTTTGATAACATATGTTTGCTTATGTGTGTGTCAGTGTTTGTATGTATATATTAGTGTTGATGGTAATAAACTCTTTTCTTTATTTTTTTATTTTTTTGTTTGCCAGGACCTCCCAACATTAGATTTGAATTTTTTGTTTGTATTCGTTTCTTCTTCTTTTTTTTTTGTTTGTATGAGTTTGTGTGATTAATATATTCGTTGGATTATTTTGTATCTATATGTTGATTTTTTCGTTGTTATTGTAGCGGAGATCTCAAGGGCATAGTGTTGTCGTTACATATGAAAGGGTTAAACAGGAACTCATTGTATTCTATGCGAATTGTATTTTAGCTCATTATCATCCAAAGCCCGTAGGTTCACATTGTAATGATAATATGAAACAAATACAAATAGAGTGAAATGAAAAGCATGATTTTAATAAAAAACTGAAACTCTTGCAAAATTTTTGCTTTTAAAATATATATACAGTGAAGTGCAAATGTGGTTAATACAAACAACATTTTCGAATGCTTTTATTATACCCTACACCATAATTGATGTTTGACCATCTGACTGAATACTCTTAATTCCTGACTATTGAATACCTCGGAAGTCTTTGGAGCCTCTCTAGAACTAGTTCATAGTGACTGACATTTTAAGCTATTTTTATATCTAGAAACATCTATACAAAATTTTGAGTTAAAAAAACGAAATGCAAGAGGTGGCAAACTAATACAGTATTGTAAAAATTTTCAAATTTTCTTATTCTGAAATAATCAAAATCACAATATGTCGGTATAAGAGATTAGTCCTATTCCAGATTTTTAGGTATATAAAAATCATAAGACATATCTTATGAATGAAAGCAGCCTTTTTTGTATACACCCCTTGATTATTACAGTATTTATAGAGCTCGTTGAATCAAATGATTGTCATACCAAAAATCACTTTTGGAAAATGTGTCTTCTTTGGATCCTAAACTTATTTTCAACATTTCCTCCAGCATCAGCAGCATAAAATTTTTGACCATAAAGTTACGAAAAATCCGTCAGAATATACGTTTCGTCTTTCATTATACAGCAAGAATATTTTTTTAGAAAATAAGACTTCAATTTTTGTTCTCTGTTTTCAGTCTCTGCTTTTTTGTAGCGTTTAATTTTTTTCATACCAAAAAAAAACTTCTCCTTGGTCATTCGTTTCAATCAGATTAATGATATAAAACGTCTTACAAGTGTAATTTAAGCAAAACAGAATCAAATAATACTTAAATTCCCTCTTTAGCATTACAGCATTTCTCTTAATCGAAATTGAAGATAAAAGTAAAATAATTTTTCTAGTGGAATTTGGCACAATCGAATATAACATTAATCCCTGTTTAGTTTGAGCTTCTTCTACAAAAACATAGACCACATTTTTTAAATTAATATAAACCTGATAGGCCTGGCTAGGAAAGTATCCCTTCTGATGTAATCGGATTTTTTTTGTCTAAATACCTGTTTATATATATGAGATATTCGACTCTCTAAATGTGAATTTTTTCAATCTTTACTTCTTGATTAAATAAAACAAAAATTTTGTCATTTTTTAAATTGTCTTTCTGAGGCTGCCAATATTGGAGATCCACCTCTTGTTCTGTGAATTTACTAAGAATTTGTGCTACGAAATAAACTTTACTAATGGACTTAGGTTATAGAATATAAATAAAAATTTTAAAAAACTCAAATCTTTATTCAAAGATACAATCAGTAATTTTGGAGATTTGGCAAGTTTGAGAGCTATTCTGGCATAATATCGTGAACAGGCCGAGTCTGTACAAGTGTTTTCATAATTTCTACGGACTAACTGTAAAAAAATGTATGTACACTTTTACACAATTATTAAACTTTTTTAAATGGTTTTAAAATTCTTAACGGTGCTCAATTATTTTTACCCCTCAATCTGAACACTGTAGAATTAAGATGAGAATTTAAATTTATGTTAAGGTGGAGATAGAACAGATATTGTGTTTTTTGTTTATAATAATTTTTACATTAAAAAAATTCAAAAAGTCGAGTTTAATCATTTCCGAATTATTGAAAATGTTATTGGACTCACTTAGAATTTATTATGCTCTTCCTAATCAATACGAAAACATTTCTAGAATGTTGAAATGAAACTTGATTGGAAAATATATATTAGTTCTAAAATTATAGAATTACTTAAAAAATAATAAATAAATAAATAAATAAATAAATAAATAAATAAATAAAAGCGTTTTAGAACCACTGTGGGTGATCATTTAATAAATCTATTTAATATCAATTCAAGTTCAGTTTCAGAATAAAAATTTCTTAAACGATTAAAAATAATATGGATATTAAAAATAATTTGCTTTATTGTTGGATGAAGGGTTAAAGGTCATTTAAGATTTTTTATTTCGCGAATAAAAAGCATTTTGCTTTGGAGAAAACTCGAGAACATATTTTTATTAATATTTTAACACACACTGTTATTATTTTAAATAAATTCCTGCATAGATTTTCATTTTCGAAATTAAATAAAGAAACCCTTATCAGAGAAAAGGAATGCTCCTCTCATAGTGCTTACACATTAGAATTTAAGCAAATATTTTCAACTCATCAAAACCTTTAAAATAAAGCTAAACACAAACACACATAAATCTAACTACACATATGATTTTAGAATCCTTGTACAGGATATTTATATGAGAAAATAAAAACTCATATATCATATTAGTTTACTTTTTTCTTATCCAAAAGGGTTCATTGTGTTTTCCCCCCGAACCCCTATATTATTTACTTGTCTTATCTTAAAGCTCAAGCTGAAAAAAATTGAAGATGATCTATTGCCTACCAGTATCAAGATTCCAGTTAAAAATTGTATCTTGAAAAAAAATTAAAAGAGTAAAATAAAATTAAACAAATCACCTTAAGCCAGTTAAGGATGAGCTACTTGCTTCTTTCTCTAAATACTGGATCTAAAGGAATAAGCCTTTTTCGTTTCTGTTTTTTTTCGCATCTTGGGAAATTTAAAAAATTAAAAACGAAAGCAGCATATGACAAGTGGCAAGTGAATGTAAACTTACTTTTATTGTTGTTGCTGTCAATTTTTGTTTTTGAAAGGTTTTTGAGGGTGGGGGTGGTATTTTGGGTGGCATCTTGATTTGCTTGTATTACTAAAGTGTGGTATACCACCGGTTTTTTATTTTTTGTTTTGTTTTTGAAAATAAGTGTCTCAATACCAGGTTTCCTTATGTTTATGTTGCTTTATCATTTCATTTTTATCTTTTTAACTCGTTTTTCGTCTTAGGCATAAGAAAAAAACGTTTTTGTTTTCCTCATCTATAATCAAGCCGGCTGGCAGGAGGAAGCACTTAATGGAAACATGGAAATTTTTGACATTGATTACAGAGTAGAGAGAATATGTATACAAACTAATTCCCATTCCAAGACCATTATTTGAATTGTGTACAAAATTTTCGTAGTACATTGAGTTTTAAAGGAATGAAATGTTAATTGGGGAACATAAGAAAAATGGACTGAATAGAAGTAATAAAATAATTACCAACTGTTTTTCTTTATATCAAAAATGTAAATTTGTTGTGCTTTGATCGAATGAATAACTTCATTTATAAATTATCTAGAATTTTCAAAGATCTAAATTAATTCAATAAAAATGAATTAACGAATTTCGTCTCTCTGATGATGAAACAAGTTTTGATATTTCAGGAACTTAATTATATAAAGATCTAAATCATTCGTTTTTGTTTAAGAAACCATGTAACCAGTGATTTTTTCATATTTAGATCCTGAAAACCCATCGGAAAACAAATTCTAATATAATACTAGTAACTATCATTTGAACATTCTCCAGCACACTTAAAAATTCACCAAACGTGTAACAGAACCTTGTGACTGGAATCAGCTATATTAAGATTGAAGTAGCATGTAAATTATATTTAAGAGATTTTGTTTACGTTAGAGGGATCTCGTGAATAATGCATAATGTTCACACTATCACATCATAAAATATCTATGGCTTGAAATTTACAAGGAACTCCCGGCTCTTTTATAAGACAGAAGAAACAGTAGCGAGAAGTTAGTTGAAAATAATTGAAGGAATTTGTTTTGTTTTTGAATCGCATTGGACCATCATGAACTTATGTTATGTTCTATATAGACTGTTCCTACCAATATTAAGCAGAACCTAATGATATTTGGAGCATCATAATAAAAGTTTTCTTTAAAAAGAAAAAAGGGATCCATATGACACTAAACAATTCAAGAAAGATTTTAAAAAGGTGCTTTGTGCAAAGAAAATCCAGTTACCCAATATATCCGTCTCAACACTGTTATTTTCGTGATAAACTTTCACTGTTATCGCATGATATTTATATAATAAAAATCTTGTTGCTGCAATAAAATTATTGCCAATGTTGATCACAAAACGTTTAGAAATATGTTCAACTGATCAACATATTATTACTCATAAGAAAATACTATTGTTATTATTTTTATTATTATATCAAAATGTTATTTTCATTATTTGAAACTATTTTTTTTTGGATAAAAATATTATTTTCAATTTATTTTGATAACCATATTTTAGGTTATATGTATTTATGTTTTCAGTTTATTTTATCGTTTATCGTCAAAATGCAATGTGGAATAACCATAACATGATTGGGGTTCAATCATATCTTTTGTTATGGCACAATAATATAGGACCATTTTACGTTGTTGTTCCGCAACTATATTTTTTTTGTCATAATCATATTAGGGTCAATAACATGGGTTGTCAGATAAGTCTTTATGTGATCTTCTAAAAGGGAATTGAAGAGCACAGGACAGTAAATCAAAAATTTTTATCATTTCAAAATAAGAAGTAAGAGGTAGCGATTATCAGTAAAATAATTAAAACAAATGTTGGTTCATCAGAAACGCATTTTCGCATTGAAAGTCAGCTGGTTTCAGTTCTGGAATTAGTAGAATATTATGAACAAACAACTTCAAATCATAATTTAAAGCTACGATCAGTAATTTTCGTGATTTGACGAGTTCTAGGTCTTTCTATTCATAAAATCCTGAATTGGAGGAGGCACAAGTGTTTTCACATTTCTTACAGAACAGGTTTGATGAAATTTATACGCAAATCTTACAAATGTTTGTACAAAATTGTCATGAAGATTTGATTTGAAAAAACTGAATAGTGCTTAACCCCTTAAACTCAATTCAAAATTCTGGAATTATGTTTTAACGCGTGAATTACAATTACATTGTGTATTAAAGTTCTATTAAATTTTAAATTACAAATATTAAAACTTAAGTTTAATTACTTTCGAATTATTGAACTTTAAACATATATCACTCTCACTCCATATATTCATTATGTTAAAAAGAACAAATTCTTTTAAAGTTCTTTATATATAAAATATTTTTATCTTCAATACATTTTCTCTTATTTAAAAATTTAACTCTTTTTAAAGATTTAAAACACAACGTTTTTCAACTTCTGCTTCCTTTACCGCTCTCATCTGAAACCTCTTGATTTTGTTGGTACAACAACTTTATTTAACTGTTAATTCAACCCTTATCCCGAAATCATAAAATACACAAATAATTTACGAATACGAATTTATTTATATGTTTAATACACATTTCCAATCTGTTTCTACTGCTGATATAAAATATATGGGTTTATTTATGGATTCAAAATGCTAACTGTTAATGTCCTTTTTAAACTTTAAACTCTTTTTCGTTACATGTGCGTGTATTTTATTTTTATTATTTATGAAAATCGTTGTCGTCATCGTCCTCCTCTTCATCATCTTATCGCTTTCCCAGGGCTCTATAAGAACAGTTGTTTTAGATGCTGCCTTTTGCTTCTCTTATCGTCTTTTTTTGTCTCATATACAAATATTTACAACCGAATGCTTAAGGTTGTGATAATTAAAATCGTATCCGCCGTTATATACTTATTTACGTACTTTAAAATGGAATAAGAAAAAAATCTTTACAACCCTTTCCTTCTCTTCCTATTTAATAATTTCCTCCTCGAATATTGGCTTACAGCTTAAGGCCTTTAAATGAAAAATATTAGATTTTATGGTTTTAATTTTTAATAATTTAACTGCTTTCAAAATTTATGATAATCACGAAATAAAGCTTTAAAATATTTGTTACACGTTTTATATTCGTTTCGTTTTGACAATTTTTATAATTTTAATGGCATTTTTTTGTTTGCTGTTCAGGACATCAAGACTTTTGTATTTCAGTGTTTTACTTTAAAAGGATTTTGTTTTAAAAGGATTTACAATTTGATTGTTGCTTTTGTTTTTAAATATTACGAGAACAAGTTACTTGTTTTAATTATTGATTTCTTAAGAAAAAATACTTAAAGAATTTTTCAGGAAATGGAATTAATATATATCTTAATATCCCAAGATTTGTTTATCCCAAAAAATGAAGAAATGACGGAAATTTTCGGGAGTTGTATTTTTAATGAATATTTTAATTTTTGGTAAAAATTGAATTTTTAGTGATAAATGAATTTTTAGTGAAAATTGAATTTTTAGTGAAAAATTGAATTTTAGTGAAAAATTAATTTTTTTAGTGAAAAATTTAATTTTTAGTGAAAAATTTAATTTTTAGTGAAAAATTGAATTTTTAGTGAAAAATTGAATTTTTAGTGAAAAATTTAATTTTTAGTGAAAATTTAATTTTAGTGAAAAATTTAATTTTTAGTGAAAAATTTAATTTTTAGTGAAAAATTGAATTTTTAATTGAAAAATTTAATTTTGTGAAAAATTTAATTTTAGTGAAAAATTGAATTTTAGTGAAAAATTGAATTTTTAGTGAAAAATTGAATTTTTAGTGAAAAATTGAATTTTAGTGAAAAATTGAATTTTTAGTGAAAAATTGAATTTTTAGTGAAAAATTGAATTTTTAGTGAAAAATTGAATTTTTAGTGAAAAATTGAATTTTTAGTGAAAAATTGAATTTTTAAAAATTGAATTTTTAGTGAAAAATTGAATTTTAATTTTTAGTAAAAATGAATTTTAATTTTTTAGTGAAAAATTGAATTTTTAGAATTTAAAAATGAGTGAAAAATTGATTTTTTGAAAATTGATTTTTGTGAAAAATTGAATTTTAGTGAAAAAATTGAATTAAAAATTTGAATTTTTTGAAAAATTGAATTTTTAGTGAAAAATTGAATTTTTAGTGAAAATTGAATTTTTAGTGAAAATTGAATTTTATGAAAAAATTGAATTTTTAAAAAATTGAATTTTCGTAGAAAATTGAATTTTAGTGAAAAATTGAATTTGTGAAAAGATTTTTAGTGAAAAATTGAATTTTTAGTGAAAAAATTAATTTTTAGAATTGAATTTTTGAATAAAAAAATTTTAGTGAAAAATTGAATTTTAGTGAAAAATTGATTTTTTTTTTGAAAAATTTTTTTTTTTTTTGAAAATTTTTAAAAATAGTGAAAAATTGAATTTAGTGAAATTGAATTTTAGTGAAAAAATGAATTGAATTTAGTGAAAATTGAATTTAGTGGAATAGTATAAAAATTATGGAATTTTTATAATTGATTAATTGAAATTTATTTGTTAAAAAAATTAGATTTCTTTTTGGAGAGATTAAGGGGATTATATCAGATATTGGCTTATAACTTTTTTACAAAACTGATTTTGCAGTTTTTATAGGGAATTTGGGAAGGATAATGACAAACGATCGGACCAAATATTATTATTTGGTATGAGTGTGATTTGTTGAAAAAATATAATTTTATGACGCAAGAAATTGAAAATTAAAAATATACGATATTTTTAATTTTCAAATTGAAAATGTTTATTTTTGGACTGGGAAGATATATTGCCCTGTATCTTTTTAGTGATAAATAATGTTCCTCTTATTATAACATCTAAGGTACCTCACTTTTCACCCCTTCAACTCCGACCAAATTGAGTTTGTCCCACCCTATTAAAATAGTTTTCGTTAGAACTTAAATTTTATAATAAATTGAAAATGAATTGTGGTTCCAAAAGTATTTTTTGAAAATTATACTGTAGCATTGGTAAGACTGAAAACTGTTTAATTATATTTCATTAGAACATTTTTGAGATATTTTGCAATTCATTTAAATATACAAATTTCTAATGTGTCTGGAGAACGGGACCTCCAAATTATATAACAAATCTACAAAATTTCACTTGTGATTTAATCGAAAATAAATTTCACATAATTTTGCATATAAATTTATAAAATTAGTTTGCAAAACAAGTCCAAAGTGAAATAAGTTCCAAAAACAAAAATTTTTCCACACAAACTGGGTTTGGAACTTATTTCATTAATTTATCGTGCAATTTATTTCATTATGATATAAATAATTAAAATAAGTCCTAATAAAATTAAATTGGCACTTATTTTGGGCTTCGTTAAATAAAATTTTTATGTACATATGAATTTACTATCCAGAAAAACTTATTTAAGCGAAGCCAGCATTTTGGAAGAAGAAAGTTCAAAAAATCATGGATGAAGATAATTTTTGC
Source organism: Cochliomyia hominivorax (assembly GCA_004302925.2). NCBI lineage: Eukaryota > Metazoa > Arthropoda > Insecta > Diptera > Calliphoridae > Cochliomyia > Cochliomyia hominivorax. Next base: position 16,253,500 of record PYHX02000495.1, read on the forward strand.
AAACATGTTTTTTATTATTTTTTTTAATTAATTTTCAGTATAAAATCTTAAACATTTTTTTCAAGAGCCAAGAGGTCTTTCTTCAAAAAGATGGTATTAAGAAATTTTGGGGATTTATTTCCATTGGGAAAATAAAATTAATAATATATAGTAATACAGATTCTGCGCTCACTTCTGAAATAAACACCAACTGTTTTATTTCAATTAAAAATCTTCTTCATCTTTTAGAGAAAATTTATAAAAATAATTTTTCCTTCATCTAAGTAGTTACAATTTTTAAATTGTCCTTTTATTTTTCTTATTTAATTCTTTAGATTTTCTTCCATTTCTGTTTTTATTATTAATTTTTGTTTAATTCTTCGACTTCTTTTTCGCCTTTAAATATTTAAAAAACATCCTCTTATATAGTTAATTCCATTGTTCTGGTGACACCAACATAAATTCCATATAAATTTTCAATAAAAACATAAAATTCCAAAAGGAAATCAAGAATCACTGACTCCCTCCCTAAACTTTAAATATACTTAAGGAATCATATTTCCCATGATAAAGTGTGTTAAGTGTACCCTTAAGGCCAGGCCAAAAGCTAAGTAGGAAGAAAGGGAGTACAAAGAAAAGATAAAAATAAAATATAAGATTTTTTTATAAAATTCTTAGCTGCAAAAAATATTAAGAAAAAATGTCCTGAAAAATAAATTGTGCTAAGTACGTCCATAGTTTGAATACCGAATACCAGTCAAAGTAAATACTCTTCGAACAAGAAAAAAACTTTATGCTGCTTAAATAATGTTTAAGAATAGAAAAAATAAAGATGCTTTTTCAGATTTTTTTGTTCCCTGAGCTTTATAAACGTATTTTGTATCAATGACATTAACGTTACTTTTTTCTCTTCTACTTCCTTATTTTATTGTTGTAATATCCTTATTGTTATCGTTATTATTGTTGCTGGAGTTCTTAAAAAGGAAATATGGGAAATATGAAGTGGTTTTCTCATAAAAATTTATTATTTTTAGTATCTTTTGGAAAAAATCAACATAAATATTTGTATTTTTTTCTTATTTACTAAGAAAATACTACAAAGGGAGTATTAGAGTTTTGGTTGGAATTTGAGGAAAAAAGCATCAACATGTGAATAATGTTGTGGTTTGATTTACTTAATAAATTCTTTTAGAGAAAATCGTATATGAGAAAAGAATTTTTTATATGAATAAACATTGATTGAGATTATGATGTTATTGAAGGAAATATTGTGAGAAAAAACTATCAACTAAACAGATAAACAAATATATTCAGAACATTTCAAATATTTTTAATTACCGATCGTTACTAAATTAGGTTACTGGTGATACACATATTTTCTACATCAATACTTAAATTTTTAAAGATTCGTCTCCGATTCTATTTCGGAAACACTACAATTTTACATAATTTATTTATCTAATTTTAAACAGTTGTAATCAAAGAAAGAAAATTATCTCAATTTCTTTAAGGAAAATGTATCCCTAATTCTAGATCAAAAAAAAAAATTGTATCTTGCTGCACTTAAGTGTCATTAACAACATTTAAAAAATCGAATGGGATCATAGAGGGTTTTCGAATAATGATTTAACGCCAGTCTTTATATCTTCCACAGCCATAATTGATGTTATTCTATGTTTAATACCGATAAGGAATCATCTAAGATTCCATAAACTATATATGTTTCTGCATCTTATCAGAATCTGACTCGATTTCCCTCTGTTGAAATTCATTAAAATTTGGCCAGAGTTTTTGTTATTGTTCATATGTGTATTGGGGAGTTGAGTTAACCACAAATGGTGAAGAGGGTACATAAACTTTGTTATTCCTTGCATAACCCCAAGAAGAAGTCATCCAAAACCTAAAAATCTTAGACGATTTCTTCTTGCACCAAATCAAAATCTGATTTGATTCAGCTATGGCCGTTTCGAATAATGTTCACGCCCGTATTCAATGATATTAGGTCAAGTTAGCTGTTATTATCTTAAAGGTATAGACCGATATTTGAAACAACCTCAAAATTACGCTCAAAAAACTTTCTAAATTTTACTATAAAAAAAGAATTTAGATTTGAATAGGATTTAACTATAATATACAGTTATATATATGTAACAATCTGTATATCATAATTCTAATTTCAAATATAATTTTCTAAAATTTATTCTTAAACCAAAAAATGTATTACGTTGGTCAAAAAGTTAATTATGCTGGGTCCATCATTGGATCTAGCTATCGTATAAGATTCCTTTACAGAATATCGATTATAGCACATTTAACACAATTAGTTTTCTAACTGATTTTATAATAATTTACTAATTTAAGGAATATAGGTTCATACTTGGTCATAGCGATTCTATTGAAATTCAGCATACTCAATTAATTTCTGAAATATCATTTCATATATTGGACATATATGGGTTATTGGTCCGAAAAAGGGTTTAAGCTTACGCGATTTTTCAATTTTGACCAATTCTTTTAAAATCGGTTTAAATATTTTTCTAATTGTCTTAAATAAAAAATATGATAATTGGATCGCATTTGACTGTATTTTCAACATTCGTGAAAACGTTTCTAAAATGTAAGTGGTGGAGAGTATTAGAGATTCTGAACTATAGAATATAACTTTCTGAATTGTTATTTTTTTTCATTTGAATAGAAATTATTAATTTTAAATTAAAGTTATAAAATTTTATTATTTAGAAATTTTAAAATTCCACGAAATGTCGCGACATACTTATAATTCTTAATATAGGGTACATACATAAATTTATTCTCTGTCGAAATAATCACAAACAATATTATCATTTTTTATTCCATAAAAAAATTCCAGCATAAATTTATGTTCCCTTTCAAAGAACTCGATATCTCCTTAAGAACAAATCAAGTAAAAAAAAACAAATGCCTACTGGCTATAATCCAGTAAGTACAAGAAAGTCCTTTTAATCTCTACTTAATACATAAACATTGAGACACTCAGTCACACTCACCCATACACATATTATTACATATTCTTATACGTATCAGTATCATGATGTTGATAACAATTTGGTCACTTTAAGTGAAGCAAATTTATTTATAAGCAGTTTTTTATCCAAAACAACAAGATTCATCTCATATTCCTCCTTAACTTTTCTCCCCCTTTTTTCTTGGTAAAGAATAAAAAAGGGAGATTTAGTATGTTTTTTTAAGGATATAATTTTTTACATACACAATCAAACATATACATACAACCACTTGCTCACATTCATATGTGAATAAATAAAAGTGTTTTAGTAAATTGAACTAAATGTGTTTTTTGATGGTCATGTTACATAATTTTTATATCTCTTAGATGGTTTACTTTGTATGTGTATGTGATTGTGTTAGTGTGTGTTGGCGTCTTAATCATGTTTTATGTAGCGTTACACATTTTTAATGCTTTTGGCAATGATTTTTTTATTTCTTACAACAGTTTTTTCTTCCCTTCGCCACCATAGGTGGATCGGGTATTATGCGTTTGTGCTGATGTTTGTAACATATAGAAAAAATGCTATTACTTCAAGTATACCGTTCGACTCAGAAACACTTTCTGATTCGGTTTAATGATGTCCGTCAGTCTGTCTTTCCGTTCGGTTGGCTGTCCATGCAAACTTGGAAAACAATCCACAGATCTTAAGTTTAGATTTATCTTGATGAAATTTCCATATTAATACTTTAGACCAAAAATGAAGCTTATTGAAGTTGACCATTTTCGGTTCAATATTCAGTTACCTTTAATACAAATATTCTCCTGAAATGAGGTTTTAAGCTCATGAAAGTCCTTAATATAAAGCAATTTAAGCAATTTTCAGAAATTAGTCTTATGATATTCTAAAACGATATGCTAAATTATACGAGAGTCTGTCGATTTCTTCTCATAGGTCCCATACGAGCCTCCTCACAAATGTCATATTGAAGGGCATAAATTTCATATATAAATTTGTGTTACAATAATAATTTGTCAAATTAAGATAAATATAAGCAAAAAATCGATGTGCAAAATTATACGAGGGTTAGCCCTTGAAATCTTGTAGCTCCCATATTATCCCCTAGAAAATTTCATTTTAAAACGCATTAATTTCACAATAATGCATCGTACACTTAATAATAAATCTGAAAATCATCACTTTCACCATTATTAATCAACACCGTGGTGTAGGGTATTAGATAGTCGGGCTTGATCAACTATAACGTTCTTTTTTGTTTTGTTTTTTTTTTGTGAGACTTTTTTGTTATTTGCTGATTGTAGTTTATAGAGAAAAATCTTCTTCAACTTCAACTTAAGTTATTTATTGTTGTTGAGTGCTCGTATAATGTTGCTGTTATCCTATCGTTGTTGCTGTTGTTGCTATTGTTATTTTGTAATTCTATGTGATTTCATTAAGTAGTGATTTCTTTATTATATTCTATTGTCCATTTTTTATTAGTTAAAAGTATTTTTTTCTGTTTTCTGTCTGTCTGTATGTCTGTCTATTTGGTGAAACTTAGTAGGGGATTTTGACTGTTTTTTTTCTTTTGGGTGGGTGAATGTGGTTAAAGTATGTCATGTGTAACTTTATTTGGCACTTGAACTATCATAAATAAACAATTACATTAGTAATTTCACTTACACTTCAAGGCAAATGGGTTCATTAATAACAAATGACTCTAGAAGATGAATAAATATCAATGAATGGTTACATTATGGGAGTTTTTTTATTATCTGAAATATCTTGTATATATTTATTGTTAATTATGTTGTTTCCAAGGAAATATTATGCAAAATTTTAAAAAACAATAAAATTTGTTGAAATTACTAAAAAAAAGAATTTCAAACTAAAATTTAAATTTTCGCCAAAAAAAATCTATTTTCGATTAACTTATCTTCCAAATTCGGTAACAATTAAATTTTCACTAAACAAAAAAATTTACATTTTTCACTTAAAATTCAATTTGTTTACTAATAATTAATTTTTTCACTAAAAAATTCCATTTCTTATTAACATTTCAGTTTTCCAGTCAAACTTTATTTTTCTTCGAAAAATTTTTCTTCTTTTTTAATAAAAATTTTACTAAAAATTTAATTTTTCACTTACAATTCCATTTTTCACTAAAATTGAATTTAATTGAAAATTTAATATTTTTCTTACTAAAAATTAAATTTTCTCTCATTATTTTCCTAAAATGTTTTTTTCCAAAAACCTGATATTTCAAATAAAAAAAATCACAAAAAAATTAATTTTGCAATAAAAAATTTCACGTGTAAAGCCCGCTTTGTAAACCGAGCTTTGTAAACCGTAATATCAGAGAACAGTTTTTTATTCTGTCCATACGGTTATTGGGACCTCTATCGAAACCGTTCAAATGCTATTTGGAAAACAGAGTCAAGTAGGTTTGGCTTACTTGGCTATATAGCTCAGACATTGCCCCATCTGAGTATCAATAATTTTAATCAATTGTCTTTATTATTTACCTCTAAACCGGAGCTCGTTTTCTAGTATGGAAACCACAAGAGAGATTTAATGGAATGAATTTTTCAAGTAAAAAATTTTTAATTATTACAAATTAAAAAACGATTAAAAATTTTAAGATAATTTGTTAGATGCACGATCTAGAAAATGTATCATAAACCTTAATTTTCAGTAGAAATCCCTTTTTATTCTTCTCCCAATTTAATAATAATTTTAACAAAAAATCTTCTTTACAAAAAATCTCGCTTTTGGAATACACAAATACATTTTAACAACTCACAGGATCCGATCTATTCTATATCCATTATTTTCTAGTCTTAAATTACTATAACAAAGTTATTTCTTTAAAATGTTCTTCATACTGCATTTTACAACAACAAGTTTTCTTTTTTTCTTCATACAGAAGACATGTTGTTGAAGAATTACAACAATACTTGAAAGTATATTTTGTTTGTTATGTGTTTTTTGTTGTTTTTGTTGTCAAGTAAAATATAAACAAAAAACCCCAAAGTAAATAAAATTAAAACTCTTAATTTCCACAAAATAAGCAATTAGCTTAAAAAACTTTACCTTAAGTGTCCAAACAAACTAGTCACTAGTGCTGCTTTCGGGATCCATTCTACTACAGACCGACCAAACAAATAAACAAACAGACATTGAGGCAGACAACTTGAACTCGAAGAAAACAATACTTTTCTAAAGGAAAATGCGGCAAATGCATTTTATAGTTTACAAAATAAGAGTTATAGTAATTACAAAGCGACATACATAAAAGAAGAGAATAAAACTCGAACAAAAAGGACACTTGATTTTAGTACTTAAAATGTTTGACACTTTTTGGCACCACATCATCAACTAACAACCGAAATTAAAGTAACAAAACAAATATTTTTTTGAGGAATTCTAATATAAGTAACAAAGTAACAAAAATATGTTGTATAAAATGGACTTGGATTTTTATTTTCATTTTTGTTTTAAAAATACATTCATCTAACACTTCCTGAATGGTATTGTTTCCTATACAGAGACAAAGATTTTTAAATTTTTTTTTTATTTTTCATTTGTTATATAACAAGTAAGGATAATATATTTGGCTCTGCCGAGTCTTCAATACACTCCAGCACAAATGCGCCTGAAGTAAATATGTTTAATTGAATATATTGGAAACTTTTAGGACTATAACAAATACTCGGCCCAAATTGAGCTCCATAAATTATTGTGGACGGGAGCGTGGCAACAACAGAAAGAAGACAGACAGACAGGCAGAGAGAGAGACTTAGATTTTAATTTGATGTAAGAAAATATATAAATTATAGGGTCTGAGATGATTCCTTCTAAGCGTTACATACAGAATGACGAAGTTAATATACCCTCCTCACCATTTGTAGTGGTAGAGGGTATAAAAATGTATATAAATGATGCTAAATCAAAGTTGTTTAAAATAATTATTTCTTTAATTATATCTTTTTCTAAGAAAAACAATAAAAATTCCATATTTTGATTTATATAAATAGACAATCGACACTGAATCATTTTCTGAGTCAATTGAAAGATGCCCAATCTTCCTTCCGTCTGGTTGGCTGGATGTCAGTCCATTTGAATTGTGAAATTTGGTACAGATGATTTTTTTATACAAAGGGCGAAGCATGTCGGATTGAGCCATATGAATGGCATCAACAAATGGAGTTTTAAGCACAGAAAATACACAGATATAAATATTAAAATATCGACATATAAATTTAGAATGAATAAATTTTGTGTAGTACAAATGTACGTAACAAGATCGGTCCAATTCCGAAAATGACTTAAAATCATAATAAGATTTTGTATACTTCAGGTTGTAGGGTCGTTTTACAATTATACTTATTTAAGTTTTATGTGTTTAAAAATATTACATTTCGGGTGAAAATAATCTTAATTCAGGGTCACCATTTTCAAAATTTGAAAAATCAAAGAGCAAAAATATTATAAATCACTAAATACTGCATCTTTGGCTATAATAAGATTAACCCATGATTAATGATTGATGCATCGAATAAAATTTTTAACCGTTAATAATTCAATAAATCCTGAGTTTAAAGCCATAATAAGTTTAATGATCATGATCACTTTTTGCCGAATCATATTATAGTAAATGTAAATTGTAAATGGAAATAAATTAGTAACTTCAAACGGCCAGTCCAATTTTATGAAATTAACCTAACGAGGGTCCATGCACAAGGTGCCAAATTTGATCACCTCGAGTCATCAAAGTGTTTAAAACGATTCAGATTAATAATATCTTTATTTGAGTATGCTAGAATACGTAATTTTCGATACATTGATGAATAACTTGTCTACTTCACCTTTTCATTTGTCAGAAATAATGATTTCATTGAAATCGGAATACCCGTTCGGAATTTATAGTTTTCCATTTTATTTTTATTTTGAACATTGTACATCGTTCCAAATATATTATGATTGCAACCATTTTTACACTTTGGCGCTAGCTTGGCCAATATTGGCATTTTCTTTAACTCGAAAAAGTCAGGTTGATGCTGAAAAACAGTAATGGAAAATTACTACTTAGGGAATACTAATACTGCTCAACCTTTTAAAAGTATATTATGTTACTTTAAGTGAACTAAAATAATTGCTCCTCTCTGGTAATAATTCAATCTAAAAACATCGTCATCAAACAAAATAGCCCAAAGATATATGAGCGGTACTACTCCCCTTAACCCCTTAAACTTGTGAAAAAAAACTTCAATTATCCGCATTGAAATTATTTTTTGTTTCCCAAAATTAAATGAAAATCGTGATGATTTTAAGCTGGAATATATTTTTCGAGAATAAAAGTTTTAGAAATTATTTCAGATGTCGGTCCATATCTTTTTTAATTGAACTGACTTTACTTGTTTTACTAATTCTTTCTTAGTCCACTGCGCACTTTTTAGGAACAGATTGTGTAAGTTTCTTTAGAGTGGATGTTGGCATATTTTGCCATTCTGATTTTAGGCAGTTCAATCCCTATTAAAAAGTCATCTGCTGATTACAATGGCCAATTCAAAATTTGGATTCAATGAATTAATAACAGAATGAAAAATGCTTTTTTCTTTTTTCTGAAAGTTAGAAAACTCCAAAAAACAAAACATTCATTTATATACATATTTCAACTACAACAGTAATAAATTGTCCGTCCTGGCAAGTGTCTGTCTGTCACTATTCACTCACCTACATTGTCGTGTCATTGAGAACATTTTACAAAACTATTTTGAGACAAGTGTGAACAAGATGTTTTTCCAAACTGGTGATAAAAAACAATCCATTTAAGTACAATATTTCTCTGTTTTTCAACAACCAACAAAATTTCTCTACTCATTTACTAAATGTTGCTGTTGTTGTCATTGTTATCCTTGAAACTTCAAAGTCATTTCATTTAAGAAAGGCTTCATATAGCTCATACCTTTTAAAACATATATAATTTGATATATAAAATTCTTCTTATATTTTCTTGTTGTTATTATTATTTTTGTGACATCATTAAAGAAAGAACCCTTGTCAAGTGATTTCCTAGATAATATTTTCCTAAAATAATAGTTTTGTTGTTGTTGGACTCATACTCTGATCATTTAAATAACATGAAACTAACAAATAGACATTCTGAATGAAAACCTTTAAGATATATTTTTTGCACATGTTTTTTTAAATGTCATTGTTGTCTTGTTGTTGTTGCATGTAACTGGTCCAGGTGATAGTGTGTTAAGGCATGAAATTCTATTTATAGAGAAATAAACGTTTGTTACTTTTCTACTAAAAATTTCTGTCTGTCTCTCTTTGCAGCCACAAATAATTTTATTTTGTATTAAATTTTCTTAAAAATCTTATAGTTTCGAATAGAAGTGTTCAGTTCTTAGTTGTGATTAAATTGTAAAAACATACAAGAACAGTGGAAATCAAAAGTGATTAAATAGAATTTTAATCTCTAAGTAAACAAGTAAGAAAATCTTGATCCAGGACTAATTTACGTATTTTTAATGTATAAAACAACTTATATAAAATAATATGAAGAATGTTAAAGTCATCAAGACCGACTATGTAATATCCTACACCACAATGTTGGTTAAAAATTGTAGCTACGAAAAATAATGAATGTCCCTCGTATAATTTCATTTTTTGATTTATTATTAAGTGTGCAATACATTATTTTGACAGTAAGATTTACGAGAAATTTATACGTTCTAACATGATTTTTTTTTGAGCGTTATATGAAAGCTGGAAGAAATTATGGACCAATCCTCCTAAAATTACGCAAATTAATTTTTGCTTATATTTACTATAATTTGACAAATTATTACAACTTTAAAAATGTTGTAATAATTCGTTAATACTTTTAAACCAAAAAAAGTCTAATCCAGGTTCGCGTTTTAAAATTTTTACATTTTTACGAATTCTCAAAACATCAGCTTTTGACCTAAATTAGTTTAATCCGAGTCTAAAAAAAGGTTAATAACTCAGTTCACAATGCATTAATACATGATCACTTTTACAAAATTAAAAGTATATGAAAGAGTTAAACTTGTTTATAAGTCAATCAGTAATGCGTCCTTTATCCATGATTACTTTCAGAAACTCAAGGAAACAATTTAAAATCGATAAAATAAGGTTAATACACATTTTAAAATATTGTGTATTTCCACAAAATAAGTTTAAACATGATCACTTTTACAAAATTACAAAAAAGAAATCAATTTTTTACCACAATAAGTCTAATTTAGTATCACGTTTTAACATTTTAACAAATCGATTACAAAATTGAAAATTGTTAATACTTCGGATTTGACCAAAAGTTCAAGTTTTAGAATAAAATCACAAGAAGTGAATCGATCATATCGTCATTAGTATTCGGATATCGAAAATTAATTTAAAATTCATTATATTTTTCTTTCCCCACTGTACCTTAAGATAGTGAGTGATTGTTGAAGGAAATGTTTCAATTTTATTAACTTAAATAACCACACACATACATACATTCTATCCATCCTTATGTCCATCATTGTCATCATTCATTGTAAGTCATCAAGCATATGTGTTTGAAAGTCAATTTACTTGAGAGAATGTTTTGTTCTTAGATTTTTACCTTTTTCCGAAAAAGAACAAAAAATATATATTTAAAGTCTGTAAAATTTAATGCATAAATTTCATTATTATTCCAAAGACAATCTTAAGACAAAGACCTGACAAGATTATTATGGCAATAACATGAATTATACTATAAAAAAGGATTTAAGGAATCTTAAATTGTCTATCTACAAATAGTACTTAAATTAAGTAAATGAAATTACTCAGAGTAAAATTTTGTAGACTTAAGATATAATTTTGATGTTATGACAAATTGTAGGATTTAGAAAATTTGTTTAATAAAAAAACATTTAATTGAACACAAGACTTACAAAGAAGGTTAAGTTAGAGAAATATGAACTTCCATTTAAAAATAAAAATTTATTTCTTCCTTTTAACTGTTATCTTAAACTATACCTTTTCCTTTTCCGTTTTTTTATATTTTAAATTTTTCTAATTTTTTAAAGGAAATTAGTATTAAGAAAAAAAGGAAAATTCAATGCCACAGACAATTATGGCAACACATTGGAAAACTAATGACTTTGGTTAAACCATAACTATTCCAACAATACATACAGACCTTTATATCCTGCCAGCATTTGTTATCCTTTTCGTTTTTTCCCTAATTTAAATGTGGTTAATTTGTTTAAATGTTTGGGTACAAAATTTTGTCTTAAAATTATATTAAAAAACCAGTGTAAAGACCTTAAGTCTTGTATTAACATTAAATGTTAAGCTATAACTCTTTAAAGACCAAAATAATTAAACTCATATACAACATTAAGGAAAAGACCTTAACATTAACTTTTAATGCTCAATCCCCATACAGGGAAGACATTTAACCTTCCTTGGTTTATCCCAAGTTTGTAATAGTTTAAGCTTGGGGAATCTTGTTATAACCTCTACTACTATAAATGATGCAGAAGGGCATATCAAGTTTATCACTCTGCTTGTAAGACTCGCAAAAACAGATCAATGTTTTGTAGGATAAACTGAACAAGTTTGTACAGACCCAATTTGATGAAATTTCAAACCAAACAATTCCAAACCAGTTACTGTTTTCGTTAGGATAAGTGAAATAAGGAGTTGATTCTCATAAAAATTAAGTGAAAAACTATCTTGGAAAAAAGTAGTCAAATTTTTACCTAACGAAAGGAATTATAGTTCAATTATCGAAAACTATCGATTTGAAGTTTGAAAAAAAATTAGACAAAAAGCATCATCGTTAAATTACAAAATGTATTGTTTTAAAATATTTAAGTAAATGTGGAGAGGTGAGATGTCTTTATACGAAATCCTCACAATATAGTTAAAAATGTATAAGATGAAGAGGCAGGATTCCGGCCAAACCAGCGCTTCATATACCAAGCAAACACTTTACATAATATAATATAGTAATTTAATAATATAAAATTACTCAGTATGCAGAAGTCTTAGTTGTTGGAGTAGAAGTGCTCACTATAGTGACCGATGTAATGTGAAAAATTTGGTTAAAAAGAAGAGAAATTGCATGGAGCTCCTCACGATAAATAATTATAATTAGTTAGTTATTACTATTCACTTACTTAGGAACGTATTACGTTTTATAAATTAATGTTCCCAATTTTTTTGTAAAAAGTCCAAAAATTATTCATTTTTAAAGTTTAAAAATATATAAATTTTTTTCTATCTATATGGAACATTTCTTTTCTCTCAGTTCATAAATAAATTATTGGGACTTATGTCCCCAAAATTAACTCAAAAATACCTCATCTCTGAATATGTGAAATTTCATGAATATATATCTCTTAGGGCTCGAAAGTTACAGAAAAAAACTCGAGTTGGAAACACTGTCTGTAGAGGTTTATAATTGTAGGGTTTTTCCAATTCATCGCAACCAAATATCCTTCTAATTAAATATTTTAGCTTTACAAAACATTTTGTATGTTAAACGCCAAAAATTCAAGATGTTTTACTAAACTGAGAAATTTTTTAGTCTTCAAAAAAAGCAGTTAGGAGGAAATCCCACGTAATGACCGTAATAATCGTAGTTAATTAGTCAGACAGCGTCATCATCTATTCGATACATAATGAAATAAACGTGGGTTGTGCAAACAGTTTTAACACTTTCGCTAAATACTTCTTGAAAACTATTAGAAATTACAAATTTTCCCTCGTATATTCCCAATATTAATGTTAAAAGTAAAATGTCTAGAACTTTTAATGGATGATGACGATAATGAAAATACACAACAACTACACACATTTTTATTTTTTTTTAAAGTATAATGAAGTACATTTTAACTCTTAAAACAGTAACATTATCAGGAAACACAACAATAAGATATAAAAACGGAAATGTTTTAAAAAGTCTGTTGTATTCTCTAATAGTTTTCTACACTCAGTTACTCGAATGTCTTTAGTGGCTCTTATCTACCAAACCAAGAAGAGAAGAAACGAACTTATTTGTTTTGTTGAGCATTTATGTGCCACCACATTGTCTGTTAGCAATTTAGAGGTATGAATGGTGGCAGTAACATAGCATTTTATGACTTTACCACATTTATTTTATAATCGGCAATCGTACCTTTAAAAATTAGTTTGAACTCTTCTACATACCTCTTGAAACGCTTTAGTTGTATGTTAAGAATTAGAAGAAGAACCCTTTCGTTGGGTTTATAGGAGTTGATGGTATCTTAACTACCAAAATGTGGTTAAATATTTTTGTAATGACAGTAAATGTTGATTGTTACCATTTAGTTAATGTTGATGGCTAATAATGAGGACAACTTGCATTACATTATCCTTGAAAAATACTTCTTTTGTAAATCAAATTAATTTTATCTAAGTTTTTGTCTTTAATTCATCTAGAGGTAAAAATCATTTTGTGCTAATATAAGCGTATTTTGTTGGATATTGTAGGTAATTTTTTGGATATTTTTAGAAAACTTGTATGAAATCTCAAGTTTAAATTGAAAATTACTCCAACAATCCCCGGATCCTATTATGGAATATAAGGAATCAATCTTCATGTTAATTACTAAAATATCAGGTCCTTCAATTTTTATTACCTCAATTGGATAAAACATTTAAAACAAATTTCGTCGAGACATCTCTAGAATTGCGGTTTGTAGTGTATTCACAACGTAACATGGATGTATTAGAAAGTGATTCTGATTCATTAATCATTATCTTATAGCAAAACAAGTATAAAATATATATTTAAACTATTTTCATGATACGCACGTATATAAGAGATTTAAAAAAAAAAAAAAAGATTATAGTAAATTATGTAAAGGTTTTAGGAAATTATGGATCGATTCCCGCAAAACTTGCTATGCTGTTTTCTGATTACATAAGTCCTACCATTATCAGTGGTCACTTGTACCCTGATATATATTCTAACTTGTACATATTGTATTCACTTTTCGGAACCTTTAACATTTGAACGCAAATCAGACTTTGCAATATTGTATAATCTCTAGAGCTTGCACATACTACAATAAATCCCGGAATTAAAAAAATGTTTGTTTTCAAAAGTTTAATTTTCAATCCTGTTGATTGTGTCTTAGGTTCTTAAAAGGAGAAAATCTCAAATAGTGTAATTTTAAATATCTATTCCAACTTTTACGAGATATTTATCGCTATTTTCACTTTACCGTAATTAAAGTTCGCCTACAAAAGTTCCTTCACTAATTATTTTCGAATGAGTGGTAGAATTATTTCAGCAATTTTACGAAGGTCGAACTTAAAGAGCTTTTGCTAAGTTATGCGATTCAATATTTTCTTTCTAGAGATCATTTGTAGAAGTTACAGAAAAATTCCGACTGATTTCTTTTGATCGTCAAGTTCTGCCCCTTCATTAACTTAAGTTTGTCCTACTTTTCTAAATACTCTCTTTCTTCGTACACGTATGTAAAAAAAATTACTATTCACATTCTTTTTGATCAAGTGAAACATAACTTGCTTTATAGAATCTCTTGTACATGATTCTCTATAAATAAGATATTAAAATGGTCGATCACTTATCCAGTAGTTTAAAAAGTATTGAATTCAATATTAATATTAATCAAATTTAAAGTTAACTTCCTCCAAAATTTTATTAATTTTAATTCCCCTTGTTCCAATTTCCTCTTCTAGAGCTGCGTAAATTATTGTTGCCGTTTTCAAAAACTTAATTGTTTTAATTTTTTTTACAAAATAATGGTCATCCTTTTATTAGAATGTTTTTCTATTTATTTAAATATTTGCATATGAAACGCCTTTTATAAAACAATTAACTGCATTAAAATACACTTATTCAATTAAATGAAAATTTACATTAAATTTACATACATTTTCTAAAGCACACGTACACTTACAAATGTCCTTTGTGTGAAACCTATAATTATTGTGTAAAATTACAGTGCATTAACTTTAATACATACTTGTGATAACAAACAAGGACATACAATTTTAACATGATACTTTTATTATGTTCTCACATTGTCCTTACTTTCTTCTTGTTGTTATGCCTTTTGACCATTAATTGTTTGCATATGTATGCATACATATGTACATACATATACATTGATAATTTAATGTTAAAATTTATATATGTATTTTCCTTTAAGTGGCGGTCATTTTATTGTACAAATTATGCGGCCTCATAATTATAACTTCCGTTTTTGGGGTTTTAGTTATTTTAACTGAATACATTGTTATTGTTGTTGTTATATCCGTTACTTATGCTTTTTTGGTTTCCGTTTCAAATAACCTACAAATAAAACATATAAGGACTATTAAGTGGCCAGAATAAAGAAAATTATAATGATAATAACAAAACTAATTTGTATTATTATAATTATTTCTATATGTTTGTGTGTATGTATTTGTTTTTATTGTTGGTTTAAACACCTAATTCAATTGTTAAAAGACGCCTAAGCAAAAGTTTCTTTATATGAGAGTGTATCACAAAAACAATATGTTTAGGTAGTTTTATGTCCTGTCTTCATATGAGTTTGTATATATAAATAATTCTTTCATTAACGTATGGGCATTTCATTAACGTATAGGTCGAACCATAGTGGTCTATAATGATTGAAAGTCACAACTAAACGTTATGACGTTTGGACCAACTTAATTTGACATTTCTTTAAGTGTTTCCAACACCACCTCATTAAGGTTGTTGAAATCGAAGTTTTAATCTAAATGCATTTTGTGTACTTAGTGTATTCATTATAATCGTCCGAATACGGCGACAACTTGGAGAAGTGAAGCAGTATATACAGAGAAACATCTATGGTAGCTCATTTAGTTCATTCTGCATTGAATTATAATGTTATTCACGATATTATTTTAAAACATATTTGAATAAACACACGCATAAAAAGCCATTTCTCCAATATGTTCATAGCATTATTACTGTTTTAGGTACAAATATTTATTGTTATCACCAACATGTCAATTATTGAATTGAATTTATTTTTGAGAATAATTTCGGTCACAATATATGTTCAACTGACCGACATATACACTTAAAAAAGATTTAATTATAGCAAAAATTGTTATTTAAACAAAATGTTATTATAAATTTATTGACACACATAATATTTTTGGTAATTTCATTAAAAATGGACATATTATTTTCATAACCATACAATTGTTATCAGTTTTTTATTATTGTAGCTTTGAAAAAAAATTTCAGGAAACACTCACTTCGTGTTGTGTCTTTGTAAATAGATGGAGGGATTTCAATTTCAACAGATAAATTGTTAATCTATTTATGACCCAATTTGGTTTGAATGATGCTGTAGCTTCTTCTTTACTGTCGAGTTTTCATGGTTCAAAATATTTATTGTAAAAAGGTTGTAAAAGTTAATCAGGTCAAAATGAAAAACAACTTCAACTTTATTGTGGCTTTGAAAAGTTATCGGAAATTTTTTAATTGACGCAGATTTAATATGAAACGAATAAACTTGTGGCAATAAATTCCAATAAACTTTAATCCACAAAAACCAACTTATTTTTAATGGAAATATATTCTAATGATTTTTACATGAATTTTGTCTCAAATATGGTTTATAACAAATGTTTACCTTTGTGTGAGTTAAACAACAAAAATAATATTTTATTATATTTCATTACATTAAATGTAAAGTAAGCAAAATATGTAGTCTAACATCACGAGTCAGGAAATTGTATTTTGAGCAATATTGCTCTAAACTTTATATTTGTTGTACCGATTATAGTAAATTTCTCGGGACATCATTTAGCAATCTGGTTAATTTAAAATGATTCACACCCATAAACTATAGATGCTAAAGTAAATTTATAATTTTATAAAGTAAATAGATTTATGAACATGATAAATTTCCTAATGTTTTTGCCCATACATTATAATTTAATTTTACAATTTTGTAAAGGATTTATTTTACAGTGCGTTATTGTTTTACTATTACATATTTACGTGTGTGTGTTTATTCGTACAATGAATATTTAATATTGAAAAAGCTTAATTAATTTCATTATTAATAATACTTTAACATTTTTATAAAAGTACACACAGAAAAACACAATGTAAAATTAACTTCGAAAATGTTAATTTTCATATTAATTGTCATATTTATTATTTTGTTTATTATTTACAATATCCAGTGTAATAAACTAATTCAACATTTAGAAAAAATTTATTTTAAAACAATGAATTGAATTTAAAAATTAAAATGTTTTTTTAATTGAAAAATTGTTGAACTGTTATAGCATTTATTGAAAATTTATATAATATTTGAAATTAGAACCATTTTTTTTTATGCATGATGTTATTTATTTCAACATTGAAACAATGTTGACTAATTTTGTTGAATTTAGCATTTCAGTTAATAATATTCATATTTAAATTTAAAACAATACGTCTTTTGTAAAGACTCTATTTAAATAAATTCCCCCTTTTAAGAAGTTAATGTAATTAATCTTTGTTGTTATTTTCTAACTATTTCAGGAGTACTAAACGGAAATAATCTACATAAAAGTAAGTCAGAAAAAAAGTAGAAAAAAATAAAGCAAAATTAATTAAAATAGGAATAATTTAACCTATTTCAGTTATGATTTTGCTTTATAGATAAAAACACTTCAATTTAACATTGTTTCAGAGTAAATACAGTTTCTTGAAAATATTTTGAGATTTTATTTCTTGAAATTTTGCTATTAAAAGTAATTTTATCGTTATATAATTTGATATATTAATAAGGAAATACGTTTTGCTTAAACTAAATTAACAAAAAATTTATTGAATCTCAAATCAACTATGTTCAACTTCGATTTTGCTTCATGATTCAGTGCGTACAAATGACATTTTAAAAAAATTATTTTTTTTATAATTAAAATAATCTAGAAAAGACAAAAATCTAATAAATATAAATGTTCAATATTTTTAAAATCTGTTAACTTCTTTTAGAAATTAAGAATATTTCCCTTGTACCCCCTCCATATGTAGCAAACTATTATACATCAATTAACTAAAAATTCTCAAAAAGGGTTAATTTTTAAAACTCATCACTATTGACCATTTGGCTTTATCAATGGCCATCATTTAAGCTTTATTGTTAACACATATACACCTATACACCCACACATTAACATTAACATAAATATGTAAGAAAATACCTAAAGGGTAGTAACATTAGACTTTTCGAAATTATTTCCTTTTTTGTGCTACTCATTAGCTTTGAACATAACAACTTTGTTCTTTCGGTCAGTTAAAACAAGAAAAGGAAACGAAACTGAACTAAAATCTGGGTGTTTTAACTTTATTATTACGAGCATGTTAACAGGGCCATAAAAACTAAAAATCATTTGTTGAGGGCAATATTCAAAAGGAAAACATCAACAACTTGTTTCTTTAACCTTAAAATAATAAATCAAAAGGTCAAGTTTTTGAGGGTGTAAATGAAAACATTTTATAAGGATTTTTAATGAATTTTGGTGAAATTTTAGTAATTTTTAATAGTTGAGGTTTGATAAAGATGGGTTTCTTCAGTGGATATTTTGTAGGTTCATTATGTGGTAGGCAGGTTTAGAAATCACTTCAAAGAGATACTACAAAGATTATCATAGAACCTTTACTCCTGATTGATAAAATCAATATATCGATAACTTCACATAATTCTTATTACTTCGGTATAAGTTCTGTTCATTATTGATAAAACAAACGATTTTCGGAACCAGGTCATAGTGACCATCACATATGTATGAATGATCAGTATCATGAATATGTAATTTATATAACCATAATTTTGTTTTTGTGAACTTTTCTGATGGCACAACTATGTTTTTTCTAATGCTTTTCCCCTCGTTTATGGTTAACACAATCATATTATTTTTAAAATAAAGTATCAGCAATTTTAATCAGTTAATTGTAATAAAAACTTCCTTCCAAAGGACAATAAATATTTTTTAAGCAATAAGCTTTTAAAAATTATTCTAATCATTGATAAAATCGGCACAGAGTTAGCATATCTTTTATCACAAGTATCCCCATTTCCATTGATTTGTCATCAGGTTCAAATGCTTATTCTTTCTAACTTGTTCTATATATATGGATTGTGTCAAATACTTCATGATTGATCAAATCATTGTGCTTATTTTAACTTAAAATGTTATAAAACAGAACATCGTTCTATAGAACGTAACATTCAGTATTATTGCAAAACTTACAAAATTTCAGTAGAACTTTTTGATGTGTAACTTGTTAAGAACTGAAGACTGGGAAAAGTTGTGCATAAGTGGAAGTACAGCTCAAAACATGCAAGATGTAGGGTGGCTCAACAAAAATTGCATTCTGCTGTATAACTCAATCGAAATATCATAGTCTCGTGTTAGGTCGAATATTCTTCTCGATTTTTGTGTTTTACTAGTAATTGAAATGACTTTGGTGCAGATACAGATCGTCTATACGTTTATACGATTTAATTAGCCCACAGATAGATATTACAACATAGCCTTCATGGACGTCGTCGATTTAGTTGATTTGACGGTTGCATTTAGCGTTATGGTAGTCTATCTATTTTGTGCAATAGTATTAGGATGCATTCTATGAAAATTCCACTTAATGCTTTTAAGTTTAGGGCTTGATTGGAGACTTTTCAAAAGTCTTGTTATTTTGCTTTTTTTTTTTTTTTTTTTTTTTTTGACAAATGAAATGCTTGAACACAATGAAATACTTAGAAAATAGTTTCTTCTTGTATCGTATTGCCCATGCCGTTCCCAATATTTGTCCTTCATGTGGCCTAGGACCATTGTTTAACTGCCAAACCAGTCCTACCACTCTTAGTCCCAAAGATCTATGGACTCATCCCATAGAAGTGGCACAACTTCTTGGCCTGGAGTTAAACCAGAACCTGTATCACAATAATTAACTAACTTCTTTGTACAGCTGTTACAACAACAACGGCTATATCGACTCAAAAAAAATATGATTTCAACATGTCCTCTGAAATATAACGATGGATATTTACCCTGCAAAATAGCATTTTCAATATTATGCTATGAAATCTTGAAACATAATTGATTTTTTTAAATAAATCTGTAACTTTCGATTGGCTGGAAGGATTTCCATTTCATTTTCGAAACTTCGGCAATAGGTAGCCCCTATAATCCAGCTTATGGAGCCCTATTAGTTGCAAATTAATAATGTTTGTTTATATGAAAATCTCGTTCAAACTTTAGAAATTAAACTTTCCAACCCTAAGAGATTTGACTAGTTATATTTTCATGAATTTTCTCCAAATAAGTCCTCGTTTTTCTTAATTAATTACTTTCAATTATCTTAAGTATTCAAAAATACTTTCATTTTTTAATCATAAGCAATTTATAAATAGTTAAATATTCTCCATATTCAAATTTACTGGCAGTTAAATATTTTTATTGCTTTT
Source organism: Cochliomyia hominivorax (assembly GCA_004302925.2). Taxonomy (NCBI): domain Eukaryota; kingdom Metazoa; phylum Arthropoda; class Insecta; order Diptera; family Calliphoridae; genus Cochliomyia; species Cochliomyia hominivorax. Next base: position 16,273,976 of record PYHX02000495.1, read on the forward strand.
ACAATCTCATCTCACACACATACACTCAAACATAAATAATAATAAAATTCACATTAAATTTAAAGAAGTTAAATGTTAAACAATTGTTTTTAAATAAATCTTAAATCTTTTTCTTTATGTGAAAGTGAATAAATATAAAAAAGTCATTCATATATTTTAATTTGAATAGCAATGGAAGGGGTTAAAGGGTAAAGAAGTAAAGTAAAGTAAAGTGTGACACACTTTATCATTGAAAAAGTTTTTTAAAACATTTATGTATATGTGTTTTTTATCACACATACATATATGTGTATATATAAAAAAAATATTTAATGTCTATGAACATGATACTTAAAGATACTCACTTATGAAATATAGTCAAAGAGATAAAAATAAAGATATACTAAAGTTGCCTAAGGATATTTGTTATACGTGTTTGTATATATATATATTTATACATTTTATATGTATTTCTATGTATGTGTGTGCATAAACATTACATATTTATATAAACGCTAATATAGTCTTTAGAAGTCGTTGTTTGTTTCAATTTATTTCCTTCCACTTTGAAGCAAAGACATCTCTCAATGAAACAACCCTTTTTATGATTTCTTCCTTCTACTTTTTTTGTTGTTTAACCACAAAAACAAATCATCATAAACAATATTCTATTAACCACACAATGATACGCAAACAAATCTATAAGTCATTTATTGGAATATCTTATACGAGGATTGGTTAAAAATTTTAGTTCGAAGGCATCAAAAAAAAATATGTAAAGTTAAAACAAGTTACGAAAATACTCTCCACTAAAATGTGTATGTAAAGAAAATATGTTAGGTTTCGTGCACACACACTCACATGTACACTTACAAACGTATACAATATATTAAAGTTTTCCTTTAATATCAAAGAGAAATACTTAATGAACCATAAAATTAGTAATATTTTTGGTTATAGACCCAGATATCGGTATATATCTTTTAATTTACTGAACCAATTTCGCTGGTTTTAAAAAGGAAACTTCTCAGGACTATAACAAAGACTCAGGCGTAATTTCACTGAGCTTAGTCAAGTATTGTGGATGTGAGTGTGCCAACAACAGACAGACGGAATGATAGGCAGACATAGCTAAATCGAGTCAGATTTTGATATAATGCCAGAATATATAAACATTATGGGATCTTATATGATTCCTTCTTAACGTTATAAACTGAATGACAAAGTTAATATCCCTCTTCACCACTTTTGGTGGTGGGGGTTTAGAACAGTTCAGCTGTATCTGGTTGTTCTTTCTTGGGAGAGAACTTTCGATTGATACAGCTGGGTCGAGTATAACTCGGGTCGTTCCGGAACAGATGTGAAGCTTTGGAAACTTTTAGAAGGCATAGAAAATTAGTATCAATATGCAAAATTTATCATATATATTCTTTTTGAGAACTTCGTATATGTTTGTTCCTCTTTTTTTGATAGTCCCTCGTATTTCTCTACATGAATAAAGGATATTAAACAAGTATCAATCGTGACAAATATGTTTGTTTATATGTGAGTTCATTACAAAAAAAAAACACTTGCTGCCATAAATACTTTAAATTGTTTTTTCTCCTGTACATGTGTGTATGTATGTTTAATAACCCTCTCAGTATGTGTAATATGAATGAATGAATAAAATGTTCATTCAATAATACATCAACATCATTATATTCAATCATCTATCAATGTCACATTATGATGTGATCATATTTGGATTTATGTGCCGCAACATAAAACAACAACAAAAACTGTAAAAAAACCATTACAACCATAAAAATAAAAACAAAAAATAATAAAACCACAAGGGGACATGGAATAAAGGAATCAAAAAAGGGTTACATAAGTATGAGGGTGTTCAAGAAGAAAAAATTTGTATATTTTTAGTTGTTTATTGGAACATAAAAGGAAATGAGGTGTTAAAGCGAATTTTGCCAAATCGAATTTGCGAAAAGGTTAAAATTTTGTTAACAAATAATTATTTTTCAATTATTTGACGAATCAATTTCATATTGATTTTTTTAAATAAGTTTCAGCTCATGGTTTTGATGACAAGATCATTGTGAAGCCGAATAAAGTATTCACATGTAGTAAATATTTGGTTCTTTTGAATACATTAGGAACTGTATGCGAATGTTAGACAATATCAATTCAGATCAGATCGAAATATGATTCGATTTAGGTATATTTAAGTGTCTTCTCAGGACTAGTCTAATTTAATTAAAGGCCTTTTCCGGAAAACTCATAAAAATTAGAGTTATTTTTCCGCATATATTTATTTTAATGTAATAAACCTAAAGTAACTAAATTGTGTTAGGACTTAGCACCCATACAAATAATTGCATAATTAAATTGGTGAAGGGTATTTAAGATTTCAGATTCGGCAAAGCATTCTTACAAAGAAAGCAAAGCATTTTCCTCACCTTCTATTCCAAATTATGTATCTTCCTGCATGGAAATCTTATATTACTTTAATTCTAACATTTTTCTTGTTATTTTATTTTCTCCCCCTTTACCAACTTCCTAACGTCAAACCGTAAAATATTTTTTTCTAACAAAAACCAATATGTAATCGATTTTTGATTGAATATTAAACTTATGTTACCTCTAACACTGCATCCATACACCCTTCCATTCCATTCCACTTCTTTTTTTTTTTTTCTTTTGCTCAGATGTTTCATATTATAAGGGAGTACTTACAACCTAAATAAATACTATAGTATATTTGCACCACATGTTGTCCTTGTATTTCTTCGTTTTTTTCCCTGCTTTTTTTACCAACTCGTTTGGCTTGTTATAAATTTTCCGCTTTTTCAAATATCAATAACTGTAAATGTTATGAACACATCCTTTTTACCGGCTTTTGTCGGGTTAATGTTAATACTACTTGATGTTGCATGGGAAGTCTAGTGTATGATGATGACTCTTTAATGTTCAAAATTCAAGTGGTTTAAATTTTCTAACTAAACATGTTTACATACATAAATATCCTTTATATACATAAGTACATTTGTATAGACTTCCTTCTATTCCTGTTATGACAAAAAGTCTTACAAATATATGAAAGTAGCTTTACCAAGTAGCAAAGTACATTTAGGTTTTTTCTTGTTTTTGTAAGGGAAATTGGTGAGAGTTTTTTTAAGACAAAGTAAAGGATTTTTTCAGCAATATTAAATTAAAATAAGGACAAAGACAAATTTAATAAAATAGTATTTGTTTAAAGGGGAAATTTTTGGTTACAAATACTAAATTAAAGTTTTGTTGATAAAAAAGTCTTAGAACTTAACACAATTACTAAGTGCATTCAATTTCCGCTTTAAATAAAAAATGTTAAAAATAAAAATTCTTATACTGATATTTAAAAAATACACATTTGGTGCTTAGTAATGAAACTGTCTATCAGGACTTTCCGGATTCGCAAATATCGGAAGGATGATTTTATTTTAAATGGACTCTTAATTCAAAAAAAGAAAAGTACATGAACAATTTTAAAATTTACCAACAATGTAATTTCAGAATTTACTTTATTTGGCGGTGCTGAATTTTGAAAACACTTTACCGCTTATATTATGAAAATATTTTCGTGAGTTGGAAAAGGAAATATATCATTGATTTATATTACAGAACTTTTTAAGACTAAAACTTTATTCCGTGAAAGTCATAACCATAAATGGTCCGATAATTATCAATTAGATACATATAATAAAGGCAGTAAAAAAGTAATAGCATTAAATTGCAATAAGCTTTGTTCAAGAAAAGATCTTAAATATTTGTCCAGTCTGTATGTATGTATGTATGTATGTATGTATGTATGTATGTATGTATGTATGTATGTATGTATGTAGGTATGTTTGTATGTATGATTGTATGTATGTATGTATGTATGTATGTATGTATGTATGTATGAATGTATGTATGATTGTATGCATGTGTGTATGTATGTATGTATGTATGTATGTATGCATGTATGTATGTAACGTATAGACTCTGAAAAGATTTTTTTGATGAAATTTTAACAGAATGATCCCAGTATACCTGAAAGAAATTGGGATCATTCTGTGAAAGGTACCTCCTTATACAAAGCAAATATTGATTTTCAAATATCTTAGGAACTGTAACAACGAGAGTTCTTAAATTTGGTCTTCACAACTTTCTCAAGAAACAGTTTTACTGAACAAAACGTAGGAGTAATTAAACCAGTGAATGGGGTATCGCCCACAAGGCTTACATTGATTATCGAATATATAAAGAAATTTAAAAACTAAAGTTCTCTAATGTGGTCCCAACTACTTTCTTCAGAAACTGGTTTACTGGAGAACGGACAGATAAGATCAGGGGGAGGTATCACCCAAACAAAACAAATATTGATTATCGAATTTTTAAAGAACTATAAGCAACGCCCTGAATATTTTTTTGGCAAAACGAAGTTTGCCGGGTCTGCTAGTTAGTGATATATATTTTAAATACTTCTGATAATTTAATCCTGATGTTTTTAAACAAAATTCGTTCACATATAAGAGTTTTTTTAACTTAATAACATTTTTCAGAAAGGGTTTTTTAATTGGAATTATATGAAAATATGAGCCAATACATAATACAGGTGTATGTTATGGAAAATTCTCTGAGGTTGTCTTAGGTGTCGGTCTATAATGTTTGCCAATTGACTGACATGATTTCTTCGAAATGACAAATTTAATTGGAGGTTATAAAATTATAACTTTATAATGACTCAAATCTGACCCAATAAAAAAGTGCATCAAATAGTTTTCATCTTTCTTCTTAAATCGTTAAAATCGGGTAACTGGCAGAGAAATTATATCAATTAACTATAATATTTAAAAAATTTCGAGTCGAACTTTGAAAAAATATTTTGTATCGCTATAGTGAAATTATGTACACATATGTGTACATAATTTCATTGAAATCATATTAGGTGATGTCCAAAATTTAATTTTTACATTCAAAAATTTTATATGAACTTCCAAAATCAGAAAGGGAAAATTTAAGAAAATGTTAAATATTGTCTTAAAGTGTTGTGTCGATTACTGTGTTTTTATTTTCCAAGAAGTCAATAGTAACCGTTATAAGGACTAGGATTATATGGGTATAAAACAATTTGTATGGCAGCAATACCAATATGTTCTTGCGAGATTATATAAGTGTTTATTTGGGCATATGGTACTGACAATGAATTATAGGCTGTCACGTATTTTACACATATATATTATATTTTGGGACCACTACTAACACTTACTCACTTGCTACCTCAGCATTTTACTCCTTAAAGATTTTATAACATAACATGAAGCATAAAACAAAGGTAGACACACTAACCTTATTGGAGAATTATGTGTGAAATTATAAAAGAGATTGTGTAACTAACATTGACACAATTTTAAAAAATCCTTCGATTTCGGGTTTATTCAATATTTTATACAAGTAAAAGGAAATGCCCGCCACCTGTGTCATCGTCGTGGTAATGTCAATAACATTTAGGTTTATTTTGGTGTTTTCATTACAGCCACCACCCCTTTTTCCTTTCTTTCGATTATGAATTATGGCACCCGAATGTTAAGACTGAAAGGTTGCTGATGATGATTTATGCGAAATTTTCTTTTATTTATTGAATTTTTTCATAAAGACAATCAAAGAAGAACCCCAATTTATTAAAAAAAAACTTATATGCATGTCTTAAAAATTTGAAATATATGAAAAGGATATGTGTGTGTATGTGAAAATATGTTTGTATCTTATAAGTAGATTTTGATAAAAGAAAAAAATTAGTTTTTATTATCAGGATCTTATTTTGTGTTATTTTAAAACAAACTGTTTAAAATTTGAAGGAGAGGGAAGATGGAGATTTTTAAAATATTTTCAGATTTTTTAAATATTTTCATTGTCTTTTGTTTTCTTTTTTTAACCAACATGTTGTATGTTTCCCTGTGGCCTTAAATGCGTTCCAAAATAATTCACTTAACGCGCTTCAAATCACTCCAAGTACTTCGTTATCCAATTACATGCTAACAATAATATTATATGGCATAAAGAGAAGAAAAAATACGCAAATGCCACCCTTTGTGGCAAGTTGACTAAACAACAAGGAAAAAATGAAGGAATAATAAAAAAGGCAACGAAATTAAAATCAGCGAAAAAAATTATTTGCAATTTTTATTTTCGCGGAATATTTAGCGTGATTTTAAATGGAGATTTATAAAGAACTTGAAAATGCCCTGCAGTTTTTTTAAAATTTAACGGTCTGGTCTAGTGAAATTTCAGTAAAAGATCATTTATAGTGAATTTGGAGCAAGTGATACAATAGCTTTAATAGTAAATTTAGAGCTTTCGCAAAATGAACTTTATAGTAAATTTAGAGATGAAGTTTTATAGTTAATTTGGATCTGGCTACAATGAATTTTTCTTATAAATTTGAATCTAGCAACAAATGAACTTTTATGGTAAATTTAGAGCTGGATTCAAATGAACTTTTATAGTAAATTTGAAACTGGTTACAAATGATCTTTTATAGTAAATTTGGAGTTAGCAAGAAATAAAGTTTGACAGTGAATTTTGTTTTAGCTACAAATAAACTTTTCTTACAATTTCGTCTTATAAAAAAGTAACTTTAAAGCGATTTTGAAATTCATTCATAAAATGGACGTTTCAGAGTGAATTTGAAATTAGTGACATTAGCTTTTTCACTGGATTTCGTGCAAGAGACAAATGACTTGGAGTTATGCATTTATAAAACGTCTAAAATAATTGGATTTGGAACTTGCCACTGTTGCATTGGACCAAGTGTTTAGGATTAATAAAATGAATCTAGATCTTGTATCAGAGCAAATCCGGCAAAGTGAGAGGTAGTGAAACCAAAAATTTTTGAAATAATATCATTAATCTTTTTCGCTGTCGCCTACTATCGACTGTACTTCAAAAAATGTGTTAAATTTTCTTTTTCCAAATTTAATCCAATTTAAGGTTCTAATGCATGGATATGGAGACGTGGAGCAATAATAACAAAAAATAGCAAATTAAAAATAATCTGTTAAAATATCTATGTACTTTGGTACTTCCGCCTTTGGCTGCTCTTCATCACTATACGCATATAAAAAAGGCAGTGAGTGTGGTAATTTGTAATTTAACCACCTTTCAGGTTCAGTAGTCCGCGAAATGCTCAAACAACAAACTCCTCTTGTTTTTGCGAATAAATAAGGAATATTATTATTGCTTATATGTGGGACGATTGATGTAAATTTAAATTTTTGTTCGGATAATTTTTGTTTTGCAACACAATGAGTTCAAACTCGTAAAGCAAAAAAATGAGACATAAACAAATTAAATGAAAATGAAAACAAAAACAACAAAATAAAATTTGCAATGACAACCCAGATTGTTTATTTTGACATGTGAAAAAAGTGCCCTTTTTCAAACACAAAAAAAATCGCGATATTTTCCCCTTGTTTGAGTATTATGTCACATGGTGGATGATGTGGATGTATGTGTGTAGTGGTAAATATGAATGTGTGTTTATGTTTACCTTGCGGTAAGGAATGTTAACTGTTTTTTAGGAATGATGATTTATAAGGAGGAGTTGCTTTTTTATATGGGGTTTCTAACTCCCATTCTGCATATATTGTTGTGGGGTTTAGAGAAAAAAGAATAAAATTAATGTTTATTTGTTGATGGTTGTTATTGTTGAAAAGGCAAATCATCAGGAGTGTGGCAACAAGAAAAAACGTCGTCCCTGCTACACATACATATACAGCTGAGTGTATTATAAAACCGTAGGTGGTCCATGAACTTTATGGTTTTTAATTTTTTTTTCATAGTAATTCCTTTACATCCTCCACCCATATCCTTGGCTTGTGGAAAAGCTGTTGGAAAAAAAAACGTAACAGAAAATAAAATTTTAATAATGAGCTGTTATCAAAATAATAATAAAAAAAACAAGAGATTGAACAACAAAACTTGTGGAACTGACAAGCACAGATTCTGTTTAAATAAAATTAATAAAAAATTCGTAAAAATATAATAAATTTTAATGAAAGACACAAAAAAAGGTGATTGCATTATTATAATAACCTTGTTAAAAAGAAATAAAGTAAATCATTTTGATTTACTTCACATATGCGTAAAATTACATTTTTTCAATTTCATATCCCCATCCCCAGATCTCATCACAACTAATTGAAATATGGCATCATTAAAATTTTAATATTGAATTTCACTTAACACACACAAACATCTACCGTTTCCTATTTTTACATAATCTTATCTGTCTATATTTTTTCATATATTTCTTTAAACTTCTTTGTTTGGTTTTCTTTTGCTGTGGTTTTTACTCTTCACTTTTCATTTCAATTTTCTTTATTCTCAAAAACACACATACATATACATACCCACCTCTTTATATGGTGATTTGGACCTTCTTGCTTCTCCTGTTGCAACCACAAAACTTTCTTCTAAGAATTTTTTGGCTTGTGGTCACTTTGTTTTTGTAAAATTCTATTGATGATTTTATCATTTGAAACTTAAGAAATATTTTAAGTAAATTACCATAATTTAAGTGGGGTATGGGGTTAATCTTACAAGATGTTTAACATGTCCTTACATCTTTTAATGGTTTCCATTAACATATGGACAAGGTTTTTAAGTATTCAATCACTTTTAAACAATAATTTGCAAGAGTGGGAGAAAGGTCATCAAAAAGATTTCAAAGAGGAGGACAGTTCAAATGTTTTGTAGACAAAAAACATACTTTAATTGGATAAAATGACTTTATTTATCGAAGGGGATAACGAACCAAACTTTATGGTGAACTTAAAGCTAGTGACAAATACAGCGATTTAGGAACTAGCGTCGGATGAACATTTTCAGTGAATTTTAAAATAAGTTTAAAATAACCTTTTTAGTGAATTTTGGACGAAGCCACAAATGAATTGTAATAGTGAATTCGCAATAAATGTCAAATAAACATTTGCAGTGAATTCGAAGCTAGCGATAAGTGAAACTTTCTAAATATATTTTGAAGCTAGCGTCAACTGAACTTTTAGTAAATTTGGAGTTAAAAACAAATGAACTGAAATAGTAAATTGGGACTGTGCGGAAAATAAACTTTGACAGCAATTCGGAGCTGGTGTCAACTGAACTTTTAGTAAATTTTTATATTTTTCTTTCTCGTGAATTAAGATATAAAGATAAATAATCTTTTATAGTAAATTTGGAGCTGACGTCTGAAGAACTTTTAATGAATTTGAAGTTGTCTTCAATCTAATTATTAGTAAATTTGGACCTAAAAACAAATGAACTATTATAGTGAATTTTGGAGCTGAAGGTAAATGAACTTTACTTTGGAGCTAGTTGACCAAAAGCTTTTAAAGTTAATCCATCATGGATTATTTTCATTAAATCTGAAGTTTAAAGGACTACTTTTTTCAGATTTTATGTAAATCCTTTATTTTCTTTATACAAAGTCCTTCATTTCTTAATAAAAATTCTAAAAAGAAGATTTTCTTAACCTCCTTCCTCTTTAATTTTAACCTCATAATTAATCCTTTACCTTCAAACCATATAATTGTTATTCACATCACGTGACTCGATTCAATTAACTAGTGACCCCATCACATCAACGTATTGTATTCCTTCCATATACGAATTAATTGTACAATTTAATTAGAGGCGTCCACTGGCGAGTATGAAAGTAATAAGTGGCAAATGACCCCAAAAGCAATATAAAAGGGTGTTCGTATCACTTAAGCCTTTGATTCACTGGTTGCCTGCCACCTGCTTAATATTTTAATACCCTCCACTCGTGATATGAGTGCGTGTATGAGTTTAAGTGAATATACATACACACACACATATTCAGTGAATATAAATTTTCCCAATATGAAAATAAGACTGACACGCGTTAAAAGGGTTATTAACTAGATCAACTAATATGGTCAAATTGAATAAAGAAGTGTGTTTGTATTTGTATTTTTTAGGAGTAAAAGAGGTAATTGATGCTTTCACAAATCACATACATTAACAATCTCACACACACGCATTAATACTAACTAATACCAGTCAACATTAATTGTTTATTTCATTTTATCGAAATGGAAAAAGGGGTAAAATTGGTTTTAATCAAATATTTGTGCGTGTATTGTTTTCATATAAAGTCCTTTTTATACAATATTCATTTCTAATAATAATCATATGCGGTGGGAATTTATAAATATAGATGGTATTTAATGGCAATTCTCTCAGTGAGTGTGTATGTGTGTCTGTCTATATCTTGATGGGCATTTTTACTGAAATGTTTTAATAAGTTGATACTGAATATATTTATTAACATATTTAGAATGGAAACTAATTTCCCTATATTTTGAGCTGTTTATGCGTGGTCACGCATTTAGTCTTTTGTTTGAAAGGTAAATATTTGTTGATATGAAGAAAAAGGGTTAATGTATATTTTAAGGTTAAAGATATGGGTCATTTTAATATAATTGAGATTTAAAGTAAATTTCAGTTTAGATGTTTAAAATAATTCCTTATAATTATGATGTTAAATTTTGAGTGTTTAGGTTTTAATTTCTGGTTATTTAAAATTTTTTCTATACATGAAGTAGAGGTGAGCGAAACCGTGATTTTTTAATAACTTCATTTCCAGTGAAAGTGATTTTTAAATCACTGTTCTTTAAAACAGAGACAATGATCGCAATGTTTCAAAGGGAAACAAGAATATTTTTAATAAAAAATGAAAATGAAATCACGAAAAACAAAAGGGTCCAATAAAAAACATTGTTTTCTTCGAATAATTTTCTTTCGAGAAAAAATAAAAACAAATACATTTGAGTATGCAACAAAAGAAGAAAGCACGACATTTTAAGAAACTGTTATTACAAAATTTCACTCACTGTAGTTACCAGTGATTTATCAATCACTGTCGTGAAAATATCACTCATCTCTAATATGAAGTGTTTGTAACTAAAATAGTTAGATTTTGAATAAAAAATTTAAGCCACAGACGAACTTTTTAAGTGAACTGGAACTAGCGACAGATGAAATTTTATAGTGTGTGAATTTTAATAGGGAGTATAGTTTGCAACGTATGGACTTTTATAATGAATTTGGAGTAGGCGACAAATGAACTTTTAAAGGATTTGCCTAGCTTGTACCACTCAAGGGATTGTTTATTATAGTGACAGGAATCCAAGTCAGTACAAAAGTAAGTATATACGTTGTGAAGTCTAATGAATGGAAGTATCCTTTTTCAAAACATTCCTTGATATAAATTTCGGTATTTATATACCCTGTGTGCCGACTGCAGATTGTTATTCCAAGGACTTTTGGGAAAATTTAAGCCGCATTCCCTCTGGCATCAGCAAAATAAAATGTTTGAAAAAGTAGTTGTGAAAATTCTTCGTCATTCATTATGAAGCAAGAATATATTTTTTTAGAAAATTTGACTTCAATTTCTATGAGCTGTTTTTAAAAGCTGCATAGACTTCAACTGGATGTGTTTGGAACTCATCTAAAGATGGTTTCTATTTATTGCTTCTGACACATCAAGTTTTTTTCAACGGAGAAATTCTTCCCTGTACTGTTTAATAACATTAAAAACAGTTTGACGCGGACCTGTAAATGCATGGCCAAAGTTTTTATAGTACTAAATTACTTTTTATTGAAAATACTTAATATTTTTAGTACACACTTTTTTCTTGTCACAATTGATTTTTTTGACATAAAACATAATAACTGACACGTATTACAGAATCAACTTGATCACACTTTTATATAAAATTCAATTATTCCTTTAATTATTTAATAAATTTCATTTCTTTGGTCATAAACTTTTATAAAAATTTTACGCTTTTCCATCAAGTACAGTTTTGACCAAAAAGTGTCACATACACATAAGGGTTGAATAATTACCAATTCGTAAGGAAAGGGATTTTTTCCCAAAATCTTAACTGAAATAATTTCAAAATAAAATTTATGTAAATGTCATAAAAATATATTCATAAAATCAAAAACTACTTTATTTTATACAAAATAAGTAACAAAATCTAAACAATTACAATCACATGGGTCATGGTAACCGACCAAAAACAAACTGTACCGGTACATGCACACACACACTCACATATGAATTAATTCAAATGTATTAGTTATTTGCATATAAACTATAAAAGGGACTCAAATAGCCGTGAAGCCCTTAAAAAGATTTAAAATTTTAACATAATAATGGGAGCAACATCATCATCATCAGTTTGGTTTATTGTTTCTTTAAGGGCAGTCGAACATCTCATACCCGTTTTTATGCATATGTGTAAGTATGTCTGTATTTGTTCCTAAAGCCAATAAAGTAGCGTAATAATCACAAATAAAGTAAAATTTATTATGAAAATAATGTAACGAAAAACAGTATTAGAGAAATTAAATCCTTTTTCTTGTGTTCTTGTGTGCATGTATTTAGGATGGATATTTTAAAGATTTACATATGAAAGCAGCCCAAAAGTCTTTGAAAATTGTTGGCTTATCGTTATGGCCTTACAATTGAAGACTTTATAGTGCAGAAATTTCTATAATTTATTTAGACCAAGATTTACTAGTTTACTTTAAATTGTATCCAAAATATTACAAAATTTTAAAAGCCTTTTTAATAGAACAAAAATAATCCGAAGAAAAATACACTTAGAATAATGTATGGGCAAAAAAATGATAACTTGGCAATTCAAAAAAAAAAAAAAAAAGAACTAAAAATGAAAGTTTGAATATCACTAGGTACTCATATTCACTACATCAATATGAAATTTAAAGGTCTTCCAGATTTTTTGGCTAAATCCTGAAAGATAAAATTCGGAAAACATTCAAAATGTCTTAAATATAAATTGAAAGAACTTTTTTAGTTAAATATATTCGCCTATGACGAAGTTTTAATACCCTTCACCACGGACAGTTTAGAAATAATTGTAGGAATTGTAACGATACATTTTTGCTATTATTGCTTGATCCTGGAATTGTTTAAAAGATATACGATGTTAAAAATATGCCCTTTAGAACGAATATTACTCCTATCTGCCCTAATTGAAATTTTTAATGTAAATTACTTTGTTACAATGGCTTTATTTATTCCCAAAATTTCATGAAATTGTCTCTAACATTTTTAGAGATATAGTACATTGTTTCTGCTGGCAATCGAGAGTATTAGTTGTGCGGTTGGTGTTTATCGGACAAAAAGTAATAGATTCAGAGAGATTAATGCACAATTTTGGAATTATGAAAATCCAACCGTCGACAAAGTGTGATGCGAACGAGTTTGTACTTAAGGGTCTTCTAGCAATCTTGGCAGTTTATTGGCGGAAAAAATATCAATATTTTGACAACTTCAATTACCACAAAAAGTTTCCAAATATCCCGACAGACCAAGCTTATAATATGAATCACATATCTTAAATCTCTCACATATTTAAAATTGCGTGGATTTCGAAATTAGTCATCGCGGAATCCATAAAAACGCATTGGTGGAATGCCTAAAGGTCAAGAGACAATAGCTGATAAATGGTTGATACTCTAAATTCTTGATCATTACAAATTTTCATGAGACTGAGTTTGCACTTTTTCTAGTAACACTACATCAAACCTTTTCCCAAATCTTTTTTAACCCATACCTTCTAAAGTTGCCTTTTGAGATGCATTAATTTTGAAAGGTTTTATTTTTTTTTCTTTTCTGCAAAATCCTTAACACTCATGCCACAAAACTGAGTACTATTCCAGCAGACCTTCGTAATAAATGAAACAATGAAATTGAACACATTTTGTAACTATCTCGGGATTAGCTTAGAGACACATTGTTTAAACGTTTACACACACACATATATATACAAGAACATAAACCTTAAGGACTTTACTAAAAACTAGCAGACACCAAAATGTTACGTTTCCTTTTCCTGCGGTAATCACACAAGACGAACATGGAGTTAAAGATGATGTTAGTGATGTTGATGGTTATGTTGCCCATGTGTATGTATGTTTTTAATATTAAATAGTTGTAGTTGTAAATATTATGGTTTCTTAACTCTCGGCATACGTTACCATTTGAAATAAAAACATTACGAGTATTTGAGATTCCTTTTTTGGTCTGTTTTTTTTTCTATCTGCTATTCCTTTGGCCATTGTATGGAGGCAGACAAAATAACAATCTTCCTTTTTTGTCTGAGCTCACGATTTATGAAATTACTATAAATAACCAAATTAGCAAAATGGCTGTAAATATATTTTCAGTAGTTTTCTTTTGGGTTAATGTGAGTTAAGGAAGTCAAAAATAGGAATTTAGTTTTTGTTTTTGGCTGGTGTTGAATTTCTCATGAAATAATTTTTGTTGGTTTGTTGTTTTGTTAGCATTAATATTTAAGGAAATGAAACTATTGGATTTCTCAATTTAAAATCAAAACCCCAAGTTCTCATTCCCCCTCCAAGTGGTAGTTTAATTTAAACATTTATGTTCACTTATACGGTTAAATATGGTTTAAATTTATATGTGGCGTGTTTAGTTTATATTTATATTAATGTTAGCTGATGTTGTTGTTGTTTCTATTCCATATTCATTTATTCTGAAATAGTTTTAAATTTTTTTCATTGAACCCACAAAACAAATGAATACAATTGTAAGTAGTAAATGAGGGGAAATAAAATCCCTTTTATTCAAGGATGGCATTTGAATGGTAGAAAAGCGTAATATAAAGTTGATTTAAATATTAACAATAGTGATTAAATATATAGTTATAGACTTTTTTGTAGTTCAGACTGTCTTAAACCCTCTTCAATGGGATCGAAAATTCGATATAAAATAGAATTCAGCGTATAAATTAACTAAATAGTGTGATCGAAAACTACTTAACACACGTTATTCAATAAAACTTTTTTTGACTTTATCATGTGAAACATATGTTTAATGTCAATCAAATGAATATAATGTTAATCTGATTGATATGAGTGACCAGAAAAAATGCATAATAAAATTATTAAATATTTTCAACAAAACCAACTTGGTCCTACAAAAAGTTGGCCAATCCTTCAAAAATTTTGTTTCCAATGTTATTAAATAGTACTGGGAGAACTTGTCCTTTGTTAGAAAACCTGGGTCAAAAAAAAAAAAAAAAAAAAAATTCCAAAAGCGCTCCTTACACATCTGAAAAGAAAATAGCCCGATTAGCTCAGATTTCGGACTATTTGGTGCGAAAAGTTAAAACAAATACAGTTTCAAATACAAGGCTCAAAAATTCCCTGGCAAGAACAACGCTAAAAAATAAGATGACAAGGAATGTTGAAAAATGTTTATAAGTCAAAAATAGTTCAAATTTGACAAAAAGTTCTTTATATTGCAAATAATACGCAATTACGACAAAAGAAACCAATGGTTTGTTACAACAGGATCTATAAATTCCGAAATTTACATCAAGGAATGTTTACTATTTGAGTTCTTAATGTGTCCCTTAATTGATAAAAGAACATAATATGAGAGGCAAATCCTTCAAACTGTCCGGAGCTAAGACCTGTGGAAAGATATTGTACTATTTTTAAAAGAGTATTGAAGATCACAAAAAGAGTGTCTAAGTGTAGTAGATTGTAAATGGAGATGGAATATCTGTTCGGGAAAAGTGGCAGATAGCAAAATTTCATCACTGGTAATTAAAACTATAAAAAATTGTGAAATATATGTGATAATGTATGATATATATGGAATACGGAATATGATCTATATTCTGTATTACTAATATTATGATCTCAATATTTCTCCTTCTAAAAAAAAAACATAAAAATAATAAAACTACAAATTTTGTATTGAATTTTACTGAAACCGTCGTCTTAACCGCAAAATAAGTGCAAATAAAATTGTGGCAATTACCACTTAACCTCATATATGCCACACAATAACTACAATTTATATTCATATACAACGAAATACACTCACATACACACATGTTGTTAAACATACTATAAATTCTAAAATGACTTTTCTTATTCTTGTGTGTAGTAAAACCTTATGAATACAAAAATATTATGAAGCGGCAGAATATTACAGATAAAAAATATATAAAATATACATTTATTTATTCATTCGTTCATTCAGTCTGTCATTCAAGTCAATAATATTTGAATCTGAAATTTAAGCAAGGACTTCTTTAAAAATACTTCTGTAATGTATGGGCAAAACAAAAAAATGAGAAAACTTTAGTCATATTACAAAAATTGTGATTTGGATAATGAAAAACGATAAGGTCTACAAACGATTTTCATTATAACAGCTATACATACAGTGTCTAGACCGATTGTTTGGAAGTAATTCTATAACTTTTGAACCGTTGGACTTATCTCAATGATTAGTTAGATATAGTTTGATTTTAAGTATTCTCAAGTTGGTTTGAAGTTGAAATGATGAGAACTATGTGGTCAGGTGGAGAGTTTGTGATCCTCCAAAGTTAGCCTCTTCAGTGTAGAAATTCGAATATCCGCAATTTTGGATTGTCATTTAAGAACAAACAAATTTCTAATTGTAATGCAAATGTTGGTACCTTTTTGAAACAAAAAATAAAAAAAATAATTTCATATTGATACAACTTTTTAGTCTTTTGGTTTTATTTATAAATAAATTTTTGTCGAATTAAAAACAAAAACATGATACTTGAGGTGACAAATCACCGACTATATACTTGACAACATAGATGCCTTGATTTCTCCAAATCGACTCAAAATTATCTCAGCTCTAATCATGTGAAATTTCCTTAAAATTTTGCTATTGATTCTAAAGTTATATAATTATATCCAACAAAATCGATTTGGACTTACTATGCTATGGGCCATGAATACCTATGCATCAGATGAACTTACAAACAATGGACCTAAATAATTTTGAAACTTTTTGGGACCAATTACTTTGAAACTTGCGAATATTTTATAATGTAATTTCACTTGCTAATTTCCAATTTATTTAAACCATAATTAGTTCTTATTATGTCTATGGATCAATTGGAATAGGTCAAACCCCGTAATAACGAGAAAGTGATCAATTTACTGAAAAAATCAACTCAGTTTTAGTTATGTCGATACAGAAAATTATAAATTTGTTGATACGAATAATTTTAAGATGATTTAAAATCCTTATAAATATAACAGGGTATAGCAGGTATTAAGTTATCGATGGTCGAGCCTCTTTTCATAATAGCTTTGCAGAATTTAGGTTATTTCAGTATAAATGTTGGGAATTTGTTTTAAATCCTCTTTTAAAGAAATTTTTGTCATAATTGAGATTTTTTTTGATGGATTTGTATAGGTTTTAGATGTTTGAATATATCCTTACATCTGATGGTAGATGGTAAGAAGGTATTAAGTTGTGTATGGTCAAGCCTACATAATCCACGCAATATGGCAGTTAGGTCTGGACCGACAGCATATTAAGGTACAATTGCAGCAATATTGCCTTTATTTCATTATGTCCATAAGATTATGTATATATAAAAACTACGCAAAACTGTTCCCACCGATTCCTTGGAAAAGCGTTTCTGACTTATACGTAATTGTATCAAGACTTGTTACGATCTCATCTCTGAGATTTATGCACTTTAAAACAGAATTTGGAAGAATTTTATCTGATAAAAATTTATTGATGCCAAACTACAGTGAAAAATTATGTTTTCTAATTTGATCATCATAAGAATTGTTCTATATCACGCCCCGATTTCTTCTGATAGATTTAAATTCCACAATTATGTTTTATACCAGGCGTATATAGGTTTCCAGAATAATCTCACGTTAGACTTCAAATTCTGCTAACAATACACTTGAAAACTCTCCCAAAAAATGTAACGAATTAATATATTTATTAGTTATTGCATCAATATTTTTTGGAATTTTGTAGGGAATCTGATCAGATAAATTTTAGGACCTACAGTAAGTCCGCTCTCTTTCGCTGGAATTGAAAAGATTCAAATTATATATTTATATACTTATTCCTTTTATCTTTCGGTATTTACGTATATTTTCGCCCATACATTTTATGTTTAGGAGCATTTATGTTTACGTTTGTGTACTTATATTTTAATCGACTCTTTTGTGTGGATTTTAGTTCATTTATAGTTTTCTTGTAGAAATTCATATTTATATATATTTTTATGTTTTTATTATGCGGTTTATATATTTATGTTTTTTTATGACAGGAGTTTAGTGTTGATTGCAAACTGTCATAATAACAATTGTTGACTGTCTTCGTTTCTTTAAAAACAAAATACCGACTATAAAGTTCAAAATGTTATTTTGTCATTATTAGAATTTTATTGTTTATTGCATATTTTTATTGCTGCTACAAATTACTAGTATTTTTTCCATTAAGAAGTTTAAGATTTCAGTTAAAATACTTAAAGAATAATTTCATGTTTTCGATAGGAAATATTTTGTGAAAGTGTAATTTGTTACCAAGAAAAAAATGAAATGAAAATAAATCTGTGTTTTAGAAGGATAAAAAGTAATTTATTTTCTAAATTGAAACGATTAAATGGCAATTGGAAACGCATTTCGCAATGTGACACCTTAAACATTTAAGAAACTTTATTACATAGAAAGTACCAAATGAAATGAAAAATGTACCACATCCCCCTCTCCACAACTTCATTTTCTTCCCAATACATCTAAATCTAATCTTTATTGTTGTACAATATAAACAATTTAATGGGTTAAGAAGGTCTCTGCTTTTAAACTCATACTCATGATTACATCATCATATTCTAGGATAACATTACAACATGGGAGGAATACTTACAATAATGTTGTATTTGGTCTATATCGATTACCCCCTTGGGTAAAATTTATTTGCTGTCATTGCAACAACAAATTCGTTAATGTTCTGTTAACTCCATCCTTTAACAATATTAAAGCATCTGACTGAGATTCTAGATCATGTTATTTTCCTTTCTTCGATAGCAAAAGGAATTATTGAATGGTATTAGTTTTATTTGAGATTTTATTTGTTAAAAGATTTTTCTATGATTCCATAATGATATTTTCCAAGGATTTTATTTTCAACCTTTTTCTCACTTTTCAATAAAATCTCCTTTTCGCAGTTATTATTTTATTTATAATTTTCCTCGTTTTTTGTTTTTTATCTCAAAAAGTAAAATTTGTTAAAGTGTAAATAACTACAGCGGCAGTTTCGCACATCACTAATTAAATGTTGTTTCATGTTGTCTCGTGCATTTTCCTTTTAAGTATCGTCTTAAAAGTTAAAATGGCTTCCACTTGGTCCTTCCACCACAAAGTTGTTTTCTCTTTAAAGTACATATCGTCAACATTTTATTTATTTTATTTTAAGAGTTTTTTTTTGCAGGGAAAATATTTACTTGATTTTTTGCTAATTACACTGAAAAAAAAAACGAAACGTTTGTTTTGTTCTAATAATTTACCCCCAAATCTTATACAAGTCTTATATAAACTAAAAATACCGCTCTTAATTATTGAATAATATTTTACTCCAATCATAAGACTTTCAAAGTTCTCGATATGGGAAAAAATTAAGGGCTGAGATCGAAAAATTCTTAACACACTTTTTCATTAAATATATTTTAATATGATTTTGTGCATAAAACCTTAACTTTGGATTATGAACTTATCTTTGTGGTATTTCGAATTCAAAAAATCTTAAATTAAGTTGGAAAAAACATTAACGTTAAAATGTGACTCTCATCTTACATTTTGTAAAAATAAAATAATGATCCCATCGTCACCAATTTCTATAGTTTCGTCCGTGTACAATATAAATTCAAAGAAATACCTATGACTCCGATTTGTAAAGTAACATAATCGGAAATAGATCTTATATTGGAACTATAAAAAATAATGTAATTATCCTTGAAGTTTCCACAGTAACAATATGGACCTGAAATCTTAGAATAAACATTTTCGAAGTACATTTGTTTAGAATATAGATTTAAAGAATAAACCAAAATATTATTTTGTATTTAAAATTTTATTGATTTTCATGCATACAAAATTTTAATATGGAAATACTGATAAGGATTTATTTTTATACTTTCAGATCTCGACATATTTGAGGAAATGTCAGCTAAGAAGTCATAGGAAAATGATTTACTCTAGCGGAGATATTTGTAAAAATGGTTATAAAAATTAAAAAATGTCTTTTAATAATATGAACTTCATCATGGAAGACTTCTGGATCTAAAATAATATTGAAACTAATAATAAACGTCATAAAATTCGGAATAAAAACAGATTTGTTGGATTATTTTTTATTTTTATAAATTATTTTCTAATTATTCTATCAAAATATTTCAATAAAACTTAATTTTATTTTAAAAATAAAAAAATGCATTATTATTTTGTAATACAGTCTATAATATAGTAATTTTCTTAATTACATTTTTACGTATATTTAATGTTATTAAATATTATTTATTTTCAATATCATTAATTTAAATTTTCAGCAAAAATTAATTTCAATTTGAAAGTCTCAAACGTGCATTTTTCTCTTTTTTTCACTCATACGCTCCGTTTTTCCCTTAAGTGACGTCATCAAAATTTTATTTTACAAAATTGTCCAATTTCAAAATTCACTTCTTAATACCAGGCGCCCAGAATGCGAGAAAATGTAGGAAGTTGATTTTTTAATTTTTTTTGCAAAAATTTTCAAAGCATATCTTTGGGATGCAAAAAGTATTTGTGGCACCCGATTTTTGCCAAAATTTTTAACTGGGTGACTCAAATACTTTTTGCAGCCCTAAGATATACTTTGAAAATTTTTGCAAAAAATTTGTAAAAATCAACTTCTACATTTTTTTCGAATTCTGGGCGCCTGGTATTAAGAAGTGAATTTTGAAATTGGACAATTTTGAAAAATAAAATTTTAATGACGTCACATAAGAAAAAAAAAACGGAGCGTATGAGTGAGTGGATGAAATAAATAATAAAAATACATGTTGAAGGGATTTTTTATTTGAAATTAATATTTATTGAAAATTTTTAAAATATTTAATAAATAAATATGTAAAATAAATAAATAAATAAATAAATAAATAAATAAATAAATATATAAAATAAAAAATATATTAAAAATAAAACTGGATTTTATTTTGTAAATAAATAACATCAATTTTCTTTCTTAAATAAATTTAAATAAGTGTTTTCCTCTGTATTAGGCTGTCTTTCCTTCTCTGGGTGAAATATTTAAGAATCCACATACGAGGTGCAATTAGGAGATCTAAAATTAAGAGAAATATAAATTTATGAATTAATTATATATTGTTGTAATAAAATAATAAAATATAATTACATTATATATAGTATATTATTATAGTCGGTCAAGCTCGACTATGTAGTACTCTACACCACTTTATTGGTAGTAAATGACTGCTACGAAAAATCTATGATTTTTTGCTTAATTTGGTTAAAATCGTTTTATATTTAACTTTTGGTCTAAAACCCCCCATTCCAAGGGGAAATTTGTATGGGGTTTATAATCAATTTTGATAGGCATCATGTTTGAGCCGAAATAATAGTACGCGCTATGTGATCTGTTCTTTGATTAGAATTTCAGTAAAATGTTTGTCCTTGTATTTATTTTATTGGGATTTACAGTCAGATTTTTTTCGAAAAATTAAAAAAAAATTAATTCAATTTTACATAACATTTCTGTAATGATGTTTATATATTATAAAGATTAACTTAATCACTTTTAGAAAAGATTAAACGATGTCCGTTCGGCCGGGTGGTCTGGCTGTCTGTATTTTAATGTTTTTGGAAATAAATCTTTAACTTGAGATCAGCTGGTTGCATTTACATCAAATTTGACATGCATATAATAGAGGTGTGTAGGTTCTTAAACTTATTTTTTTATAAAATAGGTCAAGCTTAATATATCTGATCCCTCGAGCGTCAACAATATAAAACTTGACTACAATGTCCGTGCTCTGTTTTGACCTGTAAATTTAAATTAAATTAGCAGCTTTCCAGTTAGGAAGTTTTTAAGTCTTGTATGTGTTTAAACTTGAATTACCTTTAACTTTTCTTACCAAATAGTCTGAGCACTGAGTCGGATCTCCCAATCATATAATACTTGAGTTAAAAGTTTAAATAAAAAACGTGTGTAAGGAATTTTTCAATCTCACTCCTTATGAATTGCAATAAACTTCAAACTGAAAGGAATTTCAAAGAAGAACTTCGATATCTATAAGATGGTATAATATGTTTAGGATTTAATTTTTTTCAGAATTGATATTTGTTGAGATAAAACCAGTTTCTCAATATACTGAAAAATAAGTCTATATTTTTTTCACTGTACACTTCAAATGAAAAACTTTGGAAAAAAGTTTTCTTTTTCTCTGATTTTTATTTTATTTACTTTTTTATCAAAGTCGTGTTTATTTCTTGTATTTTTTCTCCTTTTTTCTGTTGTTGTAGTAAATGTTGTAACTACGGTTGGCTTGTGCAACAGTGCGAAAGGAAGTGGTGCTAAATTAACAGTGTAAGTAATTAAATCCTTTGGTAGCTAATGAACTCTCTTTTCGTAAGTAACCGTGAAAACTTAAGTACTTTGTACCTCTGTACAACTTACAACATTTGATGATGATGTTGTTGTTGCTTCTGTTTTCTTTCCTATTTTACAAATTTCTTAATTTTTCTGTATCTGCAATATTAAAGGAAAATGTCAAAAATAAAAAGAGCAATAATTGGACAAAAGTAATATAAAATGTAGGGGTTAGAACATTTTATTTCGGAACTAAAAAATATTTAGTCCAAATAAGATTGATTTGAAATTTTTACATTTTCCACATATTTACAAGAGTTTCTTTGCATTTCCTTAAAACTTTAAGTTACAGTTTTTGTTTAATATTCTTTTTTTTGGGGGGAAACCAGCTGATAATTTTCCCTTGTTGATAATTTTTATTGTATATGTATTTGTATTGTATTCCTTGTCTATAGCTGCAAGCGAGGATACATAAAACTTTATTATTGTCCCGTTATGATTTTTCATATCTTCGCCACATACGAAGTGAAATATTTATTTTAAAATTCATAAAATCTATAGAAATTATGTATGAATTTTATTATTTTAAAACAACAACTATAAAAAAGATAATTCAGATACAAATGTATTTACATAACGTAGTTCGTAAACACATACTTGAAATCACCGAATTTAGACTTTTTTATAGAAAAAAGTGGCAATAGTAGAAACAGAGTTACCTTCTGCTAAAAAAGGATAAGGAGTAAGATTAAATTCATAAGACTTCATAATGCGTCCACTTAGCATTCTCTTACTATGGTAAAGAACACTTTGAGTGGTACAGGAACAGCAATGTAGTAATTGTTCAAAGAGACAAATCCTCCAAGCGGTCCATAGTAAAGTACAGTGGCTCTTGTTAAAAGAGAATTTAAGAGCATAAAAAAGATGTCTAAAACTGTGATAAATTTTAAACGGAGAGCAAAGTAACAAAAAATGCTATAAAAAATTAAATATCGTAATACTATATTTATACCCTACATCCCATAGGTGGCTACGGTATAATGCATTTATGCTGATGTTTGTAACGTGCAGTGAAAGGTATAATTTAAGGCTAAAATATACTGTTCGATTCAGAATCGCTTTCTGATTCGGTTCAACGATGTCTGTCCGGATGGCATACGGTAATATTTTGACCCAGAGACGACGCTTTTTGTTGATGGTGATAATGATCCATTATTTCACCTATCCTCCTTCAAATATTTCTGCAAAAAAAGGGTTTCAATCTCATTGAAGGCCATGATATGAAATGATATTAATAAATGGGTTCCACTTCACTCTCAAAGTTTTTGAGAAAGCTATTTGTGGATCGAAATGGATTCAGATTTGGTTTAATAAAAATATTTCTGCTAAATTTAGTTGAAATATTTTTCAGTAAGATTCATGAGAGATACCTGAACCAGAATACACAATGTTAATAAACATCCTTCAATTAAGTTTTATATATTGTTTTAATTAATATGTGAACAAAAATGTTAACTAAATTTCAAATCACATCTTTCTGAGTTTCTTTAGAATCTGTCCATAATTAACGCCAAAAAGAATTATAGATTATAAGAATAGATTGCCGATTTTATTTCATTTAAATAATTTTTCCTTTTAAAATAATTTAAGTATGTTTAGGTGTAGCATCATAACTTAGTTAGTACACATCATGTTAATAATTTAATTGTTCAGATCTAACAGAAATCGGTTTCTGTCTTATCACGGTTAAATTCGATAAAATTTTATATTTATATTGTAAAAATTACTTGTATATGAAGTATTATCTTTTATAATCATAATATAGTTAAAAACAAAAATTTGGTTGTGACTTGAATGTGGCTTCATTTTGAGGTTTTCTTTGATACTTTTGTACCGTTTTTGTGAGATATTACGTCAAAAGGTTACAAATAACCATAGCATGGTTAAGACAAAATAATAAGATTTGGTGCTTTGAATTCTTTGAATGTAATATATTTCAGTGGATTAATTATAACTTAGACAACAAAGTATAAAAATTTGCTTGTGGTACAACCATGTTATAGTATTATTTAAAACAACTTTAAATAAATTTACAATGGTACCATTTCTTCATGTAATTCTCAGTTTCCATGTACATGGCAACTTTTCTCAAAACACAAATGTTGTTTCCTGTATATGTAACATCCTTTCTTCGAACAGACTATGAATTTATTTATGAAAGTGTCCCATATAAGTAAAATGATTAAAATATTCCCGTTAAAGAAAGTGTTAGCAGCAAAAGTGGTATAAAAGGGAGATAATGATGAATGAAATAAAAAATTTGCATATAGAATATAAAACACATAGAATTTTCATATTTATTATCATAACAAGCTGTATTTTGATAAATTAAGTGTTTATCCATTTTATGGTCCTGATTACTAACGTTTTATGGTCCTTGGCACATAACAAAACGACAACATTTTGTGGATGTTAATGATAACAACGTGCAAAACTTGTACAGTTAACTCTTATATTTAGCATAATTTTTAGAGATGGAGGAAATAGAGAAGAAAGAGTTTCAAATAAAGATTATCTAACACGTATACAAAATATAATTACAATTTTATAGGAAATTATAGCATGTTGTTATTTTAAAAGAAATTTTAAAATTATTTTATTGGAATTAAGATTAAATTTTATTATTTCTTTAAAAATAAATATTAAAAATATTATTTTTCAAAGACAAAAAGACAATCTTATGGGATTTAGTTATTTTTTAATTTTGCTTATTATTTTATATTAACCATTATTTCCGCCTAATTACTTGATAATTCATTTGTAAGTGATACATTCCATTTCTACTTTCACTTCACTGCATCCTTGATTGTTGGACAAGTGAGGTTGGTTTCGTTTTCGTTCGATTCCTTTTTTTTTTGTTATTTTTGTAGCAGTTAAGTAAACTAAACTAATTCTTTTGGTCAGTTTAACAATTTCACGTCATTATGTCATCAACATCATCCACTTCAAAATGCCTGCCCTTTTTGGCGCCATCAATAGGAAAAAACACAGTAAAAAGAAGAAATTCCCGGGGAAAGGAAAACAAATAACAAAAACTCATTCATACAAACAAACACCCTCTTTATTTGTCCACATCATAAAAAAATAATATCTATAATTTTTTTATGATATGTTTTCATAACAATGAAAATGGAATAATGGAAAAAGATTTTTCTCTATTATTTTGGGAAATTTAAAGGAATTTAATGAATTTTTGGGAGTACAAGAAAATTTTCAACAAGATAAAATAATTCGGAAAGAAATTCACATATTTTTGATTTAGTAACAAGATTTCGATAAAATAAAAATTAAGAAAGGATTTTATAGTTTGAAGGAATTTTCATTTTTTTTTCATTTATGTGGACTTCTAATCGGAATTTTTATATATTTCGACGCTATTTTCGAATCGCAATTTTTGATATGTTTAGACGGAATTTTCGATTAATCTTCTATCAGAAAAAAATTATCGACAAATTTTCAATTTTGAAAATGTTTTTATAAATAAAATATTCAACAACATTTCTATTTTTTATTTAGAGAAATTTGTCGATAAGTTTTATTTTAAAGACCATTTTCTTTTTAAAGAAAATTTTCGATAAATGTTAGAGAAAATTTTTCTTTTTAGAGAAAATGTTCGATTAATTTTCATTTTAGAGAAAATTTTCAATAAATTTTCTATTTAGAGAAAATTTTCGATAAATTTTCTATTTAGAGAAAATTTTCGATAAATTTTCTATTTAGAGAAAATTTTCGATAAATTTTCTATTTAGAGAAAATTTTCGATAAATTTTCTATTTAGAGAAAATTTTCGATAAATTTTCTATTTAGAGAAAATTTTCGATAAATTTTCTATTTAGAGAAAATTTTCGATAAATTTTCTATTTAGAGAAAATTTTCGATAAATTTTCTATTTAGAGAAAATTTTCGATAAATTTTCTATTTAGAGAAAATTTTCGATAAATTTTTATTTAGAGAAAATTTTCGATAAACTTTCTTTTTAGAGAAAATTTTCGATAAACTTTCTTTTTAGAGAAAATTTTCGATAAATTTTCTATTTAGAGAAAATTTTCGATAAATTTTCTATTTAGAGAAAATTTTCGATAAATTTTCTATTTAGAGAAAATTTTCGATAAATTTTCTATTTAGAGAAAATTTTCGATAAATTTTCTATTTAGAGAAAATTTTCGATAAATTTTCTATTTAGAGAAAATTTTCGATAAATTTTCTATTTAGAGAAAATTTTCGATAAATTTTCTATTTAGAGAAAATTTTCGATAAATTTTCTATTTAGAGAAAATTAAATTTTTCGATAAATTTTCTATTTAGAGAAAATTTTCGATAAATTTTCTATTTAGAGAAAATTTTCGATAATTTTCTATTTAGGAAAATTTTCGATAAATTTTCAAGAGAAAATTTTCATAATTTTATTTAGAGAAAATTTTCGATAAATTTTCTATTTAGAGAAAATTTTCGATAAATTTTCTATTTAGAGAAATTTTCGATAAATTTTCTATTTAGAGAAAATTTTCGATAAATTTTCTATTTAGAGAAATTTTCGATAAATTTTCTATTAGAGAAAATTTTCGATAAATTTCTATTTAGAGAAATTTCGATAAATTTTTATTTAGAGAAAATTTTCGATAAATTTTCTATTTAGAGAAAATTTTCGATAAATTTTCTATTTAGAGAAAATTTTCGATAAATTTTCTTTTAGAGAAAAATTTCGATATATTTTCAATGAATTATTTTACGATAAATTTACTTTTTCAAAAAAATTTCGAAGATATTCGATAATTTTTCTTTTAGAGAAAATTTTCAATAAGTTTTCTTTTTAAAGAAAATTTTCGATAAAATTTCAATAAATTAATTTTCGATAGATTTTATATTTCGAAAAAAAATCAAAAAAAAATCCTTTTCAGAGAAAATTTTCGATAAATTTGCTTTTCAGAGAAATTTTCTATAATTTTATTTTTTTTTTTAATTTCGAAATTTTTTATGAAATTTTCTTTTAAAGAAAATTTTTGATAACCATTTCGTTTAGAGAAAATTTTTCATAAAGAATTTGTTAAGAGAAAACTTTTGTAAAAACATTAATGTAGAAAAGAATTTCATTTTGGAAAATATTTTCCTTTAGAGAAAATATTTGAAAAATTTTTTTGAGGTGAAATTTTTCAATAAAGAAATTGTTCCAATAAAATTTTTGTTTAGAGAATTTTTTTCGATAATAATTTAGATAAAATTTTCGATAAAAACTTTGTATGAATAAAATTTTTGATAAAATTTTTCATTTGGTGAATATTTATGCATTTTGCATTTATAGCTATAATTCGGTAATTTTTCATTGACAACAAATTTATGACAAATTTCAAAATTTATTCTTTTAAATATCTGTTACTGAGAATAATTCCCAACCTGTAGTTGTATGTACATTCTTATAAATTCCTCCTCGAACCTTTTTACAATAACAAAGAATCTGAAAAAATCTTTTAGGAATTTTAGAATCATTGAACACAATTGACTGAAGGCAACAACAACAACAAACAGAGAAGAAAATAACAATACGATTTAAATGTTTGGTATGATTTTGTTATAATTTTTTCCCTCAAAAAAAAATATCCCCACGAAAATATAGAAAAAAATCGGTATAATATTTTTTGTCATTTTTATTATTTATGTGCTCTTTTCACATGAATGCTTGATTGGACATTCAAGTATTAAACATTAAAGCAATTGAGTGTTCTCCTGACCGGCCGACCAACTGGCTAGCAAATCACTTACTACCATTCAAGATAAAGTGAATTTATAACGAAAGATGTTTTTTGAGTGATAAGAAATAATAAAATGAAATTGTTCATAAAACGGATGTTTTTGCCTCATCAAAATTGATTAGCGGCAATAAGTCAAAATAATAAAGAAAATTTTTAGTTTTTTTTTCTCTTTTTGTTTCAAAGATAACAATTTTTATTTAGCCAGCAATTTGTTGTAATTTTTCTTTTTTTTTCATCTTTCTTACAACAACATATAAGGTTATATACAAGGTTGATTAAAGTGATTTCATTCAAAGTTCATTCTTACTCTTGATTACATGAATTGTTGTTAAATATTTTGTGGGGTGTTGGTGATGATGGTGGGTTGGAAGGAAAGATTTAGTTATATTGTTTGCTCTATATTTATTAGTTTCTTACTTAAGGTTTGGTCTAAATTAAGTTATGGTCAAATGTTCGAATGTTGTTAATAAATTTTGGTGATTGGTAGGGGTGAAATTAGTGTAACAATTCAAAATATTTTATTCCCCAAAGTTTTGCATTCGGAAAAAGAAAAATTGTCAGATTCTCAAAGGAAATAAGAGATTTCCTTTTCGCTATTATAAGGAAATATATATATATGTGATCTCAAATTATATGAAAACTAAAGCTCTGAATTTAATTCTAATTCAGAGTCTAATAATGGTTTGATAAAAAGTTGTTAATTAAACATTTTTTTACCCAAAATATTTTGAATTTTTACTACAAAAAGAATTTAAAAAAATTATTGTTTTATAATTTCTAGTTTAATTTAAACTGAAATAAAAATAAACTTTGTATCAAACCAAATATGTTCAACAATGACTTTCCATGAAATTTTTTGTATGTGTATGTAATTTTTATACTCTAGAATACGTTCCTATGTGAGTCTTTTATAAAGGCAATGTTAAAAATAATCATTATTAGACTTTGTCCATAAGGGGTAAATTCTCCAAACTCCAAAAAAAAAAGACTGTAAGTTAAGGGGTTTTGGTTTATCATACAGGAATGTTAAGAATTTGTAGAGCTCACTTCTTAGTTTGCTCGAATCAATTATTATAAGTTTATTTTTCAAAATATATAAATTTTTATATGTAAAGGAAATTGGGGCCTAATGATATTTTAGTAATAACCAACTTAACTCTTGATAACAAATGACACCAATATACGATAATTTTAAGTTTATCACCACTTTATATCGAACAATTATCACGGTTACTTATCAAGTCAAAAATAGTTTTTTTTATAAATTTGTTTTGAATGTTCTCATAAATATACCGTCCGTTATAAAACTCTCAATTGTGAACCGTAGGTTATATTTTCCTCAAGTCAAGTTCACAATCTAACACTACATACTTCTTTATATCTTATAGGTTCTTAAATTATTTCTTATGTGTTTTTATTATGGAACGACTTTATCACTTACGATGTGTTAAAAATACATATTATATAGACCTGCCGAAAATTATTCAGTGGCCTTATTTAGAAACGTGGTAATAAATAAATGCTTACTAACTGTAGTTTCTCACTATAATGGAGTCAAAATTCATCCTCAATACGAAGATATAAAAAACGATAATTTTTAAAAAATCCCCTATAATAACGCTAACTAAAGTAAGATATTTAGGGAATTTCAAATAATTTTGTTAAAATTTTTATCTACAATGATAAATCATTTATCGAGCTTAAAATTTCTCTATAACTGTTCACATTTTTATAAAGAATAATTTTTGAATTGGTAATACTTTGCAGCAAATAAGCATATAAAATGTGGAAATTATGAGTTATTTATTTGAGTCTAAAGGGCTCGATTAGTATAAAATATATATGGGTTCATATTTCCTTTTTTTACTTTTCCAAAAATTTGCAAGCAATTAAATTCCGCATTTTATTTTCTAAAAATCTTTCTTTATTTAAATCCAAAATATTCAAATGTTCATCATACTTCCTAGTCCTCTGAATAAAAATAACAATTTTATGCTTTTTATGTTCTAAAAATATTTTTATGATGATGCGATTTTTTACAGACATTCATAATATTCTTATGATTTTGTTCCCTTACTCTTGCACTCTAAATTTAACCCACCACTAACAAATAACAAACACCCTTCTTAAAACAAATTATTGGTCTACTAAAGCTACAACTCCTTTCTAGGCATCACATAGAATGTAACGAGGAATTTTGCTAGAAAGCAACAGCGGCAAAAAAGCATTAACTTGTCAAACCTCAACTAAAATGAACATATTTTTAGGAATTTCAGTAGAATGTTTCTACACTTTACCGTGCACAGTGTGTCGAAATCGATTATTTTTGGAAATAATTTCGTCACTTTGGAACTGTTTGTTATAACTTAATAAAATTTCACATAGTTAGAGCTGAGGGGTTTTAAGTTTGAGAAACACAAATCGCTATATGGTCAAAAGCGTTGGCCACCTCGGATATGTTGAAAAAATGAAATTTCGCATATAGATAGTCCTTGTATATGTCTGAATTAAAACAGAGCCAAAAATGGGTTGAAGATTTATTTTGACTTTCTGAAAGTATTAGAAGTAACCCAAATATGTTTATCTATATGCCCGCGGTGGTCAACATTAGAGGATCACTGACAACGCTTCCGACCATATAGAGTCTTGTATTCTTCCAAATCAATTCAAAAACACCTCCACTCTGAGTATGTGAAATTTCAACGGTTCAAATTATTTCCGAAAAATATCGATTTGGACACACTGTGCCGCGTTTCCATAAAGAAAACATAAATTGTTCATTTTCAATATGTTTTCTAGGAATCATATTTTCCTAAATTTTATTTCAATGACAGTGAAGGAGAGAGTGTAGTAGGAACACGTGGTGTGGGGTGGTGTATGTAAATTTTTATGTATAAAATGTAATGTTTTGTAATATTATGCGCGATTTGAATGCGATTATAAAAGCTTTTCGCAATATTTTCCTATAATTTATATGCCTTTATAACATCACCGTTTTTCTTTCTTTCCTTGATATTTTGGTAAAATTATGGTTTGTGGCAAATTGTAAAAATGTTTATAGAGAGTTACAAAAAAAAAATCATCTTTCACGAAATATGTATTTCATTCCTTTAATAGCAACCGCGTATTCCCTTTTTTGCCTAATGCATCGTGTTAAATGTTGCTACAAGTTGCTATTTGCTGCTTTTTTTTCAAATATCAAGTTAAGAAAGTGTAACAAGTTACAAATGAATGAAATAAATTCCAAATGAAAATTTATGTCTACATTATGAATTTTTAGCATAAAGACATACTAAAATAAAAGATATTAAATAGCAAAATATTATTTCTAGAAATATTACTGTTGTAGGCGGAATGTTGTGAAAATATTTACTTCACTTTAAATTGCATTTGTGATTGAAATCAAGAGGGATTCAAAATGAAAAGTCAATTAACGATATTATTCTAAGTAACTTTTGCAAAAATCGTTTATTAAAAAGAATTTTTAAAAAATGGCTTTAAGAAGACTTCATTTTTAAGTAGTCAAGTCTGCAGTTTATCTACCAGAAAATATTTTGAAGAATTAACTGTTAGATCTTAGTGGAGGAAATGTTTTAATTGTTAGTTCATATACGAATAATGGTTAAGTAGAATATAAATGTATCAGTTCTAATATACGTACTACTCGTAACAACATCTCAGTGCAGCCCTTTTTGTAGTCCTTGATGTAAGATGTATTTAGTTACTGTGAGATATCTCAGTGGATCATAAAACCGATCTGAGTTAAAGTGTACCCTGAATACTGAAACCTGACAATAATTGTCTTTTTTGCAAAATTATTAATCAGTGATGAAAATTCCGAACCTGACAGACGTCCACACATGCAATGAAAAAATATGTTTGAGGTAACTATAAACGAGAAGCAACATAATATTTTTACCGTTACAAAAAAAATTGTTTAGTTACTTTTTGCTTTTGCATTAAAAAAGTTATTGTTATCACCATTAAAAATATTGTTATTCCAATAAAAAATATTGTTATTGTAATAAAAAGTTTGTTTTCTTCGCATTGTGATTTTTCATTAATAAATATAGCTATTGTCGTCGCCACTAAAATATTGTTATCGTCACTATAATTATATTGTTATCGCCACTAACAATATTGTTATTCCAATAAAAAATATTGTGAGCTCAATCAAAAATTTGTTTCGCACTATTTTGTTATTGAATGAAAATAATAATAAATTATATTTTAATACATTTCTCATTTTATTTGTTCGTATTCAGTTGTCAGTAATCTGAAAATAATATATTTGTCCTAATAATAATTTTTTATTTTTTTATAACGGGCTGTTTAATAACAATAAAATTGTAATCAGTCAAACATATTATTTATTAAAAATAATTTTATCACAGCAACAAAATCGTTGTCAAAATAAAGTAAATTCAACAATTAACATGTTGGTGATAATAATAAATGTTTGCGCTCAAATATGTAAGCGTTTGCTACGAACATTTTGAAAAATCATGTTTCCCTGCGTGCAGTGAGACAAATTCTAAACTTAGATATATGTTCCATTTTTTCCCCGTATTCTCAGTTGAAAATATTTTACTATTTAAGAATACATGCAAAAGAATTATTGATCATAATATGAATGAGACATATTTTGGCGAAAAAAATTTTTGAAAAGGGTAAAATTTAGTTCATAAGTA
Organism: Cochliomyia hominivorax; assembly: GCA_004302925.2. Classification (NCBI taxonomy): domain Eukaryota; kingdom Metazoa; phylum Arthropoda; class Insecta; order Diptera; family Calliphoridae; genus Cochliomyia; species Cochliomyia hominivorax. The sequence continues at coordinate 16,306,999 of PYHX02000495.1, forward strand.
TTTGATCTTAAGAAATATTTCATATTATTTTCATTATATTCTTAAAAGACATCGTTTTTAAACTATCGATTTGGCAGAAAACAGATAAAAGAACTGATTTCAATTAAAAAGAACCCATGGGGCCAATTTCCTGAAATAGTTCTAAAATCGTTTAAACTTATTGAAATATTTAAGACAATAATCTATTAATTTCTCATCACCATAAAAGTTAGAAAAGATTTTAAATCACTTGATACGTTCCATTTAGTATTGTAATGATTTTGTAATATTTTTACAATAAATATCTACTACTTTGTTATTAAATGATATAAATAAAATTTCACTAAATTTCACCATTTTACAAAACTTTTCTTAAATTTGATTTTTTTACAAAAAATTCAGACTTTCATCAAAAAATTCTCATTTCTATCAAAAATTTAATTTAAAAAAATATTAAACAAAATATAAAGTTTAACTATGAATTAAATCTTTATTTAATATCGCCAAAAGTTTATAGAAACACTTCCCGAAAAATGAAACTTTCACAATAAATTTTAATTTTCATCAGAAAATAAAATTGTTATCAAAATTGTACTATATAATACCCTACACCACATTGGTGGCTGTAAATTGGTGATATGAAAAATTTATGAACGACCCTCGTATAATTTGCATTTCTTATTAGTGTTTAAGAGTGCAGTAGATACATTTTAAAAGATTTTTTTCTTTTAAAGTCACACACCTCTTTTTTTGCTTATACTTATCTTAATTTACATATACGTATCCTTATTAATTCACGTATGCGATTGAAATTGGTGCTTGAAAGATGGTTGTATGGTGCCTATAAGAAAAATTATCTTAAAATTTGTCACATTATTTAATTATATCGGAAACCTTCTTTTGCAAAAATTAAAAAAAAATTATGTTTTTAGGAATTTTATGGGCCAAGAGCTCCATTTCGTAGCGACATTTATTTGGGGCATATATAAAATAGTGAACCATACATACCTAATTTCAATAGGCAACGTTCATGAGCGAAAATAATATCACATGCCAAATTTCATAAAAATATCCCCAACACTACGACTAATACTTTCACACCAGACTGGCGGACGTGATAAAATCGACTCAGGAAGTGATTCTGAGTCGAATTATTAAGAATGCGTTTTGAGGGAAAATTCGTCAGGTTGCAGGTTGTCCATATCAAGAATGCTGTCAAAGAGTACAAGTACAACAAAATTTGGAATAAGTACTTAATATATTTAAATGAAATATTTAATGAGGATCAGTCCATTATTTCTCATGGCTCCCAGACAAGACCAACTTCCGAAAATCACTTTAAAGTGCGCAAATCTTATATTTGCTTTGTATTTAAATAACGAAAATCGAATAAATCAATAAATCGCATAAATCTCTAACAAATATTAGCAATAAATGAACAATAATGAGAGCGTAGTTCTGAAATTTTTCTTAGGTACATGAATTTGATAGCATATGAAGAGATAATTTTGGAATCGTGAAAATATTTGAATTTTTCACTTTTGATTTTTATAAAAATGGACAAAATAAAGAATATTTCACAAGTCTTAGTTGAGCTCATTAATGTTTTCGAAATAAGTGGATATAAGACATATACGTTCCGAAAGTATGTTTTTTATAATTGAATAATTCTTATTATAGAATAACCTCTTCCATAATTAGACAGAGAGTAATAAATATATATTCTTTTTTATGTTCTTTAAAAATTTTGAGAATTATTTATCTTAGTTTCTGGTGGAAAAATCAATCTCCATCACATAAACAATATTTCCTCCCCAATCCCAAATTTTACGTCATTCCATATTTTTATCTCACATGATAAATTGTTGAATTTGTTCATTAATTTTTATTATCAAATTAAATTTACATTAAATACATCCTCTAAAATTACTATAATCGCTAATAGATATGCCGCAATTTATTATCCTTTTTAATATTGTTGTTACACTAAAAACAACAACACATTAATAAATGTGTGTTAAACAAAAGAATATAATTTATAACAGAAAAATTGGCCTTATAAATTGATGACTGACCATCAATTTGTTTATGAGTATAAATAAAAATAAACTTTACTTCGCAGATAAAGTCCAAATATGACAAATGACCATTAAAAGTGGACAAAAACATGCATAAAATAAATACACGAACGAGAACGAATGACCACAATAAACCAAAATTGGCCTTCATAAAAATGGACATAAATTCCAGCTCATACTGGGAAAAACACACAGGAGTAATGAAGCATATGAACATATTTGTTAAAATGTCAAAAGTCAAAAAAATCACATGATTGTACATATTTGTAATATAAACAAAATATCCTGTATAAATGTTTGTATATATTGACTGAACATCAAACATCAATAAACCCACAAACAAACACACTCTGCTGCTCTGTCAATATGTTTTGAAAAAAGGAAAGAGTTCAACATGAAAATATCATGTTACCATTTTTCCTGATCTACTCCATAACCAAAAATCGACCATCAATTGTTGATGTTAAATAGACAAATTAGTTATTTTTTTCTCTTCTTCAAACTCTTGTTCTCATACTTTTCATTCTTTGGAAACATTCTATAACCACAAATATCATGATGATGGTCATGATGCCAGAGTAGAAAAAAATTTATATAATTTTTTTTTAAAGAGTGTGAAATTGTGGCTTTATAGCTTCTATTTTTTCTGAAATCTGTTCTTCATATCGACCAGGAGGGGATTTTTGGTAAAGCATGCAAAGAATTATTAATGGTTTTTATATGGACATTCATGCAACCATGCTAATACTAACAAATACTAACTTTACTGAAAGCGGAGTAAAAAAAAGGACTATCAATTTTCAAAATCATTGGGGTTCAACAACAATTCACACGTACAACTAAACTTATATATACATATCTTACAGATATAGGGTTGAGTATAAAGAACTCTTTTTTTTCTTGATGTGAGTTAAAGGCATAAAAATGTGAATGGGTTGTGTAGAATCACAAAGTGATTGATTTTAAAACGTTTTTCAATTGCAAATATATACTCATATGTTCTACATGACTGTTGAATATGTTAACTGCCATGTATGTTTGTTTATAGCATGTATATGTTTGTTTGTATTTTGCTTAATAGTCATGTTAAACAATTTGATTTGACAAATGGTTATTTTGGCATGACTTTTATGGTTAAATTACTGTAACATTTTGAAATGTTGTAAAATTACTTATTTATAGGCAGTTAATAATAAAGTCATTCCGGTATTTGAAGAGTAAATAAATGAAAGATTTTGAAATAGAAGCAGATTAGATTAGATTTACATAAAAAGCAATATTTTATATAAATGTAATAAGAAAATATTTTTATTGGAATTAAGATATTTCCTAGTTCACCAGTGATAAGGTTTTTCTGATCCGCCATTAATATACACTAGAATTCCGACTTGCGTCGTGAATAAATACCGGAGAAATGCGACTCAAATTGAATAACCTTTTATATATTAATGCACTGAAATTTAATTTGTAGTGGAAAATATTCAAAACAAGACCAAAAATTTTGAATTTTTGATAAAAAAATCATTTAGTTGTTTATTTCTTAACGAAAAGGGTTAAGTATATAATATATTTCAGATTGGTTGTGATGTGACAATTTCAGCTAATTGATTTGTTTTATCACTGTCTCTGTTGCAAATTGTTCCTACTGTTGTACACGCTAGTCCAAGAGCATTTTCCTTGATTTATTGCGTCTAATTTTATTTCCGAACTTATTAATTATCTTTTATATTGACTTACGCTTTACGTCCTGGGCGAATCACACTGCATTCTTGGGAAAGGCAATTCCCCTTGTTCTGAGTATTATCGATAATGCAACATGTTATCTACAATGCTGAAGTCCAAATGTTTGTTAAATTAAAGCTTTCACTGTTCTATTCAAGAATTTTTCATGTTTTATCCTATAAAAACGTGACATTTTAAGTCACACTGTGAAAGAGCCTGTTGTTTGCTTTATCAAAGTCTATATAGAATAGATACAATGGTGAACGCCAATCTATATTCTCCAAATCTGAGCCAACGCACATCCCTTATCCTTAAGAATTGCATACTAAAGGTCGTTTTATCAGATTGTTCATTTACGTTATTTCTTATTTCATATTCTTATTTGAACAATTTGATTTTCAGAATGCACATCACATTTATTCCGATATATGTAAGAGAAGACGTTCGCTAAAGGTGTCAAGGTCTTATATCTGAACTATTATGTGAAAAGGACATTTTAAATATAAAAATATTAAACATTAATTTTAAGCATTTTAAAAGCCAAAACCCCTTTTTTAGTTTGATCCATTAATTTTCGATGTTTTTAATGTCAGTGAAATCGGTTTTATGACTATAAAATTTAATATATCCTCAGAAAAGAATGTTTTTTCGAGTTTTGTTCTATATGACACCCAAATTTTGGGGTCTTTGCATTTGTCTCTTTTTCTACTGCACTACGTTTGTTCATTCTTTATAGCGATATGTTGTGGTTAAATTTAGTTTTATCCAATGTTTTTAATTATTTTTTAGAGATAATGCATGATCTACAACTTTTAAATATTTCCCCTGAAATAGATTTCGGGGTTTGATCTGATTTCACATTACCTAAATAAATACATATATAGAAGAATAATTTTGTTCAAATTTACTTTACTTACTAAAAACAATAATTAGACTTTTATTGGTTTAATAAATTAAGTTCCGACCTATTCCAGTTTTTTGCATTTTCGACATTTGTCAACAAATTAATTTACTCCAATTTAAATAAAATCAGTAACCTAGACCACTACTAATCGCTTGACTTACACAACAACGAAATAAACAAATTATAAAAACATATACAGATACGCTAATTATATATAATATTGTTATAAACGCTCATTTGTATTAAAAATGATATAAGTCAAAAAGTAATATTCAACAAAATAATAATTTAAGACATTTATTCTGAAACCGAATTTTTAAACACATTTTTTACAAACACTTCATTAAAAAAATTTAAACTTTCGACTTATAACTTTCTTCCTAAAAATGTTCGCATACATTTTGATATTATAATGAACTTTGTTTTAGATTTTTTTTCGAAATAATCAGCAAAAAAAATAGAGAAAACAACAAAGTTGGTTAATAACTTCATTTATCACGCATAAACTCACAAATTACACTCATGTGAATGTTTTTTTATAAATTAGTTGTTTCGTTTCGTTGTCATTGTTACCAAAAATGCACAAAAAAACTGTTTAATCAATTTGTTAATTTTTATGGCTTTAAAGAAGACATTAAATCAAAAATAGAAAGAAAAGAACTGAAAAATTGTAAAATTAGTACAAAAGGTCTGTAATAAAAATTCCCTTAAGGTTTAGTGGAGGGTACAAATAAAAATCCCAAAATTTTTTAAAAGAAATTATGGGGTAACAGACGAAACCAAAAACAAGAAAGATTGTTAATTCGGCTATGTCGAAGCTTTAATACCCTCCACCATAAATATGTGTAAAAGAAATACGTTATGTTCATACACATTCACACATACACTCACAAATGTATACAATGAAGAAAAGCTTTTTTTAAATATAACACAGGAACACATAATGAGTCATAAAATGTTGTTATATTTTAGGCTATAATGTTTTTCTACTGAACCGATTTTTTTCTTGAATTAAGAGGTTGCCTCAGATATCGGTCTATATCTTTTAATATACTGAACCGAATTTACTGGTTTTAAACGCGAAACTTCCCAGGACTATAGCAAGTACTCAAGACAAATTTCATTGAGATGTGTCAATTATTGTGAGCGTGCTAACAGACCGATAGACAGACAGAAAGACGGACATAGCTAAATCGAAAGTTAACATACCTTTATCACTAGAATACTAGAATTGGACTTCGCGGAATCTTCAATATTTTCAACTACAAAAACGTGTGGAGGAATACGTAATGTTTCGTTCATACACTCTCACATATACATTCACACACAATACAATATATAAACGTTTTTCTTAAAAATAACACAGAAACATAGAATTATATTAAAATTATATTTTTGGATATAACTTTTTTCTACTAGAACGAATTTGACAGATTATGGACTGGATTTTATTCAAATTCAAAATATCTGTCCTTACTTTTTAATAAACTGAACCGATTATGCTGGTTTTAAATAGGAAACTTCTCAGGACTATAGCAAGTGCTCAGGACAAATTTCATCAAAGTCTGTCATTTACTGTGGATGTAAGAGTGCCTACAACAAACAGACAGACGGACATAGCTAATTCGACACAGATTTGATTTGATGTAAGGAAATATATGTATATTATGGGGTCTTAGATGATTCCTTCTTAACGTTACATACGGAATGACAAAGTTAACATACCATCTTTACCACTTGTGGTGGAGGAGAGTATAAAAAGAAGAAGAAAATGAACATGTAATGTAAATTATGATTTATATTGTAAATATTATGTGTAATAAAATGTAAATTAGACAACATTCAACATTTTTTCTTATAAAAATATTTATGCAAATGTATGTATGAATGTGTGTGAGAGAGTAAATGTGTGAGTTCATTGAAAAATTTTGTGTAATATTTATTAATGGTTCTCTGTTTTTTTTTCTTGGTAATAAATCTATGTTTATATCTGTTGATTTTTAGTCATATACAACATTAAGTAGTCTTAGATTTATTTTTATAGACTTGTTTTTGTTGTTTCATGCTGCTGTTTTTAAGGTTTCGATGCAGAAGAATTTGTTTTAACAGACGCAGATTAATTTTATTTAAAATTTATGTAATTTTTTATTATTAATAACAATTTTTGCAGTAAAACTGAAGAACCAATGAACGTTTTATGTCTTAATAATAAAAGTAAAATTATTACTTTGGTGGCTTTAAAATATATAATTTTTTTAATGTTAAAGATTTATTAAAATAAGTACTATAAAGATAATAATTTTTACTTTTATATTTTTTTAAATTATTAAATCATTTAGAAGATTATGCAGAGTTATATAAAAATTAACAATGCTTCTAGTATTAAGCAGTTCTTTAAATAAAATATGCAGGCTCTCAAGGTAATAAAAGCTCCTTACTTTGTAGGACTTTTTAAAAGTTTACTGCCAAATGTTATCAATGACAGAAATAAGTTAGGAAACTATATATATCTCCCTTTAGTACAATATTAAAATGTTGAAGAGTAAGTGCTTTAAACCTTGTTTGAATTCAACTTCAATTCCAATTTAATACCTCAAGTGATTTTATTTAATTCTTTTCAAACATGTTTAAATTTAATTAAATAGTTCGTTAAAACCACTTAGTTCACAGTTTTATTTAATTGAAATTATTGTTACAAATTAAAAGTACGTTTAAACATTAATAATGATATTTTGAACCTTTTTTGGAAACATTTTTAAACATCATTAACGTTTTTATAGTGCTTTTAGCTACATTGCTCTTCGTTTGAAATCTACACACATTTGGATACCTTTTTGGGGTTCTTCTCTTATAACATGATCCCAATAACTTTCCAGTGGACTTCGCTCTGGGCAGTTGAAAGGATTTTCCTTTCTTAGTACAAATGCCACAATATTGTTCTTGTACATCTAAAAGAATGTTCACTTTTTGATCTTTTTATGTTTTTATACCCTCCACACCTACAAGTGGTGTTATTCCATGTGTAAAGCTAAGAAGAAATCATTTCAGACCCCATAATGTTTATATTTGAGTGCATCAAATCAACATTCGATTAAGCTATGTCCGTTTGTCGGTTTTTGGCATGCATACACACACAATTATTGGCAGAGCTCAATGAAATTAGGCCTGAATATTTTCTATAGTCCTAAGAAGTTTCCTATTTGAAACCAGTATATATAATATTAAGTTATAAACAATTTATTATGTAAATCGTTTATTAAATAATTATAACACGTTATAAAAAAAAGCCTGTCACACTTTCGCAAATAAGATTAATGGATTGAATTTCACACACACTGAAACAAAGATATGTTAATTAAAAGACCTTCGCTTCGCTAATGATTCGAATTCATTCCCACAAATTCTTTTTTAAATTCTTTTGGCTCCGAAATAGAAATTTAATGGTATTTATAATTTATATAAATCAATTTCTTTAAAAACAAATCCAATAACCCGATAAAACTTTCGATCCGAATTATATATGAATTTTAACATACTGACAGCAGAAAAATGTAGCCTTGTGGATCAACTAGGTCGAATAGTTTATTTTCTAAATTTCGATAGAATTTGTCTATACTTAAGGTAAGTTGAACCCTAAAATCTAATTCAGGGAATTGGCATTGAAAAGGAACTAAGACCGAATATTACTCCAAAAATAATTGTAGCGAAGTTCAACAAACTTGTTATATATAGACTGATATTGGTCAAATTAATAAAATGTATTTTAGACATTTAAAAAAACAAGGAGGACGATTTCTATAAAATTTTTCATATATAATAAACTCTAAATTAATCCAGTTACTTTTTGTTGAAATGTTTAGAAAAGTTCTTTTTAGGAATTTTGAAGTTGGTTGGTCTACTTTTTGCTATTAAATCGATAGTGCTGTTCTTAAAAAGGGAATTACAATGTGACCAAATTAAAATGTTTCCTACCGACAGACGGGCATATAGACAGAAGAGAGCGTTTAACAGATTAAGTTTTGCATTATATCTATGGGGAAATGACAATGTTAATAAACCTTCGTCTGAATACTTTAAATACACATAAAAATACTCAAGATCCAGAAAAATTCAGAAAGTTGAAAATTCAATTACAAATAACTCAAAAAACACAAAAGATACATTGCACATGTTAGCAATTTTTAAAGTACAATGGGGGGCTATATGGAGAATTTGATATTTTGCGTGTGTACATCACATCAAAATATGAGTCGATTTATCTACAATCGTTTGCCCTTTCGTAAGTCTGTCTGTCGATATTCTCACTTCTTTACTAATAATCTCAGGTCAATGAAATTTGAAATAATTATTTATCATTATCCTACGCAGATTTCCAGCAAAATTGATTCAGTAAAAAGTTCATTGAAATTAAAAATTCGGTATTTTAAACAGTTAAGCAAATCTATGCGACTTCAAAAGTATTAATGTTGAACTTTATTAAGATATACATATTGGCAGGGAATATCCGATAAAAACTAAATATCTTTATTTAATTGCAAATTCTGTATTAAATCCATAAATCTATGAATTTGTTTTATTTGCACTTTAATTTTAAGCAAATACCCCAACAATTTTTTCAATATTTGTATACCTCAATAACTGGCGACAAGAAAAAAAAAATACTAACAAAAAATATACCAACAAACAAACGACAACATCAACACAACACAACGGAAATAGAATAATGGAATTTCCGAAAATCGATGACACCCCAGGGGCGCATTTGTTATCTATCGTATTTTATTTTTTGTAGCAAAAGGTATGACATGGAACAAATAAACATACATTTATTATTTAACATACACTCTCATACACTTACATACAATAAAAACAACTAAAATGTATAAAATAATAAAAACAAATATAATTTTGCAAAAAGAGAAAAAATCTTATAGATTTTTTTCTCAATTGCAATTTTGTTACAAAACAAAGAGTGAAATTCAGTGTTTTATATTGTGAATGTTTGAATTTTCGTATTTGAATCATTGAAGCTTAAAAAACAAGTTGTCTGTGAAATTTAATAGATCCGTTTTTATTTATTTTTGTTGTTTTTATACCCTCCACCACCAAAAGTGGTGAAGAGGGTATATAAACTTTGTCATTCTGTATGTAACGCTAAGAAAGAATAATCTCAGACCCCCTATTGTGTATATATTCTTGCATCAAATCAGAATATAGGACGATTTAGTCAGTATGTCTGTTAATCTGTTGATGGCACTCTCACATCCACATTAATTAAGAGAGCTCAATGAAAATTTGTCTTAGTATTTGCTATAGTTCTTACAAGTTTCCTATTTAAGCTAGCAATCTATTCAGTATATGTAAAGATGAGTAGAATGAAAGTTATAGCCAAAGATATAATAAATTCAAGATTCATTAAGTGTTATATTTAACACTTGATTACCTAAGCAAGTCATTCTGACTTCTTTTTAATTGAAAAAAGAGTACATACTCTAACATAGAATTTTTTAGAATTTGGTGATTTTTTAAACAATATATATAAAGAAGTTTATTAAATATAGTGGTTACTTTCCTTACTATTGCATAAAAGCAGTCATTTTGACTTTCTGGAGCATATTAATTAGTCAAACCACTTTTGTTACTGAATTGATTAAATTGTGTATATCACCAGTCCGGATCAGTATTAAAATGAAAATGTTCATTTTTCCCCCGATCAACAATTTCGACAATTTATTACGCATAGTAACGCAACTCGATAAGTTTCGTTTGCCCAAATATAAAAATGATATTTCTAATAAATTTCTTTACACCTTTGCTTTGTAATTGTTTATGATGACATTTGAATCTTTCAGCAATGACAAGCAATTTCACCTTTAAGAATAACGATCGAATTACTTTTTGGTCGAATCCACCAACCAGGATATTGGCCTGGTTGGGTGGTTGATTCCACATGCAAGCTTAATGCGTATGAACATGTCTCAATTTAGAAGACATTTTGATGAAATTCCGTATATATGATTATTTCGGTACAAGAACAAAGCCTACTCAAATTTAAGATGATCTGTATTATTTTTCATAACTCCCTTAGAAATGCTTTTTATTACTGCAGACATATGTGTAAAAATTTCAGAAAGGTTGGTCCATAAACAGCTTTAATTCCCATACAGGACGCGTTTTAAAGTATATAAATCTTCCAAAAAAATATTATCGTCAAAAAAATACAATTGCGATGTGTACTATTTGTTCAAATTTTACGAGGATCGATTTATAATTTCTCATAAAACTTCACAAATTTAACATAAATGTTATTAGTTTCATCATATAATGATAAGAATCACAGAATGAAAATTCTACGAGGGTTGGTCACTAATTGGTCTTTGGTATCATATTGTTGCTCAAGATCGACTATATAATTCCCAAAAAGCCACTTTCTTACTTGTTTTATAATATAGTCATTTTGACTGCTTTTTGGCAATATAGGTGTATACAAATTTTAGTCTTTTAGTGTTAAGAAAACTTTTCTATATTGTTTAAGTCTGTGAGTATATGTATGAGTGTGTTTATAAAACATAACGTATTTACTTAATACGTATTTGTGTTGAAGGGTATTGAAGATGCGGCATAGCTGAATATAACATTTTTACTTATTTTCTCCTTTAGAGTTAGAGAACTATATTTTGCCCAATAAAATTTAAATATCATTATGGGCCTTTAAATGCTGTTAGTGTATGAATTAATGTGTAAAATTTTGCCAATAAGAAAATTTAATCAGAAAAAATTTATTTCATGATTAACAATTGACTCACGTGTCAACAATTTGTCTTGTAAAACATTTATTTTATTTTATACTCCTTGTCTTTTGCTAATAAAAAAAGTACTAAATAATAGAGGAATATATTTAATGTCATTATTATTAAAAACCTTTTCCAGTGAAAACAAATATTAAAAAAGGCATCGAATATATAAAACATTTCGCCAGGGATTAACTTATAATTTTTTAATAGATTTTTGGGTTAACATTTTGTCTTTTCTTAACATTTTTATGGATAAATATTGACAATGTTAAAAATAAACTGCCAACAAACATGCTCATCACGTAACAAAAAAAACAAAAACTTTCAATTTAATATTTATTCTCTTTCAATTCTATTGTTTGTTTTGTATCTAAATAGAAAAAAGCTAGAAAAAGGGAACAGTAGTTCTAACGAAATATTGTAGACAGTAAAATTGTGGGAAATTGTAGCAAATTATTATGATGAAATTTTAAGCAGAATCTGAAATATAACCTGAATAGGACTTGAACCAGAAACTTAACTGTAATCTGAACTAGAATCTAAATTAGAATTTAGAAAAGTCTTAGAAAATTAGAATCTGAAAAAGAATCCACACTATTTTCTCAACTACAATCTCCACTACAGTTTGAATAGGAAAAGGAAATCGAATCAAAACAGTAATTCAACTAAGTAACTAAACTACAATATAAAATTGATTTTGAACCGGAATCTGAGATGAAATGTAAGCTAGAATCTTAATTAGGATCTGAACTAGAGCCTGAATCGAAATCTGAACTTGAATTAGAATTTGAAGTAGAATCTGAACTAGATCTAAACCAGAACTGAACTAGAAATGATTTATAACTGACGAGAGATAGGCCAAATTTCAGTAAGTTCAAATACCATAAGTGTACTATTTCAAACACTTTCTTTAGAAATATTTGGTGTTTAGGAGATTTTGACTTTCACGTCACTGTGCAAAGAAATAAATAATTCATCGATCCATAGATATACTCTTTTTATTTTTCTAAGATATTTTATATATTAAGACTTAAATTCGAACTACATAAATAAAATTATAAAATTGGTAAATAGTGGACGAATATGGCAGCCTTTAAATTTTTCTACTATATATACTTTTACATAATGCCGTTATATGCCACCAATTTCAAAAGCTATAATAGTAACGTTATTTTAAATAAGTCGAATCAGTTTATATTTCAGACAATATTTATCAAATACAATAAACTATGCCAACAAGGCCACAATTTTTATGGAACTTCTTATGTATTGGAATTAAATAGGTTACTGCCACTGTAGGGTGTTTCAATAATACTTTCACATTCGCTCCTTACAAATAACCACTTAAAGTTTATTTCAATATTCAACAGGCGTTTCTCATATACGTTCAAATGTCGTCTTCCATCGCTAAACACACAAACAAACAATAATCTAGTGTTATTTGTTCCCTTTTTTCCGAATGAGAACGAAAAATACTTAAAAAAATTTATTGAAGTTTTTAATTCTTTTTTGTTGCAAATAAATTCTGATTTATTGGCAATAAAAGGCCATAACAAACACATAATCAATCTACTCTCTAAAACAACTATACAAACAATCTATAACGACTATCAAGCAACAAAAACAATAACATATACAACATAAAAAGGACATACTTCAATAACAATATGTTGTCATTATTGTATTTAAGATGAAAATACTAAAACGTGTTATGACCATAATATCAGCATCATCATCATCATCATAATATCAGCAGTAAAAGTGGTTGTTGGTAGCAGTTTAATATTGAAAAACAAAAAGATACATAAAGCATTCTTCGGTTTAGCCTTACATGACCATTAAAGGAAACGAAAAGGACACCATCAAGTTTGTGCAGGTCAAATATTATTTTTTCAATTTATTTTCTTTTATTTTTTCCCAAAAACAAACTCCTTCCATGAATTACACTTTAGTATTTGGTATTTTAAAAGGAATTGCCTTAATTTTCATTAAAACATGTGTGGAATCGACAATTTGTTGTGTTAAATACACAAAAAAGTTTCCTTTACTTGCAACCTTTTTTCCGCTAAAGAAAAATAACCTTAGAACAGATGTTGCATGTTTTTAATAACATCATTGTCATTTGTGTGTTTGTGTTTTTTATTTAGATAATGATAGTGGGAGTGAGATGGAGGATAACGTATGTGTTTGTTATTTGATGATTATTAAAAAATGTCCTTTGAATTTTTTATTAATGTCCTTATATTAAGGTTTTTAATAAAGTGTTTGTTTTTTAATTTTAAAATGGAAACTTTTATTTTAAAACACTTGGGAAATTCATAAAAAGCTTAAATTGGTTTAACATTGAAGAAACCACAACTGACAAATAAAATCAACAATCATCTATTGACCGCTGAATTATTAATAAATAAAAGTTATAAAACAGGTTTATAGGGTAACAGAAGTTGCAGATATTAAAAATCAAATAACATAATATTTTAAAAGAGGGAAATTTAAAATATTCAATATGACAGTGATTGAGATAATTCAAAAACTTTTAGATGTGACAAAAATTTGGATAAAATTTTCGAAATATTTCTTATTTAGAATATTTTCGAAATTTCTTTTGGCGAAAATTTTCGATAAATTTTCTTTTTAGCGAAAATTTTTATAAATTTTCTTTTTAGCGAAAATTTTCGATAAATTTTCTTTTTAGCGAAAATTTTCGATAAATTTTCTTTTTAGCGAAAATTTTCGATAAATTTTCGTTTTAGCGAAAATTTTCAATAAATTTTCTTTTTAGTGAAAATTTTCGATAAATTTTCTTTTAGTGAAAATTTTCGATAAATTTTTTTTTAGAGAAGTTTTCGTCAATATAACGTTTCTTTAAGAAATTTCGTTCAAATTTGCTTTTTATAGACAATTTTGCTAAAAATTTATTTAATCCAAAATTTTACCAAAAATTGATTTTTGAAGGGAATTTTGGAGGAATTTGATTTTTATGGGAAATTTTTATCAAATATTGATTTTACGGGATATTTTATTTGGCTTTTATAGAAAATTTTACCAAAATTTGCTCCTTTATAAGAATTTTTGTAAAAATTTGCTTTTTATAGAAAGTTAACCCAAATTTACGAAATTTTGTCGAAATTTGCTGTTTTTAAGAAATTTTGTCGAAAAGAATTGATTTTTACAGCAAAATTTTCCAAAAAATTTTGGTAAAATTTTCATTTAGACAAAATTTTCGATTAGATTTTCATCGATTAAAATTTCATCGAAAATTTTTTACACAAAAATTTCACTACAATAAAATTGTAGTGAAATTAGGGAAGTTAAAGATATTTTCAAAAAGTTGCCTTTTCATGGAAAATTTTCAACAAATTTGCTTTTAAAGAAAACTTTCATAAAAATTTAAAAAATTTTTGTTTTATAGGATTTTTAAGATTTGCTCTTTATAACGAATTTAAAGAATTTTTTTTTTTGTTAGGAAATTTTCAATAAATGTTATTTTCATATATTTTCAGTGAATTTCTTTTATGTAAACACTTTTCTGTTAATTCCCCTGTTATAGAATATTTTTTAAATTTCCTTTTTATAGGAAATTTTGTTTAAATTTTCTTTCCATATTTCAATGTCTACTTTAAATCAAGAAGTCACATATTTATGTATTAAAGTCCTTTTATGCCTTACAAACCTTGCATTGTTGTGCTTTTTAATGTTCCTTTGTTTTTTTTTTTTGTTAGAAAATAATGTTATTTTGATGATGACGGTGATGACAATAGGTAACTAACTGTATGACGATGACACACGTCGCATAATACAACACATGCTTATTTTCCAGCTTATGATTGTTAAGTATTTTAACGATATTCTTTTCATGTTTTTTTTTCGTTTTTATTCTTTTATTATATTTTGATAATAATAATGATGATGATGATTTTCACAGGTAAATATGTGAAAGCATGTTAATGTTTAAGAAATATGAAAATAAGAGTGAGTTTGGCAATAACAATATGTCTGCATATGAAATTGGCATTTGTGACATATAAATAAGGTTTTGTTTATCTTTTTTGGCAACATGTTGTGTTTTTGGAGGGGAATACATTATCATCATTAAGCTTATTATCAAAATTGCATTTTGGTTATACTTTACATACTGTAAAGAAATATACATTATTTTCCCTTTAAGTACTATGAATATTATAGCAAAATATATTTTTACTCAAAAAATATTTCTTTTGCCTTTTTTTTTTGTTTTGTAGAAGAGATCATTAATTTTAATTTTAACATAATTCCCCTTCGTAATGATGTGAACATCTCTTAAGTACTGCTGTCAACAAACTGTTAATGTTCTGCAAAAATTTACTCATACATATACATTTCATTTGTATCTATCTATGTATCAAGTAAATTAAAAACTCCCTCTTATTTTCACAACACACATACGAACTGTTTTTTAAGAATATTTTTTTCCAATTTTCCCTGATTTTTGGGTCAGCCAGCCATCGTATAAAGTATCATCATGTCAGTGTTGACATACGTTTCTCATCAGGCATTAAGTTTGACATCTGTGTGTGTATGATTGTATTATTTTGTATCTTGATGTTTTTTTTTATAATTTTTGTCATATTTGTTGATTTTTACAACGTTAAACGTGACTAAAATATATTTTAACGTTACATGTCATATGGCCACGCGTTGCCTCAAATGTTATATAAATTGTATCACTGTCCATTCATTTGACCGTTATGTTTTTTTAGTCAGTCATGCAGTTATCTGTTGTTTTTCCTTGATTTTTGTGATTTTGGAATTTTAATTTAATTTTGTTGCAAAAATGACCGGAAATTTAGATGAAATGTGACAAGCTGTTAAAGTTGTACAAGCTTAAATTGACAACTTTATAGATTTTTTTCCAGGATTTCGTATTTCTAATGGAGGAAAAATTCATAAGGCGTATTTAAGCTAAATGTGATTTATAAATGTGAACTTAAGTTTATATTAAACATTTTCTCAAAATATGCTCTTCATAGGAAATTTTATCACAATTTTTTATAAATGAAATTGTGTCAAAAATTTCTTATTAAGGATTTTTTTTTCAAAATTTGACTTTTAAAGGAAATTATGCAAAAACATGACTTTATAGCAAATTTTATCAAAATATAAAGGAATTTTGTAAAATTTGCTTTTTATAAGGAAATTTTTTCAAAATTTGCTTTTTGTAGGAATTTTTTTAAAATTTTCCTTTATTTTCTCAAAATTTGCTTTTGAAAGAGAATTTTGTCAAAATTTACATTTAATAGGAAATTTTGTCAAGATTTACCTCTTATAGGAAATTTTGTCAAAATTTACCTTTTATAGGAAATTTTGTCAAAATTTACCTTTTATAGGAAATTTTGTCAAAATTTACCTTTTATAGGAAATTTTGTCAAAATTTACCTTTTATAGGAAATTTTGTCAAAATTTACCTTTTATAGGAAATTTTGTCAAAATTTACCTTTTATAGGAAATTTTGTCAAAATTTACCTTTTATAGGAAATTTTGTCAAAATTTACCTTTTATAGGAAATTTTGTCAAAATTTACCTTTTATAGGAAATTTTGTCAAAATTTACCTTTTGTGGGAAATTTTGTCAAAATTTACCTTTTATAGGAAATTTTGTCAAAATTTACTTTATAGGAAATTTTGTCAAAATTTACCTTTTGTGGAAATTTTGTCAAAATTTACCTTTTAGGAAATTTTGTCAAAATTTACTTTTTTTTAAAATTTACTTATAGGAAATTTTCAAAATTTACCTTATAGGAAATTTTGTCAAAATTTACTTTTATGGAAATTTTGTCAAAATTTACCTTTTATAGGAAATTTTGTCAAAATTTTCTTTTATAGGAAATTTTGTCAAAATTTATCTTTTATAGGAAATTTTCAAAATTTTCTTTTATAGGAAATTTTCAAAATTTATCTTTTATAGGAAATTTTCACTAAATTTTCTTATAGGAAATTTTCACTAAATTTTCTTTTATAGAAAATTTTCACTAAATTTTCTTTTATAGGAAATTTTTACTAAAACTTGCTTTTATAGAAAATTTTTACTAAAACTTGCTTTTATAGAAAATTTTTACTAAAACTTGCTTTTATAGAAAATTTTCACTAAATTAGCTATAATTTTACTATATTTAAAATTTTTTCTAAATTTGTTTTCCTACAAAATTTTCTCAAATTGTTTTTTATATAAAAATTTTTCAATTAATTTCCTCTTCACAAAAAATCAGTGATTTTTTAAAAAGGGGATTTTTAATGAATTTCTTTTGCAGATACAATTTATAATAAATTTCGTTTATCATTTCATTTTTCTTAACTTTTTATTCATTTTTAGCAATTTTATTTAAATTTCCTATTTAGAGAAAATTATTGACAAATTTCTTTTTGATTTCAATATGTCAAGTGTAAATACGCAAAAAAGTCTGTATTAAGGATCAATACGTGTTTTGGTGTTCTGACTTATTTTTTATTAAAAATCACAAATTTTTAATAAATATTAAATTAGTCTAAATTTCTAAACAAATTAATGATTTCCCAGTCTCCTATGTGGTACTTTATTTTAGTACCATTTCTTCGCAATAACGATTTAGTTAAGTATTTTCTATTTTTTAAAATTTCCCAAATGATTGTTTGCTCTCCAGCTCAAATGACATTTAAGGCCACTTAAGTGCAACTTGAGTTAACAGTTTAACGCTTTTTTGTCTATATCTCTCACTTATTTAGCATAAATAGATTTAATATAAAACACATAATATTACATTGGTGTACAGGGAGGCGTAAATTTTCACTTGACACCAAAGAGCAATACAACAATAAGAACCAAAAAACAAAAACAACACAACAGAAAATGCCATATTTTAAAGGCAAAAAATAAAACTAGAATGTATACTAAAGTACAAGTACTCTCTTTCCTCTTAACCACACTGCACTTAATACAGTCTTTTTTGCCTACATACGACACTTTATGGCCCCAAGCCTTAATATGGATTTTTTTGTTGTTGTGCCATCTTTATTTGTTATCTTTTTGAGTTTGAGTTGCAAAGGGCAATGAAGGCAATTTGAAGCGATCAAAGAGCGTAAAATTATGTAAATTAATTTCACGCCTTTTTAGATATGTAGATACGAGTGAATACAACGACTATTTTATAAAGATATGAGAATAAACATTAAAAAAATAAGGCAAAAAAGTAATGCTATTGTTTGTTTTTGTTTTTTTTCTGGATGATGGTGTTGACCGATTTTTTTTCCACTTTTATAGTTGATGGAAAAAAAACCTTGTTAAATGCCACAAATTGTAGTGGAATTCAAGAGGGGTGTTGTTTAAATAAAATTGACTTTATTAAAACGTTTTTATACATTTTATTTTATTTTCTTTTATTTTTTTTTATAAAGTGTTTACATATTTAAGAGATAAAGATTAAACGCTTTAATGTCAAGAATAATGACCACTTAGAGTCAAATTTAATGATTTGATATTCTTTTATATATTTTTATGTAAAACAGTGTTAATTGTTATAGGATTTTTTATTTAATATTATTTTTTTTTATTTTTTAACAAAAAGAATTAATTAAGAAGAAAATTTTTGAAAAATATTATTGAACCAAAGTTTTGAAATATTTTGTTTTAAAGAAAATTTGTTCTTTAAAAGAAAATTTGTGAAAATATTTTAGGAAATTTCTGAATTCTTTTTTAAGATAAGTTTTGAGAAATTGTCTTCCAGGGGCAAATTTCGGAAAATTTTCTTTAGGAAACATTTTTTCAAATTTTCTTTAGATGAAAAGTTGTGAAAATTTTCTTTCAAAGAAATTTTGTGAAAATCTTCTTTAGGAGAAAATTTCTGAAATTTTTTTTATGAGATTTTCTTTTCATTTTAGAAAAAAATTTTGAACAATATTTCGAAAACATAATTTTTATTATAAATTTTCTCTAATGGATTTTTAAAAACTTTTCTTAGGAAGAAAATTTATGAGACATTTGCTTTAAGAGAATTTTTTTATTGAGATTAAATTTTTGAATATCTCTATATTTTGTTTTAAAATTTTCTTCGAGAAAATTTTTTAGAAAAGTTTTAAAACTCCTTTTTTATAGCAAAAGAAAATTTTATTATTTTTAAAAAGATTTTCACTCATGATTTTTTTTAATTATTTTTTAAGAGAAATAAAAAAGTAATAATTTTATTATTATTTGAATTATGCATCTCTTTATGTTTTCGGAAATATTTTTGCCGTATGAAAACTCTTATCAACTACAACCAACTTCTGTGGAATTTAGACTAATAAAAAGCTTATGTTACTGACCCCAAGAACTTATTAATTTTCGGATCATACCGTTTTAGTGAATTAATAATGAAAATTAAAAGTGGTAATAAATACTGAAACAAGGCAACATTGGATACGTTAAATTTTATATAGCAAAGTATATTCCACTCTGCCATAAAACTGCGTTCTGTTTTGATCAAAATGAAAATAGTTTTTGATCTCGATGGAAGATTATGGCCTCCTTCGTTTATTATATAATGGATAAATTACTTTTCTTTGTAGCGTTCCAGCATCATATAAGATATGGAAAAATGATTTGTCACTTAATAATTATCCATATTATTCTTGCAGTTGGCAAAATCTTCGACTAGTAAGGCCTTGAATTCGTCATCTTTACACTAGAATACTATTTTAGGTTTTGACTAATAAATTAAAAAATCTTAGCATATATATCGTATATATTAAGCTTTACCAGTAAAGTCCACGTATAAATGAAAATTCTTATTTTCTTCTCATAGAAGACAAATCACTTATTTTAGGGGTCTTTGTCTCGTATCTTAAATTACTCTCGCATATAGCTGCAGTCAAAATAATAGCACCACATACATATGTCTTCTTTAATAAGTCATGAAAGCCATTAGAATAAAGAGTTTTTCCTGTATTATGGTTTAATAAAATCAAAAATATGTCTATTCATTACCTTTCATGAAATTATCTTTTTCCACAAGAAGTGATAAATCCTGGCGTCAAAATAATAGCTTTCAAATTATATATGTTAAGCCTTCTGATACAGTTTCAGTACTTATTAACAGATTTAATTAATTTTTAATCTCTGTTGCTGAGTTAAATGTCGCCTTCTTCGTTTGACGTAATATAGGATGAACCATTAAAGGTGTCGCCACAGTTTTTTGTCCACGACTCTCTTCTCTTAATTTGTAGGTTATGACATTTCTAATCATTTTTTTTATAAGATTGTTCATCAGAACCATGCTTTTTAATGAGTTTATGGTTTTCTTAATTGCAGTGTTTAGTCGAAGCCATTATTTCTAATTTTAATAATCTTCTTGAAAATTTTGTTAATTATAATTTACAGAAGCAAATAAATACTCTTTTATACTAATGTTATAACAATTGAGTATAATAGAAATAGTGCTATTATTTTGAGAGGTCACAATCTGATATTTTGTTTTTCAAATAAAATCTATTGGAGAATTCGTGTTAGTTAATAGAAATGCATTCATGGGACAACAAAATTATGAATAAAAATAATTAAATAAAAATAATTTTGAACAAAAACACAAATTAGCAACTAAGATGTGAAATGTGATTGGTGCTATTATTTTTACCGCTACTGCAAATTGCTTTAAGTCTTAAATTCATAAATTTTCATATGCAGAGATACAATATTCTACAACTTGTATCTAACAAACAATTAATTATGGTTCTCTATAGAATAACAACAAAATTTATAATTGAATTTTCGTCATGCAAAAAAAAAGATGAAGAGAATTTCAACATGAACCGAAACTAAATGGAAAAGATTCACTACAAAATCTTTATAATGCAGTTTACCGTCAGATGAAGGGATTCTTGAACTACAACAACAACAGCTAGTAAGAAAGATGAAAAAAGTGAATTTAAAAGTTTTCTTGATTGCTTGCGACCACATATGGTTTTTAGTACAACACACTTCTACTCTAAATACTTTTGGGTGTAAAGATGAGTTTGATACATTGACATTTGTATGCACATGTTTGTGTCATTTTAAAGGTAAATCTATAAATTAGACATTATTTTTGGAATGATGAAATATAAATATGTACTTCGAAATAACATTGTGTATAAATAAGACTATTTTCGTCTTCATCTTTTAGCAAAAGAAGTGCTTAATCAATTTAAGAAAATAATAGATGAAATCTTTGTTTAAGAAATCTTTTAGATACATATCTAAATTTACATACATTGCAGCATAATAGAATTATAGATGGATATAATTATATCCAACTTCATAATAGGTGGTTGTATTAAAATGCCTTTTAGATATTTGTAACGTTTAGAAAAGTAAAGAATATATATCGACACTAAATCTCTTATTGTGTAGATTTAAGTATTTCCATATGTCTCAGTTTTTGTCTTTATAACATTATATCTTTCTGTATAGTTTACCATTACAATAAGCGATATCGACCAATTTAACTCTTCGGCGTTTAAAATTTAACTACACTATTCAACGATCTAATCTCTACTCAACTATACATTAGTACAATTTATTTTTCCTTTTCCTCATCCTTTACTGGCATTTTAAAGCAGCGGAGTTGCATTCAAATACACCCCCACTGTTTTAGTTCTATTGGAACCTTCATGATCTTTCCCCACTTCATATCTACCGTATGGAATTTTGCTAATAATCTTATATGGACGTAAAATCTTTCCCTCAAATTAAGGCCAGTTACAAATTAACCTGTTATTATATTCCCTATAGTCGATTGAATCGAATTTTGATAGCTGTATATTTAATTCAAGATAATTTCTTCCCATATTTTTATACGATCTGGATAATCTGACAGACCCTTTTTTAAACCAGTTAATAATTTGAAGGGTGAAAATATTGTACTCCCAGAAACAATCATCTGCACACTTAGTACATACTTGCACCGAATTCTTGGATTTATGCTACTTAGCTTCGACAACATGGGCACGATTACTTTTGTAAGTATTTGTGCATGGAACACCAGTCACTGTTACAGAATGTTGAATGATGTTAGCACCAACAAAGAGAATATGATTACGCGCTTTCTTCGTTACTTTCATTGGACCAATATGGTCGATGTAATAAGCTACCAGGGTTCTATCACACTTGTCCACTGGATTTCTCTCCGATTTTTTTTATGTTCTTGCTCAGTCAATGTATACAGCAACTGCTACGTTCTTGCTTTACCATATTTGCAATGGAGTGCCACTTCTGTTAATTCTCTAATTTAATCTTTCATAAATACATCGTTTTCCATCTAAGTAATCTTCATAGTTAGCATATCCCAAAACTGATCTTATAGACTTTATTATCTCATTCGGATGTTGTGCCTTTTGCACCTTATTAGTTGGACTGTTCATTTGACAAATACATTTAACTCATGGTGATATTCATATTACACATGCGTTCCAGGCCACACGAATTCTGAAAATGAACTCATATACTATAAATTTTTATTATATAACAATGATGATATAATTTGCCACATAATTTATGAGACCTCATAAAAAATAAGTTTAATTGGTTAAATTTTTTTTCGTTATGAAATTCGACATGAACTTTTAATTATTTCGCAGTCAAAAAGTCCGAAAGTCCAGCATAATGTCCCTTTATCAAAAAAATACAATAAGAGATTTATAACAGCACATAATACCTTATTTGATAGTTTTTGAGTCAATTTTCAAAAAAAATCCAAAAATACAACTAAAATTCAATAAAAACGAGTTGAATTTTCTTCATTTTCTCAATTTTGGCAGTATCTTAAAACTAAAAATCTCAACTTAAGGTCTTGAAATTTCACTAAATAATTTTGTAGACTATAAAACTCAATACTTGATTCATCAAATATCTTTAAGTTCAGTTTTGTCATGTTAGCCTTTTCGTTCTGGTACCAATATAATAATACTTGCCAAACTTTGGTCAACAAGGATATCGTTTAATCGACTCAGAATAAATTTTTGAGAAAAATAATGGAAGCATAGTTTTTGCAAATAAACGCATAATATCCCTAAAACAACTACAATTACAGAAATATCCTCTGATAGTTAGAAATAGGATATTTATGACCGATTTAGTTTTCTGCTCTGATGGAACAATTCTCTAATAAATATCTTAGGAAAGTAAATTCTTTTCTTAAAATTTTACATTTATCCTTTTGTCTCAAAACCAGATCACGGAAATAAATCTCGTAAAAACATATAAAAACTTATACATACGATAATGAGTATATTTCTGGATGTGTATATTTCCAAAGTGTAAATATAATCAGTGGCATCGGAAAAGGATCTCTCATTGTCCTTCTATAATCACAACACTTTGAATTTTTTTTGGTTTTATTAGAAGGATTTTATATAAGTATATTTTTTAATTCTAAGTTTTATAAAATATCTTAAATGGACTTCCTATGAAATCTGCTTATAAACTTAAGAATTATTTATAATCCAATATTATCGATTTGTTCTTCTCTAGACATAACTTTAAATATCTTATTGGGAATAAATTTTTATTTTGAAATAATTTAAATAAATAATTAATTCTTTGGAAGCTTTGTTTTTAAATCCTTCTCTTACTTTAAATATATCGATTTTATTTTAATTTAATCCTTTATATCCTTTTTTCCAAAATTTAATTTTCACAACAATTTCTTTTATGAAAACATTTTTTTTTGTATATTTCCTATGTGGGTTTAATTAAGACTTAACAAGGTCTTTACACTTTTCACATTATTGTCGTTGCTCATACGCATTAAACTAACACACACACACATTGACACAAACATATGACAAAATACTCTAACTCTATTTTATTCAAAACGTGCACATACACACATTCTGAAAAATTTAATTTTTATTTTATTAGAACCACAACTTATAAAGTAAAGTGGATTTTGAGAGTAGAAACCTTTTTTTCATGGTTATTTTTGAATGAAAAATAAAAAAAAACTGACAACATCCTTTTTTTATTCAGACATACAAACAAGTAGCCATTCAGACGGGCGGTCAATCTGCCAGACAAGCATACACTGGAAACCTTAAACACATGCCATTTTTTTATTTACAGACAGACAAACAGCTGTGGCCTTGTTGTAAAGCGGGACACTTGGCGTATTATGCCCGCATTAACACTGAACATAACAAGTTATTCAGGAATATAAAAAAATAAGAGTAAGTAAAATCCTTTATCCTTTTTTGGCTTTGCTTATAGGTATGTGTATGTGTTATTGTGTGACTTATTTTAGCTTTGGGACATTTCCGCACTTACTAAGCAACTTCAAGTCCAGTACCCCTTACACATATATACAGCATCCTTAGAAATACAAAAGAGAAAAAACTGTCTACACATTAACAAACAAATTTGTAAATAAGGCAAATGGAGAAAAAAGGAGCAAATCTCATCATGGCATGTATTGTGTTGAAATTAAGAGAAATGGGTAGAAATTATTTTAAAATCGAATATGTAGTTTTATTTTTCAAATGAGCAGAAGAGAAGAAAATAATGGCATAACAGGAAAACAAAAAAATTTGAAGTTTATTTCGATACTGGTCTACTACTTCTTATCAATAGAATACATTTTACTGGTTTTAAATGTGAAACTTCTCCAATAGTCAGAACAAATATCTTTTAGGAAAAACACTTAGTTTTTGGATGTGAGTGGGCGAACAAGAAGTCGATGGACGAACTTAATAAATTGACTCAAGGTTTGAATTGGAAGTAAATCTTTATTGGGGCCTTTGATGACTTTGTCTTGACATTTCAAACAGAAGAATGAAGTAAATATATATTTTCATCTTACAAATATCTAGTTCTTTGAGTTAAATTAAGTGCTTCAAGTGGAAAATTACATTTTTAAAGTTTAAAGTTAAAATTGTAAAGTCCAGTTCGACTATAAATACTTTATAAATCATACCGTACAATGCGACAGAAAGGATTGAGTCTACAGCTTTTGAAAAAAACATGTCCGTTATTTTGTTTAATGTAACATTTTCAAAAGGGCTCCCAATACACCGGGTCCGGTCAGCACGGTGCAATGCAAATTTAAAGGGTTCTTGATAGGAACGGTGCTAAAATTTAGTGGCTAAAAACAGAGCACGGAAATTAAAGTCAAGTTATCTAAAAAAGGTATTCTTGTTGCATAATAAATAACCAAATGTATGATTCATCCTGGCATCCTGTCACGAGAACAATAATGTGGAATTTGTACCAAGAGAGACAAATCGTCTAAAATGTCCGGAGGTAAAAATATTTTTTTCGGACGAACTTTATAATGACTTGGTGATCATTTGAGTAAAAAAGTCAGTTTTTTAACATATTAACAGATTAAGGGTCATTTTTTAAATTAATTTTAATTTTATTAAAGTTTTATATTTCAGAAATACGACTTCAAATAACAAAATTAAGTCCTTTCCACATTTTAGTAAGGAATGTCAGTTTTCAGTGCGTAAGTAAATCACCATAAATAATATCGCCTCCATATCAGTTCTTTCATAATTATTTTCCATGACATTTCTCTTCTGCTATATTTTCAATCACAACTGTTTAAAATTCAAAATAGACTACAAAATATTTATACGTTAAAAAGACATCTAGGAAAAAATGTAAAACAAACATATGTGTAAATATATTTATTTTGCTGGCTTCGCTTATCACCCCTCTCCTATTGTGACCATTTTCTTTTTTTTCCAACATAAATCTGATTAACATTTTTTGAATTCTGCCTTTTAATGTGATTTTTGATCACAAATGTATTTTATTTAAAATTTTCTATTCATGTTCATTTAAAAATAAAATAAAAAAACCTCATACCTTCTCATTCGGATGGAAATGTCCAGTGAAATGGGGTTTCTGGCCAGCTGATGGTATGAGTAATATTTAAATAATATTACGCATTATTTTATTTTGGGGTTTATTTGTTATATTTATTTGTTTGTAGGTATGCGTATGATTGTGTGTGAGTATCCTTTGTCTATATCCTCTATTAAATATTTAAATGTTGACATATTTTATCACATAATTATTTTTCTTTTATTTAATTTTTTATTCTGAATTATTTCTTTTTGTTAATTAAATTTAAAGAAATTTTTAATGTTTTGTTTTTTAAAGCTTTGAAGTGAAGTTTTTATTTTTTAAATAAGATTTCAAAAATTTTATTTTTTGTACAAGTTAATTATAATGAGAATATTTTTTATATATTTTTAGGGATATGGGAAATGATGGTTTAGATCAAAGTCTATATACATTAATGAAGATTTTGAATTCTTTTAATATTAATGTGAATTGTTTGATATATTGTTATTAAAAATATTTTTACAATAAAGTAAATTTTGTAACTTGATTTTTTACAAAAATAAAAAATCAATACTTTAAGCAAAAGTACTATGAGTCAGTTTAGTTTATTCGATCGTCAGCCTCTCTATCCGCTACTTTCTTCTTGTTGGAAGCCTAACAGTTTCCAACAGTTCCATCACTTCAATCATTATAATCAGATAAAAAGGAAAAAGTTATAGTTAAAAAGTTATATACGATGATGATAATTCCTTGAAAATCTTTAAATTTATCTATAAAACTTGAGGAAGAATCCAATATTCCAAAAGCGAATTAACCAATATTTTTGCTCTCATTTCGTTTTCTCTATGAAGATGAAATTTCAATGTCCGAATAGATCTCTTAGTTTTCTTATTTTACTCACTCAACCTTAAGCACACCGTACCTAGAGAAGCTAACTAATATTTGGCTTCAGAAGCTTAGTTTATGTTAAATAAGGTTATCGGCATATAAAACAAGTACTTGGTATCATAGAACAGGTCATGGAGATTGACATATATTTTTTTGGAATAAAGTAAAATATACATTTCTTTACGGATGGCTCCAAGCAGGATGATAGGATAGAAATGGGACTCTATAGATAAATCAAGAGTTGGATACAGTTGGAAGAACTAAAAGAATTCTATGTGATGATTCAGAGAATCTGTATCTATTCTTTTTATCGGATTATAAGAACACAACAGGCGATATACTTAGAAAGTCCTTTCTATCTATTTACATCTCTTCAAAATTTTAAAATTCAGGCAAATATAACTTTATAAGAGATTCATTATTCTTGTAACACTGCGCTTGCAGGATGCCAAGTCAGGCCAAAAATAAGCGAACATTTCAGGAAGTCTGATGAACACTTTTATAAAATCTGTTATAAAAAATGATTGGCTTCTTTTGCTTGCCATACCATTATCTTTTTGAGAAATTATGAATTCTTTTAGGTTTAAAACTTTTTTTTAAGTTTCGGGAAGTTGCGAATAAGCTTCCAAAACATAGGTTTCGTCATCCATTATGCAATAAAAATATGTTTTAGAAAACTTTACTTCAGTTTTTTGGCTCTGCTTTTGGCTTCTAAATTTTAGCGGAACTTTTAAGCCTTGTATGTTTTAAAACCTGCATTAGCTTTAACTTTTTGTACCATATAGTTCGAGCACAGAGCTAATCGGATGTGTTGGGTGCTTGTTTGAAGATAATTTCTCCTTTTTGGCTTGTAAATATCATGTGGGCAAATCCTTCTACCTGAACTAGGTTTTTATATAAGTGGGCAAGCTCTCCCGGAAATGTTTATTAATATTAGAACCATTTAGATGTAGACCATTTTGATGCCAGGCCAACCTTTTGTAGGACCAAGTTCAGTCTTGTTACAAAATATTTAATAATTTTAGTGCGCACTCTTTTCCATTCACTTATATCAATCAGATTAACAGTATATTCATTTGTTTGGCGTTAAATATAACAACTGACAGGTTTTCAAAGATAATTTGATCAAAAAAGCCAAATAATACTTTGGTTAAAAGTTTAAATAAAAAATATCTGTTAAGAATTTTTCGACCTCACTCTTTACATAAGACCTAATTATTAGTCGCACTGCATGGGGAATGGCATATTCTGAACCACAAAATAGAATGAAATTTAATATGTTCAGTTCAGTGTCATTTTGGACTTGTAATCTCCATTATACTAACTTCTCCTCAGCATTATTTCAGAACATTATGTTTAATTTGTATTTCAAACTAAAAGTTTATAAAATTCTGGAAAACATTTCATATACATTTTCAATTTAATAAATTAAATTTGAACCCTTCAGAACTCACGTTTCAAAATTAAAATTTTCTCACTCCCTTTTTCAGAGTCAACAAAATCTTATGCAAAATTTATTAAAACTCAAACCAATTTTTACAAAAAAAAAAAAAAGAAAACCTAAAATTAAAACAAAAACACATTTTATTACAAAATGACCTTTTTAAGACATTCAGTCAATTCTTATGGAACAAAGTGCGTGTTTTGGTCATGTAATCGCATTTCAATTGGATGAAGATGAAAGCGGTCAAACATTCAACTCTAACCTTTTAAATATACCTATAACACACCACACTTACATACAAACACACAGACTGTCGTTTATAGAAAAACTACAAAAAGAAACCACAAAAACCTTAAGACTCCAAGGAAACACGATTTGCAGAAAATTGAAAATTCCTTAAAATTAAAATCCAAGATAAAATGGAATGAATGGTTTCCTTAAGATTTTCATGTGACTTGAAAAACAATAAATACTTGTATAGTTTGACACTACGTTGCTGTTAAAATTGGATGTATGTGTGTGTAAGAGTGAGTGTTTAAGAAAGGCCAACTCTATAGTTTTAGTTTATAAGAAAGTTTCAAGAAAGTCGTAAAAATGCTTTCAAGCATACAAATTGCACAAATAACACTAAAGGCTACTATTTGGACAAAATAACACAATAACATCACAAACACACTCATACATAAAAAACATGTTCCAGTATATAAACAACAAATTGTTTATAAGTAGTTGTAAGTGTATGTATTACACATACATAAAACTATTAGTTTGAGTAAAATCATTAAAATATATATAAAACTATCTACATTTTATTTAGATTTAAATTTACATGTATGTTTGTATATGTATGTACATAGTTGTAGTTTTTAACAGGACATGTTATTTGTTTCTGTTTGTGTGTGTGTGTTTGTGATACAGAGGTATATTTGTATTATTGTTGTTTATTTGTTTGCATGTGCACTCAAGGGTTATAAAAACTTTAAATACAAATACATATGTTTTCTTCAAGCTACATAAAACAAGATAAACGCCACACTCACACACACACACACCAACACACAGACACAGTGTAACGCATGAAAAGTTTTTTAAAATATTTTAAGAAAATATTTACGAATTTGTTGTTCATTTAATTTAAAAAAGGACCATATTGAAGGAAGAAATGTATTAAGACTTAAGTTTAGTATCTGGTACTAAGAATTTCTCCCGATGTCTAAATGAATCGGTATAGTTCCCACCCCTAACCAAGCATTCAAGCAAAATTTTTTGATACAATCGTGAAAATTTCAAAAAATTTACCATTTAGACTGATTTGATTTCCTGGTAGGAAACGCTTTGAGGATAAACCATATGGATTAGATCCAACTTCTGTCGTTATTTTTTCTAGTTATAATATTCGATACACCAAAAAATTATATTCTTCCAAGAGAAAGCAAGTTAGGATTCTGGTGTTAATTATAAACCATGTGATATGTATCTCTCCTACAAAAGCTTCTGTCGCTGTTGCTATGATGAACTAGGGATACCACAGCTTTTACTTACGTTTGTAGAACTCAAATAAGTATTTTGAACCATAACTCTTAAAAGTTGATTTTTGTAACTTAAATTTAAGCTGTCATGCAGGCCTCTGAATATTAGTAGAATCAATTGACTGTAACACAAAGGGATCAACTACAAATGGACCCAAGTATGATGTCAGCAGAAACAGCCCTCAAACTGCCACTTCGTAAGTACTTATTTAGTAAAGAATACATACATACATATATACATACATACATACATACATACATACATACATACATACATACATGCATACATGCATACATATATACACACAGTAAGAATGCTATACTTTTTCTACTGAACCGATTTCGATAATTTTCGGCATAGAAATGACATATCATTGAAATACATATAGATTTATTTTATTCTGATTTGTCAAGTAATAATTAAAATTTAACGGAAGTACATCACTTGACTTAAAAGGATACCTTAAGTTGCAGTCGTAATATATGGAACTGGGTTTGCTGGTTATAAATGAGAAACATTTCTGGATAACAACAAAATATACAGGCCAAATTAAATAGACTTCTACGTACACAACTAAGTTGATTCAGATTTTGACTTGACGAAAAATATATTTACATTAAAGGGTGTTAGATGTTTCCTTCTTGTCGTTTCGTATGGAACGTCAAATTTAATATACTCTCGTCAACACTTGTGACGATGGAAGGCATCACAAATTTTACTTTGGTTCTAAAGTTCATTAAAAATATGTTGCCGATTTCTAAACAATTCTGAAAATGTTTATGCTACGACCATATAAAAATATGAATTCTTAAAAAAGCTATAAAAATCTGAAGTTGGAACTTTGATCAAATATTTATTTTTTTGTTTTGAGATTATTTCTAAAACTGTGATAACATTTATTTAAAGTTCTTTTTACTTTTTTACAAAGAAATGCGTGAAAATAAATTCAGATGAACACGGAACAAAAATCTACCAGTTGACCTATCCAATGATTAAGTTTTCGAAAAGAAAAAAATCAATGTTAAATTTTTCCTATTAGAATTAGGCCCTTATAATGACGGAATGATCACTTCGGTGAAAAAAGTAAAAAAAAAAGTTTAAATATATTTTAAACGAATCAAAATGTTGGATATTTTCATAAAAAAGTTTATATATTATTTCATATATAAATCTAGACAGTCTAAGGATTGTCCGGCGGGAGACTTAAACTTTATTAATGCTTCCCTTATTTTGGTGGAGCGGTACCAATAGGACCAGGAGGAAGGGTACCCTCATAAAAAGCAAATATTGGTCGCCGAATATCTTAAGAAATATAACAGCGAGAGTTCTCAAATTTGATGCCAACAACTTCCTCAAGGAACTGTTTTACTGGACAAAACGTTTGACGGGTAGGACAAGGGGAAGGGGTTTTAAGATTTTGCAGCAATCAGTCGTGATCAGGGGAAAAGAAAATTTACATTACTAACAATCTATTTAAATCGAATGATAATACAACATGAATGTTTGCTTAGAAACAGCGAACGTCCTATAAATATGTTTTGGCAAAACGAAGTGTGCGAGTTCGGCTAATTTAATATATTAATTAAATTAATTATCATTTTTTTATATTTTATTTTCTTTTTGGGTCTTCTGATTATACTTTTTGGAAAAAATGCCAAAATATGGGTAACATATTTTTAACGTTTGCTGTGAGATCCAATCTATGCAGAAAACTAACCTTCTTAATTGAAGTATATTTGAAAGTATCTCGTATTTCCCATTCTTTTGCATTATGGTGAGCAAAAGCTTTTGACATTGTAAATGGAAAAAAATCAAAACACTGTGATTTTTCAAATAAACTTCATGACATATTTTAAACTGCAGAAATATGTGGCCCAGCTTTTATTTTTGAAAACTATTTTGAAAGTACCTAAAATACACACAACATTAGTAAGAAAACTTACACATGTAATATATGTATTAAATGATGGTTACTTTACTTTATCCTCTTCTCAACTTCAGATACGTTAAAAATAACATAAAATTTTAAAAGATTTCTATTTTTAATGCACATATTATCAGCCATTAGTCAAGGGGTTCTTAATTTTGGAAAAAAGCAAACATACGCACACATATTCAAACATACGTAAAGAATACAAACATCTTGGAGAATTATTCATTTAAAATCTTTGAATAAAACTTAAGAATTTGTTTTTCAAAGAAAACAAAAATTCCAAACTTACAATTATTTGGTGTTGTGACCATTAAAACTATTTGCTATTTGTTTGTTTGTCTGTCCTTCTATTTTGATGCTTACAAATACACACAAAACAATCTTAAAACATTTAAATACACATAAACATATATTCATATAATCGTGTAAGTCTAAATTTTCTTAATACGGATTAAGATCGAAAAATTCTTAACACACAACTTGCATTAAAACTTTTAACCGAAGTATCATTTGACTATTTTTTCGATCAAGTTACAAAAATAATTAAATAATTTGGTACGAAAAGCTATTTTTTGCAACTTTCTGGTTAAAGTTATGTTGCTGATGTTCGAGGGAATTTTAAATAAATGTTTAGGAACCAAAAACAAAGTTCTTAGTGTCGCAAGCAATATGCAGTTGCGGGACGAAACGCAAGTCATTTGTTGCAAAGGACTCCATAAATACATCATAGATAAAAACTTTTTCCATTCATAAAAATTTATAATGTGTTCACTTGTTTTTGACCGGACTTGGCATCCTGTCACTATGGTAAACAAGCCCTTAAATATAACAAAAACAATAATGTGGTTTTTGTATCAAGCGAGGCAATTCCTCCAAGCAAGCTTTAAGCTTTACGTTTAGTGTTATCGTTGTTGTTAACACATATGTATGTAAAGATTTTTCGATCTCACTACTTTTGTAAGAAATTTTTTAAGGGTAAATATTTTATAGATTCATTTGAATGTGTTATTTATGCATGACTGCATTTGGTCAGAAAATTTGTAAGATATTTCAAAAGATCTTAAAGAAATTAACATTTTTAAGATGTTGATATCAAGGACTTAAAATACTCATACCTACACAATAACTGGACACTTATTTTTAGATTTCACAAACAAGTCCTTAACATTAAAACGAAACCAATATGATTTGCATATCAAAGTCAAAAACATAACACCAACACACGTTGCGCGTGTAAGTAGAGGAACATCCTCCCCCCAACAATATGCTCTTGTTTTTAATTTGTTAATTTATTAAGAAAATAATGGGGAAAAAGAATTATATTTAAGATTTAAATTGTTTATTAAAGCGACTCATTTAAAAAAAATTAGTAAAGAAAATTTCAAAAAAAGGCAGCAGTAAGAAAATAAAAATAAATTACGCGTTTACCACAGACTGCACCACATCAAAGTGACCACTTGTTAACTGACTATTTAAGCTCTACTGCTCTCATCTGTCCAACTGACTGATGTATGTCTATTTGCTCTGTTTTGTTCATTTTTTGGTTTATTTGTTTATTTTTTTATTTTTTTCCAATTTAAAATCTTTATTAAGTCCCTTCATTAACATTTTTCACTTCATAATTATATTCGTTGAACTTCTGTTGCAGAATGAATCCCTCAGGCTTGTTTTTTTTTTCGTTAAATAAACAAATTCATCAGACAAACACACGCTCGCACAAAACGTCCTTTTTTTAAAAAAATCATACGAAAATAAAAAATTACAAGAAATTAAGAAAAATACATTATAATTTTCCATAAGAATCTATTAAAAGCTCATTCAGTCATGTATGTATGTATGAAGACTGCGCTTTAATGTTGTTGGTATTACTAATTAACATTAATGTCTACTTCAGTAAATTTTTGAATAAATATAAAAATAAAAACAAAAAGTGAGATCGAAAAGTTCCTAACACACGTTTTTTTATTAAAACTCTTTTTTTTCTGATCGTGACTGTTAATCTGTTTAAAATAAGTGACCAAATATTTTCAGCAAAATATAGTCCTACAAAAAGTTTACCCAACGTTGAAAAATCAGCTGTCAAGCTGTTATTAAACAGTACCGGGAATGGATCACATGATGTTGCTAAAGTAAAAAAAAATATAGAAAGCATTTTCAAAAGAGCTGCCAGCACATCAGGTAGGAATGGAGACCGTTTAAGAAAATGCAGATTGAAAAAATTTCTTGACACTGCTAAAATTTTATAGGTTAAAAAATATTCCGTGATCCGTTTTTGGTCTCTAAATTTAAGTCAATTTTTCTAAAAAAAAACTTGGTGCAAAATGGATAACGAAGCGTATGTTCCGGCAAATTTTTTGCGACTTTTTGGTGAAGAAAGTTATGTTGTTAAATTTCGAGAGGATGTTGAATAAAAAATTGTACTCAAAGTAATCAAAAACATTTGCGATAAAAGAAGTCAATCGGTTTTTATCGAAATTTACAACAAGAAATATATACATAAAAGCAGCTTCCATTCATAAGTCGTCATAATGTATGCAGTTATTTTTGACCTGACATGACATGCCGTCACTATGGCATGTAAGCCCTTAAGAGCTTCAAGAACAATAATGTGGTATTTGTGCCAAGAGAGGCAAATCCTCCAAGATGCCTGAAGCTATGGTCAGTAGAGAGATATTGAACTCTTGCTGAAGGAGATTTGAAGAACCTCATAAAATTTAAATATTATAACAATACCAGTGATTATGAATGATTTAAAAACTTCGAAGAGTTCGGCAGTATATTGGAGCTACGAAAAATTATTGACTGATAATCCTCACATTGAAGTATATTAAATCTATTTGTATTTAATGTATATGTATATACTCAGGATTTTTATCGAATTATGTATTGAGGCTAAATGAAATATTAGACTCATCATAAGCAATTAAATTAGGCTTCACTTTTGGCGTGATAGAAAAGCGGTTCTATATCTGACTGATGAAAATTTGATATGATCAAAGGACAATACATTTTTCAACCTAAAACAGTTACAAATTTTGATTAAGAAAAATTCTTAAAAGATTAAGAGTTTTTTTGAAAACATTATAATTATTTAAAATTTGTGGAAATTCAAAAAAAAAATCACTTGATTTAATTTTCTTCATTTAATCGTATTGCGTGTGTCCTCTTTGCCGAAGGAGACAAAACAAAATTATAAAAAATTAAGGACACACTGATAAAAATAAACCGTCAGAAAAAATATCAACTTTGGCGATTATGAAATAGTATCCCGTAGTTACTTTCATTCAATGGTTAGATTTATAATTACATTTTAATTAGATTCATTCGGTTGTAAAGTGTCCTTTTGTGCCATTATTTCCCATGTATCGTTGGTCCTTAAAAATGAAATATTTTGCTTTCACACTTGTGCCTTTTTTCCTTGGCTTGTGGACAACAATATAATCAAGGGTATTGCTTACCGCCTTTTTTTCATCTACAAGCTTCCTTATTTTTCTTTTTAATTTTTATTATTAAAGGAAATGAATTAAAAAAGAGGAAGAAAAAAATAATGAATTGTTACACACTATTCTTGTGATTTTCTTTTCTTTTTGCCTTAAAGAGCGATATAACACCGAATTGGTGTTGGTATCGGTGTTAAAAATAAATGAATAAAACAACTGAAAAACAGAGAACAACAATAACAAAATGATAATAATGAAAAAAAAAAAATAATAAAAACTGTATTTTTGCTTAAAACGCAGCTGGATGGATTTTTACGCTTTTGCATTTTTAATGACTGTGATTTATTAATGGCGACAAGATGATTAAGAAATAGAAGTTAAATCTTAAGAAAAAGAAACAACTAAGAAAACTATATCTGATTATACCGAATCTCAAATACCCTCCAACACAAGCATAAAAGTACGAAGTTTAAACAAAATTAAGATCGGCACATACATTAAGAAACACACACACAATAATAACAACAAAGTGTTATTCCCACAACAATCGGATCTACCCGAGTCACACTCGACAAAAGATAGTAACCTAACGATAATTATATCAAACGAAAGTTCTTTTTCCAAGAAAGAATTATCGGATACAGCAGAGCTGTTACAACAACAAAGCAGTTATGAGATACATTTAGCTATAAATAGCTAAATTTTATTTGTGTGAATTTTAAAAATGTCTCATATATGGGTAAATTTTTTGTTTTTGATTTTAAATGGGAAACTGCTAATGATAACAACAAACAATTTGGTCATATTTAATTGAATTCGAATTATTATTGTAATTTTTATAAAATGTTTCAGACAGACAGAAGGACATGGCAAGATCGGCTCGGATTTTTATAAGCTGACGTTGGCCTTGCACACGGAATGACCTAATTGATATAGTCCTGTCACTACCACATTTGAGTGGTGTGATAATGTTGTATGTGTTGGAGTTAAGATGGCTTGCGAAATTATATTTAAATATTTTTATATCTGAATGATTCTAATTGGACATTTATATGGGAGCTATATTAAATATTGAAATGAGCGTAATCAATTCAAATACGCTTCTATTTCGGCTCAAAATAATTATAGAGTGTTTACAATGTTTACACGGTCAGCCAGCCGGACAGGAAGTCATTTGAAAAAGAGATAATTCTTGGTCCAAAATATAATAAGTTCAAAATTTTATCAAGATATCAATAAACCTGTAGAGTGTTCATAAGGCATACATGGACATCCGGCCAGACAGACCGTCGGATATCATTCAATCGATTCTGATTCTGATCGCTTAAATGTGAATGTTCAGTAATATAAAATTTCTTTACTCTCTCGTAAAATCTGTTAAAACGTCACAAATTCTATAATCAGCGAAATATATTTATAGACTCTATGCCTTTAAAAATAAAGTACTTTAAATCAGGAACAAATATTTGCCTTCTTATTACAAAAAGAAGGAATGGAAAAAATCATTAATATATCTTTTCATAGTTAGAGAATTTCGAGTATAATCAATTAAAAATTGGGAGTGAATTTTAACAGAAGGATAATGTCTGCAGGAAGCTAAAACAAAGAAAAAACTTACAACTTTAATAAAAAATTCGGTAAAACTACCAAGAAAAAAGTAACAAATTTAATGTTTACTCGCTTGGCTAAAGCTTGAAATAAAAAAAGAGATAAAACAATACTAAAGTGATTAATACATAATTGCAAAAAAGGAGCCCTCATAAAATGAAAACCCTCTTCCCATCCACTTTAACCAGCATTAGAACACCACCATTCATAACATTCAGATTTCCATACCACCCACCCTTTCCTTTTATGCTTAAGGGAATTATAACTAACCCTTTCTTGATTATCCTTTATATTTACCAATTTTTGTTGTTGTTCTCTTTCTCTGTGTTTAAATACGGGTCACAGACCGTCAACTAAATTGTGTTTTTTGCTCATAAACAATTTTTTTTTTTGTTTTGCTATAGAAATTATCTGTTACCAGATTTTTGTTTTTTTCATTTAATTCTTTATATTTTTGCAAGAATTTTCATATACCAACCAACCAACCAACACATTAAACCAGACTACTTCCTTAACTAAATTCGAATAATCCTTTTGATTTGGGAGCATAGAAAATGAATAAAAGGAAGTTGACTCACTCTTAATAATTGTTGCTATTTTTATGCAAAAATATTTCTTTCAAACAAACAAACAAACACCCATACAAACAAATTGTTTAAAGAAAATTCACAATTTTCTTAGTCATATTTTTCTTCTTGATATTTTTTGCTTACAATTGAGGCTCATTGCTTTTATTTGTAAGTTACACATCGTTGATTTTATTAGTCTCCGGCGCACAATTCTTGAAAGGAAAAAATTCGTTTTGCTATCAAAAGGATTTGACATCATCTTTAATGTTACATGTTATTCTCCCCCTTTTACTTGTATTCAAATAAAATAAAAATTCAAAGGATTCATACCTTTTTTGTTGATGTTAACCCGTTTGGAGACAATCGATTTAATATCGATAAGTTTTTAGGTTCCGAAATCATGGCACCAAAATTGGAACAAATTTTTAAAGGATTCATATATTATCCTTCATCTCATAAGTCGTGATAGAGTGTATGGCTTTTATGCATGTTATTCTTCGTGTAGCTCCAAGAAGAAATAATATTAGAAATTATAAAGTATAGAACGAGTGAGATCGAAAAATTCTAAACACACCTTTTCATTAAAACTTTTAACCCAATTATTATTTGACCGTTTTTTTTTTACCGTCGTAAAACATGTCAGATATTATGTTTAAGGTCAACGAAATTAATGTATTAAAAGAGACCACATGATGTTTCTAAATCCAAAAAAAAAGCATTTTCAAAAATGCTATCAACACATCTCGTAAAAATGAGTTGATAGCCTGATTAGTGCTTGGAAAATTTGGAACGAAAAGTTAAAGCTAATGCAGGCCTCATAACATACAAGGCTCAAAAAGTTCTTAACAGGAAAGCTGCTAAAAGCACGGAAACTGAAGTCAAGTTTTCTAAAAACCTGTTACTCTTGTAAACAAGCACTTGAGTGGTACAAGAACATAAATGTGTACTAAGAGATGCAAATCATCCAAAATACCCGGAGCTAAAGACAGTGTGGTCCAAAAGTTTGGTAGACTTAAACCACCTATTCAAGTAAAGTGACAGAAAGCACTATACAAATGTTAATGGTAGGGTTTCTCGAATAGGTTTAAAATTTTCATCGCTAGTGATTACAACTATAACATTTTTTTTGTAAATTGTAATTATAATTTCAATAAAATATAAAAAATTAAAATTTTTTTTTTAAACATATGTATGTTGAAAATTTCTCGATCACACTCCTTATATTCTTGCGTCATATCAAAATCTAAACATTTTAATAATCTAACGGCCACATTGTTTGTTATGGTCCTAAGCAGAGAAATCGGTTCACATCTAAGAAGTTAGTGAACCTCAAAATTCAGACAAGAATAAATTATAACTATAATTATAGCTGTATACATCTTATTACTTTTTCAAAAATGCGTACAATTTTGCTCTGTCATCACAAAAGAACACTAGTACCCCAACCATATTATAGTCGTGTGCACTTGACACATATTTGTTCATAATATGGTTGTGCTTAATCATACTTTTGTAATAAAATAAATTTATTATGTTTTCTTCGTATTGTCACCACAACCAGTTTTTACTCTAAACAAATAAAACTTATTTCCAATCACGGAATTAGATTATAATCTGTTTGAAAGTGTATCTCTCCTCAGAAATGGGTTAACATTTTCTTTATTTATCATTTTACTGCTTAAACTTTTTCTTAAGTAATTTTTTATTTTTTAGGCAGAATTTTTGTTTAAATTTATTTTTATTTCTATTAAATTGTTAAATTCGTAATCATGTTATTTTCAGTTGTTTTATTTTACTATAACATTATTAGTTTAAATTGTTTATTTGATGGTCTATTGTATTTATTTAGTAAATAAATATTTGGAGAATATTGAGGCGATATTTCTAAAATAGATGATTGATTTAAAAATCCCATAGTGATAAAACTATTTTCATAACTTTACTCAAAAATTATATTAATGGAAACGATATGAACTGGTTTCAGATTGTTATATAACTTATTTAGCTTTAAATTATTTATTTTGAATTAGAATGTAAACTTTCTAGAATATTTCAATATCTGTTGTAATCGGCTCTAAATTTATTTTCTAAAGACAAAAGGTTTTTAGGGGATAAATTCACCGACATGGAATGAATATTCTGGACCGATAATAAAATTTCATATTTTTTCCTTTTTCTATTCGGGAATAATGTCTCCATAGAACATTAAAAAATCATTAAGGTCAAAGGAAACTTTCAGCAATAAACCAACTGATAGACTTTATGGTTATTGAAAATATTAGTGAAAACGCTAAAATTGAGCGGATTGAAAACATAAAATTTTTGGAGAGAAAAAAGGAAAATTGAAATCAGATTTCATAGAAAAACGGGGATATTTACATGGTAGTGGAATTTTTGCAACTTTTCGGAATGTTAACCGAAATCAATAGCTGGCAAGTTTTACATTAAAAACTGGAACAGTTTTTTGCCTTATGTTTCTTGTTAAAGAAATGGTGGAATTTTTAAGGATTTTTAGCTTGAAGATGTATAGGATTTTCGAACAAGGGCAATTTTACGCATGCATGAATATTTTGCCCCGAACCTCATAGAATCTGAATTGATGATTTGTAGTTGAATAAAATTTACTTATTTAAAATATTTTCTTGATACTCATGATCAATTCCAATATGTATTAGTGAGATTTATGTAATTTGAGGCGATTTTCAAAGGTAGAGTTTATATGACAGCTATAGGAATTTATGAACCGATCATTGCAAATACCATCGCAAAAATTTTCTTAACATTTTAAAGTGAATTTTGAAAGTGGCTCCGTATAAGAGCTACAGGCACTTGTGGGCCGTACTTCCTGCAATTTTGCATGATTCTACTGTGACTTTCATGAGAGAACATTCCGGTAGAACATTTATATGGAAGCTTCCTGAAATATTAGATCGATCATAATCAACATCAAAACCAAAATAAAAGCATAAACCAAATTTCATCAAAATATCTTACGACCTATAGATTGTTCACAACGTTCACATGGACAGTCAGTACGACGAATAGGTAATAAAGTTCCAAAATAATATTTATTTAGAACTAAAAAGTTTGAAGAACGTCCAATAATCCGAAAGCATTTGGCTGTCGCTCTAACATAATACTAATAATACTCCTTTTCAGAAAGTGGAATTATTGTTATCTTAAACTTAATTTTAATTCGTGCAATTTGTTCAAGAATAAATGTGGTGGAGATTACATGTATAAGATTTGCCACAGTCGAACTTTTCACATTCCTAAAACATTTTAATTTATAGATTTTTAAGTTTAAATTTTACTAAAATTAAGCTTAAATATTTAAAATAGTCGTTTATATCTCTGTTCTATAAAGAAAATTAAATTTTTTGTTAAAATTATAAAGCAAATATCCCCTTTTTTTGTTTTTCATTTACAGCTGTTGAGGTTTTAATTTATCCCAAATTAATGAAAATAGTCAAAAAATGAAACATGAACAAAATTAGAAAAATAACTCAAACCTAAAATTCTACAGTTCGATTGCGAAAAGACAAACAAGTTAGACTGATATATTCGGCTGTGCCGAATCTTAAATTCCCTCCACCACGAAAATTAGCTTGAGTTGAAGATATTACACAAAAAAACCTTAATTGTTCATCGGCTTAAACGCCGATTACGGAAAAAATATGTTTAGAAGCTATAGCAAAATATGGACTGATATTGGTCTGCTAAATATCATAAATTGATAGTCATTTTTACTTGTTATAATAAGCTTAAAACAGTTTTCCGGGAAGCTATGGAGCAATATCGGCCATTCCGGGAAGGGACCTTATATGGGAGCTACAGCAAGATATGGACTGAGATTGTAAAAATTAACAACAGTTATTAAGTGTTCTATAAATTCCAATTTGTTTTTCGGCAAAGGGAGTTATATGGAAACTATAGCAAAATATGGACCGATAAAGTTCAAACAAATTTCAATAGAATCGGATCATATTTATGAGTTTTAAAAGCTATATGAGGACTAGGTCAAATAATCTAGTTTTTTTTGTGTTTATTATTGTATCAGAATAAATACATATAGCAAACTTCTTTATCCGTTTTAACAATGAACCGATATAATATATACAGTCAAATTTTATTGAATCCGGATAATTATTCTAAGTATGAGAAAGGCGGACATAACTAAACCGACTCAAATTTACATTATGAGGTCTAAAATTATTCCTTCTTGGCGTTACACACGGAATGACAAAGTTAATATACTTTCATAACTACCTGTGGTGGTGGAGGGTATAAAAATTTTGTAAAATGTGTGTGCTGTTCCCAAATGACGCTTGGCTAGTAAAACGAACTACCGGATGTGGTAACAAACACAAGCCATAACAAAAGAGAGTGTAAGTAAACAAATAAATAGAGCAAAATAGAGTTTTAGAGAATTTAGAACTAAAATAAAAATCTAAGCAATGTTTAATGAAAGGTTCTTTAATACTTATACACCAACATTACAAATACATAAAAATTATAGAAATGTATAAGAGATATTCATATGTTGTTTTGTGTTAGTGTGTGTGTGAGGTTTTGATTGTAAAATACACAATAGTGCCATAATAAATACTTAAACTTTTTCTTGTGATTTTGTTAGTAATCAATGTGTTATTATTGGTTATAAATATGTGCTTATAAGCACAAACACACACTAACATTTGGAAGAATAAATGTTTATTTGGCCTTTTTAACTAAACAAACACAAACACACAGACACACACATGCATTATGAAAAGTACCTTTGTGAGATAACAAATACATCCAACAAATGACTACAAATTAAAGATTTCTCTATGGATTGTTTCTTTGTTTATACCTTTTTATGACCCCCACACTTCCCCCTTCTCATCACCCACACTCTGCCATTAAGTAGTTGTATGTGTGTATGTG
This sequence comes from Cochliomyia hominivorax, assembly GCA_004302925.2. Lineage (NCBI taxonomy): Eukaryota > Metazoa > Arthropoda > Insecta > Diptera > Calliphoridae > Cochliomyia > Cochliomyia hominivorax. Next base: position 16,349,625 of record PYHX02000495.1, read on the forward strand.
AGTTATGGTGTATTTAAGTAAAACGTATATTTAATTGCATGTGTATTTGTAAGTTTATTTTCTTTAATTTCCCCTTTGGCATTAAAGTGGCTGCTATTTTTATCTTTTATTCCTAAAGAGAACCAGTCTCGTATTTACCCTTCTTTCTTGCTAACATTTTATCTTTTCTTATTGTTTGTTTGTTTTAAAGCTGCTTTTTTCGTTCTTGTCCTGCCAAAACATTAACTAAAAAATTCACTTAAAAATACTCATCCTCCAAATATTTTTATCTTAAGAATCTTCCTAAACTGGTTTATCCAATTACTTCAATAGTTCTATTGAATCTATTGAAGTCTCTAATATCAAAGGCTTCATCTTCATTATCGCCTTTATGTATTTTGTTGTTCGCTTTGTGTTCCTTGATTCTTTGGTCTTTGTATTTTTATTTTACATCTCTTCATTTCATTATTTGGTTTTTGTCTTTTAAGTTTTTAAGAATTTAACACTCAACTCGAAAAAGAGAAAAACAACAAAACATTTAATACTTTTTCATTTGTTAATATAAATTTTCTAAAGATTTTTTGTTTTTGTCCGTCCTGGTGGAGTCTATTTGAGAATGACTTTTCCTTTTTAACACTTAAAAGAAAATTATAAAAGACAAGTTGGCTTTAACTGATGGATGAATGGTTGAAGTGACTGACTGGCTGGTTGCATGATACTTTAATGAGTAGTAATATGAAACTCACACACAGACACAGTTGGCATCTTATTTGAGATGGATTTTTGTCATCACTATTATTATCAACATTATGTGGGTTGGTCATACTCTTTGTAAACACTTGTCAACTTGTATTTAACCAAAACTGAGGGATGTTACCTATTTACTATTTAATTTAAAGAATTTGTGGGTTTTAAATGATTAAATTGGAAAATTATATTTTCTTTTAATTTTTGGTGGACTTTTAATGAAGAGTTTTAATTTAAGTATAGACTTAGATATCAAATTAAAAATAGACTTTATTTGCAAGATCTTGATATAGGATTCTTCGTATATAGCACACAAATTTCTAAAAAAGTTTTCTTTTTACATTATTTATATATTGTTAAAAAAGCTTCTTCCTATTTTCACATATAAATAGGAAGAGGCTAACTATTGTAATGTCACAAAATACTCTCTTTCCCACACAATTGGTAGGGCTATCTCTTCATTCTCCAATTTGAATAAAAATTTAAAATTTCCCTTAAAAAATAAGAAACTTCGATACACAGAGAAAACAGATTGGTAAATGCAATCGACTTTGTTCAATTCTATCAACTTCCTCTCAAATCTCGAATAACCGATAAATCACTATTTAAAGCACCAAAGGAGTTACTAAGAAAAATATTTGGAATTTTCGAAACCGCTGTGTGATTCGAACACATTTACATCATTATAAGTGTTACAACCAAGATCTCATCTACACACCATAATTACTGCACTACGATATTTGTACATTTTTCGGAGTATAAAATTTAAAATTGTAGCCGAAACCGAATTTGATAATTATCTAACTGAGTATTATATTTTTTTCTTTTACAGGATCTGAATTGTTATAGTTCCTACAATCAGTAATTAGTAACAATATTAGAATAATTATTTTTATTTTAAACTGAAGTTCATAACGAAATTCGATTCCGACAGCCACGTAACTTTCCAATTAGTTTCACGAAGTAATAAAATAATTGAGACGACTATACATTTATTACTATTATGGATATAAGTTCAGAAGTACAGACAATTTATTACGTTCAACAAATTTTTAAAGTTGCAAAAATATTTATGTAAAAATTCAAATTTTCACTTGAAGTTCAAAATTTCAATTCAAATTTTAAAACTCCAATTTTTACTGAAACTTGCACAATAATGAACAGTTATTATTGCAATACCAAAGGTATATGCGATGGGATCTTAAGTGGACACTCGCAGTACCCGAAATATTAGGCCAAAAATTGCAACCAGTAGATTGTTCATAACGTTTATATGGACAGACCGATGGGCGGACATCATTAAATCGACTAATGATTCTAAGTCGAACGGTTTACATAAGGGTGGGTGTAATATAATTTTTTCTGTACATCATCACAAACGCACAAACCTATTTTACAAGCACCGGTCGAAAATTCCCATTAGATCCCATCATCTCCTCATATGGTACAAATCTCACATATTTGTTAGTCTCAAAAGGTTTTTATACAAGTATAGATGAAATTTTTTGAAGGTAACTTAACAATGTTTCATGCCTCCAATATGAAGACAATAAAATTCGGTTTTAAATGATTTTTATTTTCCTAAAATCTGGTTTCAATGTCTTGTTGTTTAACTTCAAAATACAGAAAATATTATTTCATGATAAAAATCTCTTTAAATTTGTGGAGTAATCAGAAAGAAATAAACTAAATAAACCAATAAACACTTTTTGCCATTATATAAGAGTTTTTTTATTTTCAATGCCTTGAAATATATATTTTAGTTGCAAACAATTTGGCAAAGTGTTTGGCGGTGTTTATAGATTTTGGCCAGGCAATAAATATAAAATACACTCAAAAAAATATATATTTAAGAAAAATCGTTTTAACTATAATTCAGTTTTAAATAAAATAGATTAAAAAATAAAAAACTCTTATACAAACATTTTTGTCTTATACAAATTTATACAAAACATTTTATAATATTACTAAATTTCTTTGAGTGTTTTTTCAAATATAAAATCTACCAAAACTTAGTGGCTGAAAAAATAAATAACCGACACCAACTGGTACCAAATTTAACTCACCAAAAAATCGAAAATATGAGAAAAAAAACAAGGTTTTGTAAATTGTAAATATTTTCCAACGTTGATTTTTGACTTTGTTAAAATTTTTGGAATATAAACTGATTTTGTCGGTTGGTTTTTTCTTTCCACATTTTCTTATCAAGGTAGGAGTTTCCTGCTCTACTCCTGTTTTTACATTTTGATAAATTACTATGATTTTTTGCTGTTGTTGCTATTTTAGTTTGGTAGCCAAAGCTTTTTGCATAATGCAATTTTTTTCAGAGCTTAATGAATTTGGGATGGGGTGAAGGGGGCAGTGGGTAGAAAGAAAAACAAAAATATATTTTATGAAATAGTGGTAGACTAATTTAAAATTGTTAAGATAAAATGCAAATGAAATACCACAAACTACTAACTAGGTAAAATGCTAAATCATATTTTAGATTATAGTTGTTGTTTTTTACATGAAGTTGTTTTGGCTGCTTATTATTTTATGTAATGACAGAGATGGGAGGAATAGAGTTTTGTAGTTTCATTCCGCAATGCCGAATCTCCACCACAAATGCGTGTGATATAAAGACCTTGTTTCATTCATATACTGTGTACGTACATACACATTCACATATACATTCACAAATACATGTAATAATAAAAACTTTTTTTCTACTGAACCGATATTGATAATCTTTGAAGTATTTATGAAGTATATATAACATACAACTATGGCAAAATTTTATTCAAGTTTGTCGAGTTATAATTAATAAAGTATTTCGAAAGTTCTATGCCTGAATTTAGATGTTGTCTCAGATATGGATCTGCGTATATATTGAACCGAAACTTCTTAGAAGGTAACAAGCATATTTATTGATATAAAAAGAAAACAGTCAATGACATTAAATTTAGTTGGCACCTGAAAAGACGTTAAAGCGACCAGTTTTTCTAATTAAAAAAATTGCTAAATAAGTATATAAGTTGATGTATGAGAACGAGGTCCAAAAACATAAATAATGCCAATGTTTGAAAAAATAAAATGAGCTCTACAACAAGCCCAGATTGAGAGATCTTCTGCTACACTATTGCGAACAACATAAATGTTTTCAACAGAACGCACTGAGCCGTTTCGTTACATGTGAACATTTACTTAAGTGTTTCCCAGTTCCCAGTTCAGTATATATTTTCAATATTCAATGTTAACTGGCAATAGCACTGTTGTGACAGGCGATTAAAATGCATTGCTTTTGGGCTCGTATTTCCCATTTAAAGATAAATTTTTTATGATACATTTTTGCTGAATTTTTCGAGATATCGCCTTTTGTAACAACCAACTTAGCAACGGATCATCTCATCAACAAAGAAGAAATATATATTTATGTTGACTAATATGGTTGTCTCTCCACCATAACGTTTTCAAATAAAACGTTTCCCACAACCACATTTCGATTGTGTTTGTTTTTGGGACAATAAAATATGGTTTGCAATAAAAATAATTGTGTTTAAATTCCCAAAATGCTTATGTTTGCAGAAAAAATGAAAATATTATTTTGATCTAATAACAATAGTTTTGTTGTAACTTAGCCTTTATAAAAAATAACATATTATTGTTAATTAATTGACAATTATTTCATTGCAGCAACAGTAAAGCATTTTCGTAAATATTGTCGTCAAATTACATTAACGAAATTTGTGTTTTTCGTTAATGAAACAGACCTTTGAGTCGGATCTGAATAGACTGAATAATGCCTGAGCTGGGACAACAAACTTCGTCACAGTGTGATCTAAATAGATCAGAAAATTGTAATTGATTTTCAATGGCAAGTTTTGATATCATAATAAATAATTTTAAGGATGTTATAACTGCCTCCTTGTAAAACATTTCCTTAGTTCCTGAGTTGAGAAAAGAATGAAGAAAAATTTAGTTAAAGCTTTACGGGAAAAATTTTAACTTTGTGTTTTAAGGTTTAGTAGAATTCACTTTAAAAAATTTATTAAAAATATTTATCCATCTCTGACAAACAGATGCACAAATCCTGCAAAGGAAGAAAGGCATACTATGATAAAGTTGAAACTAATACTCATTTAATTTTAAAGTTCGAAGGTGTTGAAGATAATTTTTTTCCATAACGTTTAATTTTCGTTTTTTTTTTTTGGGAGTGGGGGGGGGTCATGAAAAGTAATATTAAATATAAGAAAGGATTGTAGATTTTTTGCACAACTAAGTGTTTTAGTATGTAAGTGTGTGGGTATATGTGTTTTATGCATGTGTATTAAATCCTAAACAATAAGAAGCTTTAAGTACAAAAAATAGCATCCTTTACTATAAAATCATAAAAATATTTTATGTGAACACGAGAAAAAGAGTTTAAGGCAAAAATAAAAAAAAACCTAAACAGAAAGTAATAATACAACGTTTTTAACTCTTTTATTTAAAACAGACAACAAAATGAAGAATACACTTCCTTAAACACAAAATCTCTTTCCCTGGAAAGTCGATATATTTTACATATATAATTTTCTTGGCTGCATAATATTTGTCAGATAATATAATGGTGCCAGACATTGTCTTATGAATAAATTGTTATGGAAATCGAATTAATGAATACTCAGCTCTCTAGACTCCTTTTTCCTTTTACATAAAATTCAGTTTCTTAGGACACACTTGAAGAAAAGAGCGGAAGAGAGTGAAGTTTGTAAAACAGTAGCAGGATAAGGAAAATATTTAAGTTAGAGGAGGTTAATACCTGAGCTTATTTGTTCAACTCTTTCGTTCGAACGTAATTTAATTATGTGTTTTATCATGTATGTATATACGTGTGTGTGTTTTAATTTGTATGTATGTACATATATATAACAGTGTCTGTGTATTGTTCATTTCTTGGGTTTCCTTTTTTTAAGCTAAAAACCAAAAATGAAGGTTTTTCTTGTTTTTCTTTTTTATCATTTTGCGTTGTCGTTTATTAAAACGTGTTTTGTTGCCGGTTTTTTTTGGAGTTTTATACTTTTATTCGTTTTTATTTCACCAAAAAAAGTTGATTGTGTATGAAGTGTGGTTTATATTCTTTATTTTCATTTTTCATCATGTGGAATAAATTAATATAATTAAAGTAATGAGTGGTTATGGATTAGAAGATGTTTCTTTTCAATATTCATTTGGGGAACAAAAGATGGAGAGTTGTTCTTTAAGATGCAAATCTTTAAGATAAAAAATTGTTTAAATTGTTTAAGTTTAGATAAAGAACTTTTATTGAAGTACAAATTTAAGGCGAAACAAGTGGAAATATTTTTAACATTTATTTTAAATCAAACCCCTACAGCATATGTGAAATAATTTATAAATAGTATTCTTCTTATTCTTCTATTATTATTCTATTATTATTATTATTATTATTATTATTATTATTATTATTATTATTATTATTATTATTATTCTAGTATTCAAAATTCTTGCTTTAATAGTTCATAGATCCAGAGTGCTGTAATAGAAACTGCAAGCAGTAATTGTAGCGAGTGTAAATCTAGTCCAGCTTCCGGATAAGAATTTATTTAATAATTTAGAATATGCTGCTTTAAAATATTGGAAAAAATTTCGAGTTCTCTGATGAGGAGAGAGATTGAAAAGTTCTGAACTTATGTGATACACTCAACTTACAGAAATAGTATAGTCGGTCCAGCCTGACCCTACATCACATTGTTGACAACTACGAAAAATGTATTAGTGACACTTGTATAATTTGCTTTTATGATTTACGATTAAGTGTGAGGTAAATTAATATTTATGTCTTTGAAAATGATTTTTTTCCGGGAAGTTATTTAGAAGAAATATACGAGCATTAAGATAACCGGGCTGTTTTCCTACCGGATGTCTTGCAAGATGTATTGAAAATGCTTTCAATTTTTTTTGGCTGTAGAAACTTAAAAAAGACCATTTCTTCTACATGCACCAGTTTTTTTCTTACGGACCAATTCCCTTTTTTGCAAAGGTGAATTGATCAAAACATATCAAACAACATTTGGGTTAAAGTTTTTATGAAAAATTTTTGTTCTCTATAATGTCTGCTTTATGTTACGTTTTTAAAACAAATTTCAATGATTTTAAATTCAAATATAATTTCTTTCAACATATGCCAAATAAAAGTTATTTTATAAAAATAGAGATAATCTACAATTAAAAATCCATTATTCAAGGTTTATCTTTAAGCTGGAAGCAAAAAAAAACAAAAACATTTAGTACTTAACCTCTAAATTCAGGGTAAACATGTAGACAAGTACATTATTATTTTCTAGATAATTTACATAATGTGAAATAAACAGAAAATTAAAAGAATAAAATGTTTTCTACTTTAAGTTTCCACATTTGAAGAAATTTTGTTTGAGATAAAAATTTCTATTTTGAAATTTTTCGATAAAAATTAACAAAAAATCGCGATAAATATTTTTTTCTTAATTTTTGATAAAAAAAAAAAAATTAAGAAAAATGTTTGAAAAAGAAAATATTCCAAAGAAACAGAATTAATATACAAGTTTTTATAAAAATAAAAAAATTAATAAACTTTTGAAAAAACTTCCAAACAAAGAAGAAATATATCCATATTTTGATAATTTTTTTACAAAAAAGGAAATTTAAAAAAAATGTCTACAAAAAAGGTAGATTTATCGAAAAATTAAAAGCAAATGTAAAAAAATATCTAAACTTAATTAAAAGGGATTTTTTTGACATTTCCGAAAAAAAGAAAACGTGTTAAAATGTCGGTAATTGGAAAATTACTTTCCTGTCCTTTTCATCTGGAAAGGAAATTTACTAAAACAAAATTTACTAGAAACTTCATATAAAGGAAAAAATTACCGAATAATTTACTAAAAAAATATTTATATATAAAAGAAATTTAAAAAATTTCTAAAAAAAATTTTTATAAAAGAAAAAATAAATTTGCTAAAAAATAAATAAAAAATTTTATAAAAAAATTATCGAAAATTTTATAAAAATAAATTTATCAAAAGAAAATGTCCTATAAAAAAAATTTATCGAAATTTCCTATAAAAATAAATTTATCGAAATTTCCTATAAGAAAAACAAAAATTTCTATAAAAAAAATTTGTAAAAAATTTCCTATAAAAAGGGTTTGTAAAAAATTTCCTATAAAAAGAAATTTTATAAAAAATTTTATAAAAATTAATTTTAAAAAAAATTCCTATAAAAAGGAAATTTGTAAAAAATTTCCTATAAAAAGGAAATTTGTAAAAAATTTCCTATAAAAAGGAAATTTGTAAAAAATTTCCAATAAAAAGGAAATTTCTCAAAAATTACCTAGAAAAAGGAAATTTATCGAAAATTTCCTAAAAATGGGAAATGTATCGAATATTTCCTAAAAATGGAAAATTTATAGAAAATTTCCTAAAAATGGGAAATTTATCGAAAATTTCCTAAAAATGGAAAATTTATCGAAAATTTCCTAAAAATGGGAAATTTATCGAAAATTTCTTAAAAATGGGAAATTAATTCAAAATTTTCTATATAAAGAAAATTTATCAAAATTTACTATCTAATGAAATTGATCGAAAATTTGCTCTGAAAATTTCTTGTAAATTTTCTATAAAAAGGAAATTCAATGTAAATTTCATAATTAAAATTATCACACATTTTAAATATTTTTTTTATAAAATGGAAATTGATAAAAAATTTCCCTGAAAAAAAATTAAATTGATCGAAAATTAGAAAAAACAAATACATAACAAAATAAATAAAAAATAATTTATAAGCAACAAATTGATAGATTTTTTTAAAGATAAGAAATAAATCGAGTATTTTTTATGAAAAGAAAATGTTCTGTATAAAAAAAAATTGATCGAAATTTTTCTATAAAAATAAATTTAACCAAAATTTTCTTTGTAAAAACAAAAATTATCTATAGAATATAAATTAATGGATAGTTTTCTATTGAAGAAAGGGTTTGATATAAACTTTTTTCAATTTCGAAAATTTTCTATAAAATTTAATTTTATCAAACATTTATTATTATTTTTCCGAAATATTTTCAAAATTTATTCTAAAAAGTTTATTCTAAGATGGTTTTTTTCGGATATGCCGAATCTTTAGTACCGTTCACCACAAATGCCTGTAAGTAATTACATTACGTTTCGTGAATTGACACTCACAAACGTATTTTTCTTAATGAGTCAAAAATTAGTTATATTTTTGGTTAATTTTTTTTTTCTACTGAATTTTATAATTTGAGGAACGATATATTATATATTTCTGATATACTAAATTGATTTTTAAGATTAAAGGACTATGACAAATGCTGAGACCAAATTTCATTGAGCTCTGTCAATTATTGTGAATGTGAGCATGCCAACAACAGACTGGCGTTCAGACAGACGGACAGACATAACTAAACCGACTCAGATTTTGATTTGATGCAAGAATATTTGTATATTATGGAGTCTGATATGACTGCCTTTAGCGTAACCACTTGAGGTGGTGGAGGGTATAAAAAGAAAGTAAACAAATTTGGAGGAAGGAAATTCTCAAAGACCTGTATTTATTGTGAAACAATGTTGAATTAACGTTTCTTATATGTGAAGCAAAAAATATATCAAAGTGCCCTCTAAATTAGAAATTTATCGATGATATGAACTTTAAGCTGAGTACAATATTTAAATAAATTTTCATAGATGAAAAAGGAATGTAAAAGTTTAAATTATGTGTAGAAGGAAATAAGCGATATTTGGATTTTATTAAAATTTATATAATTTTTTAATTAAAGAATTAATATCTTTAAATAATGTAAATTATCATAACACTTACCTGTTCCATAACACAAATAAGTAAATTCACCAACCGAAAAAATAACAAATCCAACAAATTCGTGACTGCATTTAGGACCCTTAAGCTAAAAAGGAAACAAAATCAGAGAAAAAATGTTTATATTAACGTTTTACATAATCTAAACAAACATTTTAAAATATCTAAATGTATGTTTTTTTCAAACAATAAATATAAATATAATAAAAATTTCCAAAAAAAATGTAAAACTCATTACCATAATTTCAGCAACAACAAGGTAAAAAACGTAAAATGACTTTCAAAACCAAATTAGCTTTATGTCCTTTGAAAAAATCCTTAAATTTTTGTTGTTTAAACATTAAAGAAACAAATCCTTAAATCTTTAAAAATAATAAAATAGAAAGAATAAAAGAAAATTATTTCACTTTAATTACTTTATTTAGGACTTTTAATTAATTTAATACAATTTCGAATGTTTGTAGACAAAAAAAGGATAATTCCTTTTTTCTCTTTACTTCTTTTGTGTGTGCAATTCTTAAGCTAATTTCATTTACAAGTCCTGTGTTTATATTTATAGTGCAAATAATCCTTGAAAGTTGTCTAGAGTTTAGATGTCATAAAATAACATGTCAATTTCTTTAAATAAATGTTGTTTTAACATCATAAAATTATACAGATTTTTCTTATTTTTCTTCCTCTTTTTTTCAGAGAGATAGTTGCCCTTTTTTCCTACTGCTGCTGCTGTTGTTGTTACTGTTTATTTAGGTCTGGCCAATAAAAGACTTATCATCTCAATAAAAGTATTTAACACAAACGTTTTATAGCTTTTTTCTACATTTTTCCTCTAAAAAATAAACTAAATAGAAAAAATGTCTTTAAACCTTTTTTTCTTTGACTACTTATATCAAGGAGTGAGATTGAAAAATTCTTAACGTACATGTATATTAATAAAAACGAAAATACTAAACTTACAGTTATAGTTTTATTTTTTCATTTGATAATTATTACAATTATTATTGCAATAAAAAAAATAGTTTAATTACTTGCGATGACATTTTGAACCTTTTTTGAATCCCTTCAATTTACGTTTTTATAGTGCTTTCTTTCACTCCGTTCGAACAAATAAAATGTACTACACACGAACTTAATATCTCTCCACTGATCTTAGCTCCAGGCAGTTTGAAGATTTTCATTCTTGGTACAATACCGCATTTTCTTGTAGCACTCAAGGCTTGATGTTCGCATCGATTTCCACTCTTATTATTTCTAATTATCGTTTTCTTCTTCTCTCTCCTAATATGTCGAAGAGGTTCTCTATGGTATGAAAATCCATATCCATAGGACTTACACAATTTTTCATTCCGTTTGTAACACGAATAAAGTACTATTTAAGACCGTAACCTAAAACCACCAATACAGGATCAGAACTCTTTTAAAAATTTATAATAACCAAGCAAAAACCGACTTTATGACATTACACCGTATTCGGAACCAGGTTTTTGAAAGCCCATTTTTTGAGTATTCATAAATATCGGTTTTATGAATACTCTAGTGCGTAGTTTTTTCTGGTCACTCATTTTAATCAGGATAACAATATAATCATTTTTTGACATAAAACTTTATAACTGACATGTTTTTCAAAATAATCCAAAAAAAACTCCGATTTAAAGTTTTTATGATAAACGTGTGTTAAGAATTTTCCAATCTCAGTCCTTACTTTTTTTGGAACATTGAAGGAGATTTAAAAAGAATAAAAAATGTTTTGCATGTTTTACAATATTGTTCCTCAAAAAAAACAGAAAAAATTTTAATAGAAGGGGTGACTGTCGGACTAACTTGTAGCTGTTGTTTGAAAAAAAAAAACAAGAAATAAAATCCCTTAATCTTTGAAAATGTTATGCAATTATTCTGTACAAGAATTTTGACCCTCTTCCACCACCACTATCACTACCATCACATGCTTCACCCCTTCACATTTATTTACATCGACTGTAACAGAATGATACTTAAGTGAAAGTGACCCTTTCCTCAAAGGATTTAAAATAAGGAAAAAGCAAAAACAAAATTATATTCCTTTTAAAAATTCTCAACATTTTTTGTTTTTTACCGCCTTTTTTAATATGCTTTCTAAGGAAAAGCTACCAGTTGCTATGGAGTTTGTTAAACACCTTATTTATCCGTTTATTCAAAGAAATTGGTTACAAATCAAATTTGCATTTTATTATCGAAATGTTGCTGCTGCTTCTTCTGCTGTTTTATTATGCTGCTCAGTTAGATATTGTTATTCATAAGATCAATTGTCTCGACAAATAGTGACCCAATTTAACGAACTAAAAAATTTGAATATGATATTTAAATCATTTGAGGGAGAAATTGGAAGGGGATATAAAATGAGGAAAAGGGTTTATTTAATGTTTATAAGCCAATTGTGTCGATTTTAAAGGATACTTTGAAAATAATTTCATGGCAAAAGTAAATCCTCTAAAATAAATTTTCCAAATTTTTATTTTTTAATTTAGTGAAATTTTTTTCTTAAATTGAATTAAAAGTCAAAATGGAGCATTTCATGGGTTAAGACGATTTTTACCAATTAAAGGCAATTTTTGGATTTTTGGAAGAAAGTAGTAGGCTCATTTGGGTTAAAAACAGAGTTATAGACCATTTTCGCTATTAAAACATAATCTGACATTATTATTTTTTTGGACAAAAAATATTATCTGCTGCGTTATAGACGATATTCGCTCTTAAAATAGGTAACTGAATTTTTAAAAAAGCTTAATCTTGCATTTTGATCAAATAATCTATATTTGGTTTTACAATCGTTTTTTGGATGTTCAAAATAAATGATCACAGATTATTGTAGTGTTTACTGAATTAAATACAATTTTAAATTTCATTTTTGTTTTAATTTCGTTTATGGACTTTTGAATTAAGTTATTTTGGTCGAAAATGGTGCATTCTTGAGTTATGGCCAATTTTTTTAAAGTAATCACAGATTATGATCGCTCTGGCTAAACAATAACAGACTTACCTTTCTTTCGCCAAAAAAGTGAAAAATTCCCATAAGGAAAGTAAAATTTTCTCATGAAAAAGATTTTTCAAAAATGCAGATTTATTGAAAATTTTCTAAAAAAGCATTTTTAGTGAAAAAAGCAAAAAAAAATCCTTAAAAGCAAATGTATTGAACATTTTTCATAAATGGAAAATTTGTGGAAATTGGAAATTCAGAAAAAATTTTCTATAAAAAGAAGTTCAGTGGAAATAAAGGGAAGTCAAGAGAATATTTCCCAAAAAATAGGAAGCTTAGTGAAAAATCACTTGTAGTGAAAACTTCCTAAACAGAAAATAACGAAAACATTTTAAAAAGGAAATTCGTCAAAAATTCCATTTAAAAGGTAAATTTAGCGAAAATTCCTATATAAAGATGAAAAAAAAAAATGAAATTCAGTAAAAATTTTCTAAAAAAAGGAAATTCAGTGAACAGTTCTCTGAATAGAAACTTTATCAAAATTGTCCCTAAAAAGAGAATTTATCGAAAATTTTTTCTAAAATTTGTTAAAAATTATCTCTAAAAAGAAAATTTATCGAAAATTTTGTCTAAAATTTAATTGAAAATTATCTCTAAAGAGAAAATCTATCAAAAATTTTCTCAAAAAAAATTATCGAAAAAATTATATAAAAAATTATCTAAAAAAATTTTCTCAGAAAAGTTGATCGATTAATGTCTCTTTAAAATGACTAAAAATTTCTATGAAAGATAAAGATTGTAAATTTTCTATTAAAGGGAATAAAAGAAAATTTGACGAATATTTTCTATAAAAGAAAACTTGACGAAAATTTTCTATAAAAAGAAAATTTATCGAAAATTTTTCTCAAGGAAGAACATTTATCGAAAATTTTCTCAAAGTGGAAAATTTATCGAATTCAAGGAAAATTTCGAATTTCTCAATGGAACTTGAAATTCAGGAAATTTTATCGAAAAATTTATCTAAAATAAAAAAAATATCGAAGATTTTCCATAGAGAAAAAATTTAACGAAAATTCTCCCTAAATTAAGAAAAGCTCTATTCCAATTTCTCATCCGATTTAAGTCTCGATGTTTTCATATGTAAATCATAAACGTTGTTGTTTTTGTTATCGTGTTGAATCATAATTCTTTTCAAATATTTTTATATTCATATGTTAAACTCAGACCACCTTTGTATAGAATAAAAAAAGTGAACATTTTTCCATAGACAACATGTAAAAATAGATGAATGGGTTTAAATACTTGTAGCTTTATTTGTAGCCGACAAACCTAGACATTGTCAAAAAATTCTTTTGTCAACTTTTCAAATGTTTAAAAAAAAAAAATGAAAACAGCATACAGAAATTGGCTTCAAAGTCATACCATCACTTTTGCTTGTTGATATTTGAAGTTGTTAAAAGAACAAAAACACACTATCTCTTGTTATACCCTACACCACCGTATGTAATTGGGTTATTATGCGTTTGTGCTTATGTATGTAACATACAGTGTTAGAGCCACTTTAAAATATAACGTTCGACTCAGAATTAATTTCCGAGTCGATTCAACGATGTCCGTCCATTCGTCTGCCTGTCTGTACAGCTGTCAGTACATGTAAACGAGGTAAACACTCTTCAGGTCGTAAATTTTTAGATACTTTGATGAAATTTGGAACATATTAGTTTTTTCGCTCAAGGACGAAGCCTATTGAAACTGTTCATATTCGGTCCAATATTTTAGGTAGCTGTCATACAAATGTCTCTCCGGAATGGGGTTTAAGGCCATAAAAGTCCTAAAAATATATATATTATCCTAAAACTAAAAAAACAACAAATTATGCGAGGATCGCTGTGTTACTTCTGATTTTTTCTGTGTGTAATCACAAATCAGAAAAGCAAATTATACTGGAGTCGTTCATTAATATATCGTAACTGTTATTTATAACGGTATTACATAGTCGTACTTCACTGGCCACAACATTTTTACTTGTTATATTTTTTTGCAATATTTTGTAACACAAAATGTTAAAATGTATGTTTCTATAAAATATGACAATATAGAACATACAAACACCCTTACAAAACATCTAATAAAGGAGTATAAGAGTTATTAAGTGGTTCTGGTTAAAATGTTGCAAAAATAACAAAAAAAAATGAGATACAAATTCATAGAATTTATTGAATGGACTGGAAAATGTCAAACATGTTCTGCTTGTTATTCACTAAAGATTTCATATATTTTTGTTATCTTTTCTCAAAATAAAAAAAGAAAATGTTGTATTTTATCTACTCCAAGGGAAAGGGTTTCTATAAATCGAGTTGTTCATAAAAAGGAGTAACAATTGTCTCTTAGGTATGTATTGTGTCACATGTGTGTGTTTTTATAGAAATAAACTATATTGTTTTAAATGGTTTAGTAGCTGACAATTGTGATGGTTAAGAATTTAAGGAATTAGTTGGGACCATAAACATAAAAGAGCTTAAATTTTATA
Organism: Cochliomyia hominivorax; assembly: GCA_004302925.2. Taxonomy (NCBI): domain Eukaryota; kingdom Metazoa; phylum Arthropoda; class Insecta; order Diptera; family Calliphoridae; genus Cochliomyia; species Cochliomyia hominivorax. Next base: position 16,364,675 of record PYHX02000495.1, read on the forward strand.
AAAATAGGATTTATGGAAATAGAAGAGAGTTCGGACAATAGTAAAAGCGTACAAGTGTAGAAAATTAATTTACTTTAAGTATCTTAAAAAAGAGTTAAAAAATATAGCATTTTTAACAGTACACTTTTTGAAAAAAAACCTTTCGTAATAACTTCAAATCGAATGTTCTACATAAAATATTACATAGATATAGTGGAGATAAGGTTGGTTTATATAATTTCGTTTTGATATATCCTTTCAACTAATAATAATAATAATAATAATAATAATAATAATAATAATAATAATACTGTAATAATACTTTAGTTTTCCTGTGTCATTAGCTGTCATGTGCTAAATCCAGTCTTAATGTGTGTCTACTAATCGGAGTCCTTAAAATAGGTAGTTGGAGTCGTGTCCTTAAGTATGTCAGGAACAAAACATACCGAAGTGTATACAATATCTCTTTGATCACTACTCGTATAAACGAATATCATCATGACATAAGATTAAAATGACATAATCTGCAGGTGTAGTTCTGGCGCAGGCTTAACTAAGAATCTTTCTTAACTATTAAGCTTTTCCTGGATCTAAGATCTATTGTTGCATAAATTTTAGGCTCGAGGCATAGCACACTCTTTGTGAAAGACCGTAGTTTATTCACATCAAACATTTTACGAATGACCCTATTTTCATTTACAATACACTTTTTGCGAACAACCGTATTTCTATCACAGCACACTTTTTTAAACCGACCTTATTTTTATTCACAGCACACTTTTTGTGAACAACTGTATTGTCATTCACAGCACACTTTTTGTCAAAGAACGTAGTTTTAATCACAGCACACTTATTGCGAACAATTGTATTTTCATTCACGGCACACTTTCTTTATAACGACCGTAGTTTTATTCACAGTACACTTTTGGCGAACGACCGTATTTTCATTCACAGCACACTTATTGCGAACAACTGTATTTTCATTCACGACACACTTTTTTTAAACGAGTTTTATTCACAGTACACTTTTGGCGAACGACCGTATTTTAATTCTTATCACACTTTTTGCGAACAACCGTATTTTCATTCACAGCACTCTTTTTGTGAACAATCGTAGTTTTTGTCACAGTACACTTTTGGCGAACGACCGTATTTTAATTCTTGCGAACAGTTTCTTTAACAGCACACTTTTTGCGAACAACCATTTTTTCATACACAGCACACTTTTGGCGAACGACCGTATTTTAATTCTGATCACACTTTTTGTGAACATTTTCATTTTCACTTTTTGCGAAAAACCGTAGTTTATATCCAGCTCACCTTTTGCAAACGCTGTTTTCTCTAAAAGGTTGGAGAATTTCACTGTGGATTCGTGATATATAAATTTTCCTTTTACATAAAGTTTTTATAATTTTGACCAGAATTTACATGCTGGATAGTTTCTATATTTAAACTTGGAGCGAGCTGTATCACACTTAGTCCATTGAATGGCAATTTCAGTCATGTCAATGCAGCGCTTCTTGGAAGTTGTCGCCATTCATACCGATTTTTTTAATATGGAACTTTATTGTTTTTTCTTATTTCTTGAGATCTTTTCCAAAAAGGTTTATTCACGAATAAATCCACTTCTTGGTTTTGAACTCTATAAATTTTATAAAGAATTGAAAAAGATCTGCCTACAACTTATCAAAATTGGTCAATTTAAAAAAAACAAGTGAAAATGTTATAGTCTGTCTAGTCCAATTATATTATACCCTACATATTATTGATTGTAAATGGCTGATACGAACATTTTATGAACGACTTTCGTAAAATTTGCTCTTCTGATTTATGTGAATTTTATGCATTTTAGAAGGAATAGATAATGTATGGACCGACATTCGTATAATTTTGCATACCAAATATTATTGCAATACCGATGCATATGTGATATTTACGCCTTTCAAAGCCAATTTTGGAATATCATAACTGGAGCCAAAATAATTCCATGTGCCAAATTTCAGTACTGTATTTTGCGAAGAAATTTTAAATTGATAACAATTTTTTCACATCAAATACAAGAAATTATGAACCGACTCTTGTATAATTTTGCACATCGATTTTTGCTTTACTATACCTATTTATATGTGAAATTTTTGCCCTTAAAAGTAAAAGGGGTTTTGTATGGAAACCATCTTGCGACAAATTTCATTTCACAACGTTTACACGGACGGCCAGCCGGATAGAGTGACGAAGGGATGAACATCGTATCGTGAGACGAATAGTATACATACAGGTGGATGTAACACCATTTTTTCTGCATGTTACAAACATCAGCACAAACGCATAATACCCCCAACCACTTTCAGTGGTGTAGGGTGTACAGAAAACAATTTGGATACAATATACGAAATACCGAATAATCGTCTTCATAACACAATACTGATGTGAATTTTGAAAAATGGAATAAATTCACAGACTGTTAATATCATGAGTAGTTAATACCCATTGTGCATTTTGCCTGGACCAATCTTTATTTTCTTAAAAATTGAATTTTTCTGCAATTCAAAATTCTTAAAAATGCTTTAATTTTTAATGACTCTTTCTAGGAAAGGAAAAAACTACATTCCTCATTTGTTCTCCTTCTCTTAAACTTCATAAACATTTTATAGATTTTACCAAATTAAATACGTAAAAGGCAACAGTGCGTTAATATTAACATCACTACACAGACATCATGTCGGATGTAATTTAGTTTGTCAAAAACATCTATTTTCTTTACTTTAATTTCATATAAAAACTCCGGCAATAAGGGAAAAAATCTCCTTGGTTATAAATGTATCATTGTGTAAGTGTGTGTGTGTGTGTGTGTGTGTGTGTGAGTAAAATAGAAAAAGGTGTAATTCCATAAGAAGTATGTCGATTTTCATTAAATATTCTAACAAATCTAAAATACAAAGATTTCTATAAAAATCATTATAATTTCCAACCATTATTAAAGACCAGTAGCGCCAAGAATTCATTAAATTCATTTTCCCCCACTTTCCACGACTTCTAAAATATTAAATGAATTAAGACAAAGAAGAAGAGGAAGAAAACATTTCATAATGATAATAAATGAAGTAATAATTTGGCAACGAATTTCTTATTTCATTTTATTCAAACATTTTTGTGAAAGTGTTGCTAATTTTAGTTTTTCTTTTTTCCTTTTTTGTCGGCAAAACGTGAAAATAAGAATTTTTATTTTGTGGGCTTAGGGGAGGGAATGATTTGGTTTTGGTTGTTAGGTCATTTTATTCTTGTAATATTATTTAATTATTTGTTCATTAAGTTTTTGTGTGTTTCTACGACTCGAGTCGATTAATTGAAAATTACTGTTATTGACATTCAAGTTGTTACCATTTGCAAGGAAACGTGCCCAAGTTGCTTTTTCATATTATTTTGAGAGATCATGTAGTTTTTTTTTCGGGAGAGTCCAATAATGTGGAAAGGAAAACTACTCATATGTCAATTAGTTTGCAAGGAAAAATTATTATTATTTTTGAAGTTTTTTGCCACTCAATAATTCTCTAATCAATCAAATCAATCAATCATGTTCAATAATATTTTAAGAAAGGCAAATATTTTTTATTAGTTATTAATTATAATTTTAATCAATTATAGTCAATTTATCATTTATAAGAAAGGAAATATTGTTATAAGGAATTTTAATTTTGTTTTAATCAAGAAACTTAATCTCTGGGGATTTAATATTCAAAGTTAATTATATGGGATTTGAGAAATTGCAAGTTGCACATTTCGAATGCTTAAGACAAAAACTTAAAAAATTGAAAAATAGAAAAAATTTTGTTCCACCTATAAGTATACTTTTCGACTCAGAAACACTTTCAGAGTCGATTTATTGATGTTCGTCCGTCTGTCTGTCAGTCAGGCTGGCGGTTCATGTAAAACATTGTGAATACTTGAGATATCTTGACGAAATTTGGTATATATTATTACTTTGTCTCAGGCCAATTAAAATTGACTATGTTTTTCCAATATTTCAGATACCTCCTATACAAATGTCTTCCCGGAATAAGGTTTTCAGCTCATAAAATTTCTATATATAAACCGCTTTTAACGAAATTTTGCAAAAATAAATGTTGTGTCAACTTGCTTCTCATAGGTCCCATACAAGCCCTCTTCCAAATATCAAAGACTTAAGAAGAAATCAGAAAATTAAATTATACGAGGATCGTTCATAAATTTTTGGTAACAATTTGTGCCCTATAAAAATTGCTCATACATTCGAAGGTCTGCCGTCAAACTATTTCCAATATTATTAAACAGTACCGGGAGAACCTGTCTCTTTATAGAAAACCTGGTTCAGGAAAATGGAATGATCTTCGTGATATTTCTAAAGACAAAAAAAAAAGAAAGCATTTTTGAAAGAGCTCCAACACATCCGGTAGGAAAAAAACCCGTTAAGCTCAGTGCTCCCATTATTAAGTACGAAAAGTTAAAGCTAATACAGGTTTAAGAACATACAAGTCTGAAGAAGTTCCGGACAGCAAAGCAGCTTAAGCTTTAGAGGCCAAAATCATAGCACGTAAATTGAAGTTAATTTAAAAAAAAAAAAAAAACATTCTTGCTGCATAGTGGATGACGAAATTATATGTTGCTGATGCTGGTAGAAAGGTTTAAGAAAAGTTTAGGATACAAAAGCAGTTCTAATTCCACAAAAATTTCTTAGTATTGCAAGCAATATGGAGTTGCGGCAAAAGAAGTCAATCATTTGTAAGATTTCATTACGAAGTATTTACAAAAAGGCTGATTTCATTCATTAGATTTCATAATGTTTCCACTCATTTCTTTTTAGCCTGACTTGACAGCCTGTCACTATGGTAAACAAGCGCTTATTTGGTACAAGAACAAACTGCCCGGAAATTTGGCCGGTGGAGAGATATTATGCTCTTTTTCTAAGAGAATTGGAGAGCAAAAAAATTGGTATCCGAAAGTTAGTAGATTTAAAGAGATTCAAAATTTGTTCACTAGTGATTAAAACTTTATTATTTTTGATAATTCTAATAATAATTTTTCGTTTCGATTTTCTTAACATATATCTTTGTTAAGACTTTTTTGATCACAATCCTTATGTAAATTTAACACCCAAAAGGTATTTTCTACCGTACGGACCTCATAATGACAAATTATTTCAGTGAAAAAGTCAAATTTTTAACAGATTTTTACGAACTGAGTGTTTGAATATTTTCGCATGGAAAAGTGGAAATATTTTGAATCCTCCGAATTTTGGACAAGTTCATATAATATTTTGAAATTTCAAATAAATATTATGGCTGAAAATCCAGCTCTACTACAATTTTGATATTTTCCATTCATTTCTACGACAAATATGTTTCACTCTTAACAATTTCATGTAAATTTACTCTTTTTATAGTAGATAATTGGACTCCTACTATAAATTGGGTAAAATTACACATTTATTTTTGTTTCAAATTTTTACGCATTTTGTATGTAAAAATGAATATTTATTATATAATATTATCCAAAATTTTTTTGTGGACAAGAGTCTGTAAAAATTATATCAAACATTTTATACTCATTTTTACGCGCATTAAGTAATTTTCCATGAAATCTTACTCATTGTGATAGAGTAATTTTACATTCATTTTTTAGAGTGTAGTTGATACAACAATAAATTGTTGATCAAATTCACTTAAGTTCTATATTCGACTAACGATGTAAAGTTCAATTTTTTAATATTCTAATAAGACGCTCATATAAACATAGTACAACTCAAGACCCATCTCAAACCCTAAAATTCAATTCTTAATTCAAAACCAAAGACAAAAGACAAAGCAACAACAAAAGAGACATTTATGAGTCAAAAAATAAAATAAATAAAAGAAGAAAAATTAAGGAAATTAGTTTTTTCCACATGAGAGAAAATAACAACACAAAAAGCCAGAAAAAAGAGAACTTTATTGAAATAACACAAAAATAAGTTAAAATAAAAATGAACCAAGTCTCCTTCATATATTACCCTGACACACATAAAATAAAAAGGATAAAATTCTCAAAAAAAATCCTGTAAAAGAAAGTAGCAAATAGTAAGTATTTGTGTGAACATATACATATGAGTCTGTTACTGCTACATTATCTGAAAGCATTCAGCTAAAATGCTATTAAATTAAATTGCAAGCAAAAAATATAAAAATATAAAGAAAACGGGAATTACACGATTCTGCACACGTTTGTAATAAGATTTTGCTTAAAATAAAAGGATGACTTTTTTAAAGCAAATGTATATATACACAGAGAAAAAATCAATGTAATATTAATTAAAACAGAAACAAGTAAGAATGCTATATTCGGCTATGCCGAATCTTCAATACCTTCACCACAAAATCGTGTGAGTTAATACGTTAGGTTCCATAGATATACATATACACACATACACTGACAAATGTATATAGTATGTAACACAGAAACACTTAATGGATCATAAAATTTGTCATAATATTAACTTTTTTTCTACTGAACTGTTTTTTTTACAGATCGACGAAAATCTACTGAGATTTTATTTGAAGCAAGAAATATATACATTAATTCATTCTTAGCGTTACACACAGAATGACAAAGCTTATATACTATCTTCATCACTTGTAGTGTGGAGGGCATAAAAACAAAAATGTGCTTGTTAAAAGCTCAAAACTGTTTTCCGGGAAGGGGTCTTATATGGGAGCTACAGAAAAATTTTGGACCAAGATTGTTCATATTTATAATGTACTTTGATTATAGTTAGAAAATTAAAAGGGAGCTATTGGAAAATATGGACCGATATAGGGCAAATTAATATAATATTCCGGAACAGTTAGCTAAATAATTGTCACGAATTTCAGAATTAGTCTTTATTTTACTCATTTTATAAGCTGAAAACTGTTTTTGGTGAGGGGCCTGATATGGGAGCTACATCAAAATATGGACCGAGATTGTTCTAATTTAAAATATACATTAAAAATAGTTAAAAAATCATTGTACTGAGTTCCAATGGAATTGGTTTTTATTTAATTGGTTTATAAGCTCAAACCCGTTTTTCGTGAAGGGGCGTTATATGGGAACTATATCAAAATATGAACCGATCTTAATAAAATGTATAACATATATTTAAAATAGTTAAAAAAATTTCAATTAGAATTTTGGTTTAAATTTAAGAGTTGGGTTAATTAATGATCCCAGACTTCTTTGGATTTATTTTTGTATCAAAATAGGTATATTTGACAAGTTTCAGTAAATTATCTTAAAAATTGCGACCCATATGACACACAGAGTTTGGAGTGTATCAAAATTTTGCATATTATAGCCTATAAATTTTGTCCTGTTAATCAAATTTTGATGATCTTTTGCACGATGATGGAGCACGTACTATTGTATTCTAAAATTATTTTTTTTGTTTAAGTCCAATTACATTTAATAAGAGTTCTTTTTCGAAATTTTGAGGTTGTTTCAGATATCGGTCTTTAACTTCCTTGCTTATAAACCGAAATAGCTGATTTTAAATAGTATACTGCGTGGGACAATAACAAATGATGCTGCCAAATTTCAATGAATTCGGATAATTATTCTGGGCGTGAGAATGTTTCCAACAGACAGACGGACACAGCTAAATCGACTCAGTTTTTGATTTGCTGCAATAATATATATACATTGTATGGTCTGAGATGATTCCGTGTGGAGTTACACACGGAATGACAAACTTAATATATCCTCATCACCACTTTTGGTTGTGGATTGTATAATAAAATAACATTTTTTAATCTCAAATCAACTATGTTAAAGGTTGATTTTGCTTCATATTTTGCTGTGTGTACATTCAAAATAATAATGAAATTGAGATATTTATATGACTTTTAAAATACTATATTGTTTTCGATCCATTTTAAAAATATTGAGATTTTCCATTAGTTGGAACTCCTTGATTATGTGTGTAGTTAGTTAATGAATTTCATGATTGCATGAGTCTATAAGTAAAATATTTTATGTGATATTGACAGTGCATATTCTATAAAAAACTCTGTTAAAAAATTTAAAAAACTAATTTTTTAGTAACATTTTTATTTTAACCAAAAAAATTAATTTAAGGTAAAACAAAATTTTAATTATACCCTACACCACCATAGGTGTTTGTGGTATTATGCGTTTGTACACAAGTTTGTAACGAAAGCAAAACAATATTTCTACCACAAATTTTAAATAAAACATTCGATCAATAATTAAAATACAGTTTTTATCGGAACGAAAAAGAAATTTCGAAAAATTGGAAGAATTTTTTTTGAAAAACTTTTATTTTTATTTAAATGCAACAATTTCAATTGAAAATATTTAACCAACAAAATCTATCAGTCTTAAAAACCACCGTTGAAGTGTTTATAAACATTTGTTGACTTTAAACACCACCCACACATACACATATACATATGTATGCACTAATTACATAACAACACATTCACATTTTACATCCTTAGGGGAGTTACATTACGACTCGAGAGTTACACACAAAATGTAGTGACTAAATAAAGATTTTGCAAAAATGCCCGTATTTGCAAGAGAGTCATAAAATGAAATTATGCGCCAGTGGTCTCAGTCGTAGTAGGATTTTTGTTCCCTTTTTAACGGTCATTATGGTTTGACCGCAGCGACCACAAAAATTCTATAAAAGACTAACTAATGTTTGTTGTTGGTTGTTTTGGTTTTTGTGACCGGTAACTGGTGGCTGGTGACCTAAACCGCAGTAAATCACTGCAGGATACAATGGTCAAAAGCTTACACACAAAGGAACTAAAAGCAATGAAATATATGAGAAAGGAGGTGGGGGCGGTTTGGTGCGAAGTATGAGTGTTTGTGCAAGCGACATGTGCATTATTTGTCCAAGGTGTTTCCTTTTGTTATATAACTGAGGCTAAATAGAGACACCAACAAATGAATGAATGTTGACTAAAAACGAGGGTGCCCTTATGAGAAAAATGAAATTTTTTGTTGGAAATACTTTCGATGGGAAGTTTGTTTTGTTGTTAAATTAAAGTATTTTTATTTATTTAGCAAAACTCATTAAATTTCAGTTTATTTTGTAATTAACGCCTGTTGCTAAAATAAAAATTTGTTAAATATTTTCTTCTTTAACGTTTGACATTGTTGTTGTTGTTGTTTCTAAAGTATGTTTAATGAGAGAAAGGGGGGGATGGGAGTTAAGTTTTATATTTACAGACATATGTTGACATCTGAACACACACATACACACATATACATACTTATATTAAAAGCCTAAAATGTGTTAAAGTATGTGCAAATATTTTCTACTCTAAAATACAAAAGTATTTTCATTTAACACTCTATTAAATACTATTGTAATTTTAAGCATTTTGGTGTGAGTTTTAGGAAATATTTCGGAAGAAGGAGGTAAATGATGAAGAAATATTTTATTATTGTTTTTTGGTGTTAAATTTTCGGGGAAGGAGAAAATAATAAGAGCAATATTGTGTGTTAATTTTGTGGCATATAAACTAATACCAATAGCAAAGGTGGCAAAACATAAGCATTTTGATTTCCTTCAAAACCCAACAGGTGTAAATGGGAATTAATTAACCTCAGTAAACATTATTTAATATAGTGTTACACACACGCTCTTACATACACAAATACACATATCACATATTTATATGTGTTTGTGGATGATTTAATGATAATGTAGGATAATGTAAAAATTAATAGGTTTCGTAATTTGTAAGTATTTCGCAATTTTATGTTTTATTCGTAGTAAAATTATGTGCAATTTGTCAAAATCAAAATTTTTCGAAATAAGCTTAAATGGCATTGAAGAGACTACAAAGTGGAGACTCTAAGGTACAACTCGCATAGGTTACAAAGCATAAAATCTGGAACTTTTGCATTGTTGTATATATCTTAATAGAATTTCATATAGATACATCTGAGGTGTTCTTGAGTTAATCTGAAGGATTACAACTACTCACAGAGATAGAGGGTGGCCTTCCATATTTGGCCATCTGGCTTATGTCAACTTTTTTTATTAAAAAAAATTTTGAAATGAGTCCTGAATGTTTCTTTGTGTTATAGAGACTGAAATTAAGGTGTAGAGAAATAACTATAAAGGGGACAGATGCACCAAAAAAAGTCAATATTACAGATCATACGATTGTGATATATAATCATCGACAGGAAACAAATATATTTTTTGAAGACTTTGAATGCAGAGCAGTGACACAATAAATTAGAAATTGTTTATTCCCTTCTCCAGATTTTAAAAGAAGTTATTTAAGGGAAGATTCTATTCTCCCGATACTTTAGCAACAGCATTTCTCAAGTGGAGCATTTCTCAAGTGGAAGGAAATATCTAAGTCCCATCCTGTTTTGATCATATCATTCTCATAAGCAAGCACATCATCGTTATACCATCTGTGTTAAGCTTGGCAAGGCTCTTTCTATTCGTATCTTACATGTGGTGACGGTTATCCTTCACACAACTGATCAATAACATCATCAATGAGATTTTCAGCATCAGTATTAGATTAATCCCTTGACTACCCACCCATACCGGTACCAATAAGTAAGAGATGTGCAAGATTCCCGGACAAGATTCGATGTTGCATACATACATTAGGAGCAGAATAGCGTCCTAAGACATCAGTGTAAATATCTGGTACATCTCCACGGGATGTAGGCAGTGACCAAGTTTCTAAACATTTTCCCTTGTTTTTTCTCAGTTACTTCAAATGCTCATAACCTAAAACGTGCTATATCAGTTCGTTAAAAAACTTATAGACCGATGTCTAAGAAAACCTCAAAGTTCCAAAGAAGATTTTTTAAATCTTTTAATAAAAATTGACTGGATTCAGACGGTGATGTGCGAAACTGGAAATGTAGTTGCTAATTTCGGTTAATTCATATCGATAAAAACATATAGCAATTTTCAGAATCAAATCATAAAAAGTCTTTAATACAGTCACAAAATATTTCACTTGACTAATAATTGTGTTCCAAAACAAATATTTACTTTATCCCCCACCCACAGTTTGAATATAAAGTTTTTTTTTAAGAGAAAAATTAACTTATAAAACATTCCATTAACATCACAATTCAAGCAATTGAAATTGTTGCAAAACTGTATGTTTCATTTTTAGCTATTTAACTACGGTTTATTTAACTTAATGTTTCTATTACTCGCAGGTTTATTGTTAAAGCTCTTTTTTGTTAGCTTCATCTCCATGAACGATTTTTGTTGCAATTGTTTGTTGTATTATAAGCCAATTGTCTGATTTGTGATTAAATGACATTTTATTGTCAAAGTCAATTCAAATCAAATGATACGGAAGAAAAATCATTTGATATGTATGACTCTTTCCTCATATCAACAGTATTATCCTCATCACCATCATCAATGTTATTACAGGGAAAAAAACAACAATTGTTAAAGTTTACTAAAATATACACATACGCACATTAACCTTTGCTGCATGTGTGTGTGTGTGTGTGTAACAATGAATATATCCTTAAAATTCTTATTCATTTTTTCCCTTTTTCCTTTATTTTGTTACACACATTGATTTTTGGTTACCTTTATCCTCTGTTTAGCATAACGTTGCCTTTTTATGATTTTCCATCAAATGTTTGTCTCAATTTCAAGCAATTTCCGTTTCAATTCACTTTACTTTGTCTGTATGTATGTGCGAGAGTGTCTATGTGTATTATAAGAAATATTTCGAGGGGAGTATGGGTAAAAGAAACCTCTTAAATATTGGCGGCAAATGTAACAATTTTGCTGTAATTTAACATACGCTTTAACGTTAATATACTCATACTTACACATACTCATTTTGATATTTTATGATAATCTTACAGTTCAATATGACTCAAGGCACAGTGGGTTAGATATGAACAAAAAAACGAAAATAAAAATTTAATTAAGGAGTGGGATTAAAAAATTATTAACATACATATATGTTAATAAAAACGAAACCACTAAGCTTACAACAAACAAAATTTATAGCTTTGAAACCCCTTCATTAGCGGTTTTACAGTTGTTTCTGTCACTTTGCTCGAACAAATAGTGCATCTCTCCACTTTTGACATCTTTTTGAGTACTGATGGTTCAATTACCATGTAATGTTCTTGTACCAATCAAGGGCTTATTTACCGTAGTGACAAGATGCCAAGTCTGGCCAAAAATAAGTGGACACTTCATGAAGTCTTACAAAAGGAAGGGTATTTATGGAGCCCGTTGTAACAAATGATTGGCTTCTTTTGCCGCCAAACTACATGTTGCTAGTCTGAGTACTGAACTAATCGAAACTGCTACACTTTTTGAAAAAGGATTTTTATTTTTTGCTTTGTAATTGGAAACAAGGTTGACGGCAGACCATTCAAGCTTGGGCCAACTTTGTATGGACCAAGTTAGGTTTTTGTTGAAAATATAAAAAATTACAGTATTCACTTTTTCTGATCACTTCATTTTAGTCAGATAACAATATATTAATTTACTTGACATTAAACCAATGAATATCTGACCATGTTTTACAAAGATAACTTGATCAAAAAAATTATAAAAAAATAAAAAAAAAAAATAAATTTTTAATGTGTTAGGAATTTATCGCTCACAATCCTTACTAACTTCAGCTTTTTTTTCAGGTTTTTTAAGCCTGAAAAGAATCATCTAAGATACCAGGGACTTAAACATTTTCTTTTCTCTCGAAAATTATTTTCAACCCACTGTGCATGATTTCCTAAAAGGTAAAATTGTTTACAAACATTTTATTGTATTTATATGATTCGTAGATGTTTTTATTACAATTCGTATGGGGATTTTGTAAATGTTTTTTATTTAGCTTCTTTTTAAGACCTCTATAACTCTATATAACTCTATAACAAAACATTTAAGTCTTTTTTCGTTCAATAATAATTCAGAAGTTCTTAAATTTGCTTATGTATAGAAATTTGTTTTTATATAGATTTTGCTCCTGAACAAGTTATTGTTAGGGAACAAACAAGTTTTGATTATTTATCGGCGACTAATGATTACGTTTTAATGTCAGAATTATTAAAGGTTAAATTGAAGTTGAAATGAAATTGCGGAAAAGACAATAAATATAAATATGAAGATAAAAAATATTAAAGAACCTTTTGGAAATCACATTCATATGTTAAAGGAAGAGTTTTTTTTTAAATTTAAGATCTTTGATTCTATTTCGATTCAGTTACATATTCCCATCTGCCTATTGGTAGTATTCTTATATACAATCCAAAAATCTGAAAATGAAATATCGTACAAATTTACCAGCACTCAGGAGTGTCCAAATCGATTTTTTGGAAATAATTCTATAACTTTTGAATACTTTAAAATAGTTGAGAATTAGAAATTCTTTCTTAAAGTTAAATAAGTCTCGTCAATATTCCCGAAGACATCATGTGTTACTTAAATAAAATTGAAAGAAAGTATGTGTATGGAGTTATAGGGTTAGAGAAGAATGTCCTAGAAGGAAGTAAATAAAAGAGCAAAAAGTAGATGAGTTCGTCAGCCAAGTTCACCTGCTAATATCTTAGAGACTATAAATCCAATGGAAGGTTTCACCATTCCATTTTATTAAACTACCAGCAGTTATATTTGAAATTATTGATTTCTCCCATAGCAGTTGCCTTAAGACCGAGCGAGATTGTTGTGAAGTTCTTCTGCAGGCAGTGGTAAAAAAGATGGGAAAATATTTCCACCTCGTCCTTTGTACAGAATACTTCTATAGAAAGACCTATAATAATAATACCAAAATGATGGTGTTCGGATACCTCATTAACTGTATATCAATAAAAATTTAGAGATTTTGATCAAGGCTGATGTCCCAGTTCCATTCAGGTTTGTTCATTTCTTTAATTTCAACAAGTTCCTTAATAAGTTATTTTGTAAAACTATTTCCCTAACGGTTTTTTACATGCGGTGAGAAACAAATATTCCCATCAGTATGTTTAGATGTCCCTTAGCGCCACGGCATTGAATTTAAAGAATTAGTTTAACGCTTTGCGATCTCATTAAATGATTTGCGACATTAACGAATACGATTCAGTGTTGTATATTTATACTTGTTATAGATCGAATTTCGGTCCAGCTGTCAGTAAAACTTTTGGCCATATATAACATACCTCTAGTTCCGCGTGGTGTTTAGCCTATCGCCGTTTGAAAAGCGAATTTTCTGGATATTTGATTAGCCAGTATCGGTTAAAGAACTAATAATAAAATCCTGTGAAATATGAATGTAAGCGCTTTTGTGATTAACACTGTTCTGAACTGAAGTGTGTTCTTTATCTTAATCAACAACTTAAAATGAGATTTTCTGTGACTTAAATTCTCATGAGACGCAAATTTTTGTACGTAACTAGGAGCTCTAATTTCAAAGAGAATTGTCTAAATGAAATTTTCCGTCTGAAATTTCACCTCATTCTCCAATCGACTTCATCTCTGTTTTTACTTTCAATTCAATCCAAGTTCAATTCTGCTGTTGAGTTTGTAGATTGGATAATTGGTCATGCTATGGGTCCTCTAAGTTTTTCTAAAATGCCAAAAAATATGCAAAATAGTAATCATGTTAATGTTTACACCCTACACCATATAGACGGTTGAGATAATAAGCTTTTGTGCTGGTGCTTTTAATATGGTGTTATACCCACTTTTAAGTATACTGTTCGATACATAAAGACCACCTGAGTCAGGTTTTAGATTTATATTTACTTTAACAATTTCGAACCAATGACGAAGCCTATTGAAATTTGTTATGTTCGGTTCAATATTTCCGGTAGCTTCTATAAAACTGTGCTGCTGGAAAAACCTTTTAAGCTCAAAAATAAATATGAAGATTTTTGCATTAAATTTGGCACAAATTAATATTAAATTACTTCAAATCCATATTCCAAATTTTGATCGATCCTTTGATCCTATAAAGAGCAATTTCTTTAAAATACAAAAATCTTGAAAAGAATTTAGAATTTTGATATTTTTAAGATTTTTACAAATAGAAAACCTTGTACTCATTTTTGTAGGTACCGGTCTATAATCTTGATGTATATTTGAATAAATTGCTAATCGATACAGATAGAAGGGTTTCCTGTTTAATCAACACATTTGTGTTGGACTGTATATGGAACTTCAACGATTTACCAGAATTATAAGGCAGATATAATTGTTAATTTAAATGTTGCTAATGCGGAATAATATGTCGAAAATTTCGGAGCAGTTTTTAGAGAGGTAGATTTTTAAGAAAATATAGTTTCCAATTACTTTATATTCGTTATTATTAATTTCCTCCACAACAAAGACAACAAACATATGAGTTTAAGACACTTCACATTTAAGACTTCTTTCGAAATAAAATTTTGAAAATTGTCGTTTGTTGTTGGGTTGATTAGCTGACACTTTTACAAAAGACGCGACATAATCTCAAATTAAATGTTGACAATAACAATTGTACAACAGGGAAGAAATACAACAAAAACAATAACAGTAACAGTAATACAACAATAATAACAATAAAAAATAACTTCTCTATAAAGAAGTTGTTCAGGGGAGGGACATTTTAAAAGTTTTGAATATATAAATAGGTAAGAGTAAGTCCCCAAATAAGGCAATGGCGACCACAAAAACAAAACAAAAAAAGCGGCGTAAATATTTAAAATGCTATAAAAAAACAACAAAGACACATCTGCTAAAGATACCTCGACATGTCTTATAGACTTCTTCACAAATATGAAAAACCAGGAAGGTAAGAAGGACATAGTGAAGCTTATGATTGCATTAGTTTTTGTGCGAAGAAAGTAAACAAAATTACAATTGAGACGATAAAAAGATTTAGTCCTTTTCCTTTGTCTACGCATTCTGTTTTGTAAAGAGAACGAAATATTTGTGTTGGAGAGTATAAACGTAATGCAAGATGTTACTGCCAGCGACCTTGTCTCTGTATTTAACTGTTTATAGTGAGAGTTTTAAGCGTTTTTATGTTAGCATTTGTGTGTATACAATTCATATTATTTTTCAGGACATTTTACATGTCCTGCGGTGGTCGTTTGTTTATTAAACGCATAAATCGTACTCACAATACTTGTCCCAGTGGCGGCAATGACAGTTGTTTTCTTTGTTTCTAATAAGTTTTTTTTTCGAAAGAGAATTATGTGTTAGTGTTTGTGTGTATGTGGATGATTTTCTTTTAGTGTAAATAATGTACAACATGTTTTAGTTAATTATAAAGCATAAGGGAAGGAAGCAAGTCTACAATTATATCCTAGACGGAAACTTGGGGTGCGGTAACAATGAATCTTTTAACACGCTCTCTCAGAGAGTGAATAAAATTTGAATAATTGAAGTTAAAACTTTATGTAACATAAAATGAAAAACATATTTTGACTTCATATATAAATATTTTAGTTCTATTCTACTGATCTTTTAATTAATGACGAACGATTTCCGATTGTCTCAGATATTGATCTATAACTTTTTATTGATTTTTAATATCAGAGTTCCAAGGAAACTTGACTCGTTCATGATGTCCTAGCATAACCGTATATTGTGTGTGTATCCAACCAGAAGAAAAAGGAATTCATATCTTGTGGTGCCTAACTCTCGCTACCACATGCCCAATGACAAACTTGATTGGACTTCATAAATCTTTACTGGTCGTGTAGCGTATACAAACAACCGCTTATTTATATTACCTTGTTATCCTGGTTGGTAGGTGTAAATATATTGTTGTTTTCTTTTATTAAATATACAGTGACTAACAAAAGTATTTTTCCACAGTAAAAAAATTTATAATTGAAAAATTGAAAGAAAATTTTCTAAAATAGAAAATTAAATAAAAATTTTCTAAGAATAGAAGATTTATAGAAAATTTTACAAAAAATAGAAGGTAAATTTTCTATAAAAATTTTTGTATAGGAAAAAATTTTCTATAAATAGAAAATTAAGAGAGAGTTTTCTAAAAATAGAAAAGGAAATTAAAGGAAAATTTTTATAAAAAAATCTTACTTAAAAAGAAAATTAAGAGAAAGTTTTCTTCAAATAGATACTAAAGAGAAAATTCCTTATAAATAAAAAAGAGACATTTTTCTATAAAAAAAAATCAGAAAAAAACATTCCATAAAAAGAAAACACCAAGAGAATTGTCTGTAAACAAAAAATTAAAAGAAGAAAAATAATAAATTTAAGAGAATAGAAAATTAAATCCAAAAGAGAAAACTAATCAGGAGACAGGAAATTAAAATTTTATCTAAATAGAAAAGGGGATTTCCAGTACTTTAGTATAAAATGAAGAGAATTTTTTACTATACCGAAAATAGGAAATTATGAATAAATATACATGTTTTAAATAGAACATTTGGAGCAAAATTTCCTTAACCAGAATATTAAGAATTGTTTTTTGTTTTCTGAAAACGAAAAAAATTCTCTTAAATGAAACTTTCTCTCATAATAAAGTTAAAAATTGGTTCTTATATTATTCTGAATAGAATATTCAGAAAAAAGTATATATATTTCAAATATTTCTTAAAAATTTTAATTACTTTTTAGCTTAAATAATATATTCGCAAGATATTAAATTCAATGACTAAACAAATTTCCAATACAACAAATACACATACTTTTACTATTAACTGTAATTCCCCCGTCATTCAAAAACAACATCTGTGTTCTTGCATAGATTTTTCGTATTTTCTCCACTAAAGTGTCTTTCAATATTCGACTTAAAAAATTTAATGTTTGTTAAATTTCGATTTCAATTTAATTTTGATTATGAATTTTTTTCAATTCACTTTTCTCCATTTTTCAATTCACAATAAAATTATTCCTTACTCTACTTTTTTTAAACAAACATTCACGTTTTTATACCCTCCACCTATACAATTGTTGAAGAAGGTATATTAACTTTGTCATTACGTATGCAGCGATAGGAAGGAATCATCTACATAACTTGCATCAAATCAAAATCTGAGTCGATTTATCCATGTATGACCTTTTGTACGTCTGTCTATCTGTTGTTGGAACGCTCACATCCACAAAAATTTACAGAACTAAATGAAACCTGGTCTACGTATTTGTTATAGTCCAGAGAAGTTTGCTATATGAAACTAGCAAAATCTGTTTAGTATACTCAAAACTATAGACCGATATTCTAGAAAAGAATGAAATTTTGCCACAATATAAATTTATGTGAACTTCATTAATATTACACAGATAATCCAAATCGCTTAAAATATAACTTATTTTATGACTCATTAAATCTTCCTGTGTCATATTTAAGAAGATCCTAAACTAAACTTATCATGAAGAATTTTTTACAACATTTCATAAGCATACTTATTATAGGTTTATTTCAATCAAAATTATAAATAATTTTTAAATAATGCTTTAAAAATATTTCCTATAGCAACAGTATTTATGATTGTAAAAGATTATTGCTCGCAATAGTTTTGTAAATGTAAAAAGTCCTGGTTTTGATGTGTTTAAAAAATTACAATTTAAAGAAAATACAATGTTCGTAAGGAATCAAAGGAAATTTTTGAATGACAAGAGATCCAAAGAAAGCAACTTGATTGAAGTTCCAGCTAGCTCCAGTTAGATTAGTTCCAAAATTAGTGATGCAAATTTGGATACAAGTGAAAAGGAGATTTCAAGTTCTGAAGATAATGTGGATTAAAAAAGTTATGTTCATTATAATCACAGGTTAACGAGCTCAAAATTGTCCCAATTTCATTAAAAACTGCTGGTGGAAGTTATTAATAGATGAGTTAGCGGAAAATTTATGTTGAAAAGGAATATGGGAAACAAGTGTGCGTAGCTTAAGTACATTAAAAGCCATAAGAAGTAAAAAGTACATACATTTCAATTGAGCTTATAAGCTTATAAAAACATTATGAAAATAAGTTACATCAATCATGTTTAAAAAACTATTTCCATAGAAGCTTATTTTATAATTGCAATTCTAAGCTTTCTGTATACTTTAACTTAAAATATTACCACAAGTGTTCAATTTTCTTAATAAACTAATTGTTAACAAGTGTTTCATAACAATTATCATAACACTTTTGCAACCATAACGCTTATGCTAGTAAATTTATTACAAATTTATTTTAGAACCTTTTGGTTTGTTGGCTTATATATTGTGTAAGTTTGTGAGTGTATGTGTATTTATTTTAACGTATTTACTTCACACGAATTTTATAGTGGAGGGTATTGAATATTCGACAAAGCCGAATGTAGTAGTGTTTTTTATTTTATACATAATTTGGTCGACCTCAAGTCAATATTAACATGAAAATCCACTCTTAAGTTTTTGGGCAAATAATAACCAAAAATAGAGACAGACAAACAGACAACAGACAGAGTGCAAAATAGTAAAAATGTGGTGTCAGCTGCTAGAATTTCGAAATTTCAATACAAGTTCCATATACAATTGAGATGTTTTTGTTAGTGTCCTTTAAGATTTCTTAATCTGACATTCTAATGAATGTCATAAATTTATTGTCGAGCACCCTCAAGCTTTTGAGTCTTCTTGTTGTTGTTGTTGCTGTTTTATTTTTGTACATTATTTTCATTTTTATTTTTTATTTTTTTTTTTTTTTTTTTTTTTAATTTTGGCCAGACATTTGTGGCAATTGGCTTCGTTTTGCTGCAGTTCAATAGATATTTTTTGTCGTTGGACACAAAACAGCAAATATATCAATTGAATTGTGATTTCATATCTGTCTTTTTTTCTGTTTCTTAAATTCCTTATCTGAGATTTTATTGTGTCCAATTGTCTCTTAAGCTTAACAAATATCAATTTTTTTTAGATTTCGAAAAGATTCCCTTAAGGGTAAATATGCTCATTTAGAGTATGAATATGACTAGATATCATGATTGTTATTGTAATGAGCAACACTCGTCTTGTTGTAGATTCGTTAAAGTTTTCTAAATGTTCTATAGAGTTTAGTATTTGGAAAAAGGGGAACGTTCGTATAACTATGAATTTTATATATCGAAAATCTAGTTATTTTTAGTGGACATAACTTGAAAATGGTCAAGTGAAAAGTTTTTAAGTTGTTGGCATTGAGAGGGCACAGTGTATTGAAATGAATATACAAAATTTTACTAAATATTTTTTTAAAAGAAAATTTGCTCTAAATTCTCTTTAGAAAAAAATGTGCTTTAAATTTTTCATTTAAACATCATTTGGTCTTATTTTTTATAAATAAAATGAATATACTCTTAAAAAGGGGAAAATATATACTGTCAGAAGAGAAAAATTAGTCTCATTTTTTAGAGAAAAATTAATCTTAACTCTTTTAATAAAATAGTTTAAATTTTTGAAAGAAAATTGCTAAGAGAAATTTTACTTTTATTTTTTTTTTAATAAAATGTAATTTTCTCGTAATTTTCTACTTTCAATTTTTTACTAAGATAACTTATGTTCAAAGTTTTCTATAAAAGAATTTTTGCCTAATGTTCTATTAAAAGAAAATTTTCTCTTAGAGTTTTATTAAGAAAAAATTTGATTATTTTATTAATTATTTTTTACTTTTCATATGAAAAATTAACTCTTAATTCTAAGTTAAGAGAAAATTTAGTTCAGTTTTCTTAAATTTCAGGTGGAAGAAAAATTACTCCTTATTTTACGTTTAGAAAAATGTAATTTAATTCTCAGTCAACAGAAAATAATCCTTATATTCTGTTGACAAAAAATGTTCTTAATTTTCTATTTGGAAAACATTACGCATTGTTTAAGTGTTAAGAAAAAATTTACTCTTGATTATGATTATTAAGAAAAATAATAAGAAAAAAGTATTCTTAGTTTCCTCACTGAATTTATTCTTACAGAGATATTTATTCCTAAAATGCTATCAAAGACTTTCTCTTAAAATTATATTGAAAGATTTTTTCATAAAAGCTCTTAAGAGAAAATTTTCTCTTAAAACTTAATTAGGAGTTAACTTTGTGCTATTTTTTTTATTTCTATTTTTATTTTAATTCTGTTTTTCATAAGATAATTTTGCTCTTATTTTTTTAAGAGAAAATTTAATTTTATTTTCCATTATTAAAATTGTGCTTTTTATTGTCACAATAGTAATCCTTATTTTCTATTAAGAAAAAACTTCTCTTAACTTTCTTTAAGTTCAAAGCTAAGAAAACTAATCCTCAATTTCTATTAGGATACATTTAACTCTAAACTTTGTTGATAAAAATTTAGAATTTATTTTTCTATTAAAAGAAAAATCTCTGTTAAAATTTTATTAAAAGAAAGTGTTCACTTGAAATTTTCTCAAGAGAAAATTTGATCTTAATTTGTTTTTTTTTTTTTTTATTTTAGAAATTGACTCTTGGTTTTCTTTAAAAATAAATTTAAGTTATATTTTCTTTAAAGAAAAATTTACTCTGAATTATGTTGACAAGAGTAAATAAAGACAAAATTTTGTATGAACTTTCATTTAAGTGAAAATCTACTTTATGAGGGAAAATTTACTATAAATTTTTTAAGAGAAAATTTTCTTTGTATTTTATATTCAAGATTAAATTTACTCTGGCTTTTTTAAGAGCAAATTTAGTTTTATTATTGAGAGAAAGCTTACTCTTTATTTTCTATTAAGAGAATTTTCTACTTAAAGAAAGAAAGAAAAAGAAAATTATCTAAATTTTTTGAAAAGAAATTTACTCTTCAATTTTAATTTAAGAAATAATTAATTGCGAATTTTTAGTTAAGAGGAATTTATTTTAAACTTTCATTTAAAGGAAAATCTACTGTGAATTTTCCCCTAAGAGAAAATGTGTTTTCAATTTTTTTAAGGGAAAATTTTCGTTTTAGAAAATAAAATTTATGAATTCTGATTAACATTTTTATTTTTTATAAAGAAGTTTTAAATGAAATTTTTGATAGAATTAGAAAAAATAAATTTTGAAAAAAAATATATTTTTTTTTATTTGAAAAATGGAAATTTTCAAGAAAAAATTATATTTTTGATGAAAAAATATATACATTGTTATCTAAAAGTTAAACAATTTAATTTATTAATTTTATTTTTTCATTCGTTACACTGTGCAACCATCATCGTAATAATGTCCGGAGCAAGAAAAAAATACGCACAATAATAATAATCAATTGTTCGAAGGATTTTATTATGAATGAACAACGCAGGAATGTTGTTTTTTTTCTTGTATTTTTATCCCATTTTTATTTTATATATTTGTCAGATTTGTTTTTATATTTTTATCATATTTATTTGAGAGGTTAAGTTGGGCGTCTGTCAATTGTTATCCGATGAAGACAATCGACACATTTTGACAAGGACCATGTTATAACAAGATAATCACATTAGTCAACAAGACAAAATACTAAAATACAACAAATACACTATAGACATTCAACTACAACTACAATTTCTATTACAACTACAATGATTTCAAATAAAAACAATACAACACAAAAAAACGGAAACAAATAAGTGCGTGTGTAAAACTCAATTTAAGACAATATGAAGGAAGGTGGTGGAAAGGAGGGGAGAGATTATGAATGTATTTTTACAATGCAATATTGATGTAAGAAAAAATTATCTACAAAATTGATGTATTGTTTTTAGATACTTTTTATTAAAGAAAAATAACAAAGAAAATTCATCCAAAATTAAAGTTAAAAGGAATAAAAATTTAAGGAGAATTTTCTCCTTTTAAATTCTTTACTTTTTTTAAATTTTAATGTTAAGAATAAAAACAACAAGAATTCTTTAATAAAACGTTGGAAAAAATTTACATACTTTCATTTCATTAAGTATCCTGTTATGGAATTTTATTTATTACAAAAATAATCAAATAAAAATGTGAATAAAACAAAGAAAACTGAAAAGAGAAAAAAGTTTAAGAAAACAACGTCTACTGAAATAATGAAATGAAATAAGAATTCTATATTCGGCTATGCCGAATCTTCAATACCCTCCACCAGAAATGAGTTTAAAGTAAATGTGTAATGTTTTGTACACTCACACATACGCTCACCAACGCTCTTAAATATAACACGGGAACACTTAATAAATCTTAAAATTAGTTATATTTTGACTAAAACTTTTTTCTACAGAACCGATTTTTATAATATTTGGAATGGTAATAAAGTACACACAACTTAATATTATAGCAAAAACTCATTCTAACTTGCAAACCTTTCTTGAAAATAGAGAGCGCCTCAGATATCGGTCTGAATCTTTTTAATATATTAAACCGATTTTGCTGGTTTAATATATTCAGGACAATAACAAATACTCCAAATGTCATTGAGCTCTGTCAATTATTGTGGATGTGAGCGTGCCAACAACAGACAGACGGATGGACATAGCTGAATCGAATCAGATTTTAATTTGATACAAAAATATATATCAGGTCTGAGGCGATTCCTTCTTAGCCTTACACAAGGTAAAACAAAGTTAATATAAAAATTCGTGAAAGAAAGAAAATATTCGAAATAAAGACAAGGCTGTTCTCACAAAATTTAACAGCTCTGACATAATTTCAGAGATATTTTTCATAAAATTTTTATTTTGAAGAATACCGCCTTCTCTGGTCCTATAAAAGAGTTGTAGCATATAATTAGCGTACAGCAGACATCTTTCCACTGGAAAAATGTATAATAAATTTAGGAAGTTCAAGGTTATTAGTGCAATTTTTTTGTATCGAGTCAGATTTTCATTTCTAATGCATTATAACCTTAAAGGATAAGCGATTTTCAAATAATATTTATAATTAAACAAAATCTTCTAGAATATAAACAATAAAAAATATTTAAAAACTTTAATATAATTAGAGTACATAAATATATATCTCATTTACTGTTAGGACATCATAACTCAAAATTCGGAAATTTCGTCCTGATTTGTTTTATTTTTTCTATTTTTATTTTAGGTCTTTTTCATAAAGAAATTTATTTAAGTTTCTTCTTAAACAGAAGTATTCTTAGTTTTATATTTTGAATTAACTTTAAAGAAAAATCTTCACTGAATTTTTCCTTTAAGAGAAACGTTACTTATGACGAAAGTAAGATTCACACCATTTTTCAGAATTTTTTAAGAGAAAATTAAAACTACGTTTCCTGAAAAAAATATATATTTTTGAGTTGTGACTATCTTGCAGCAAATGAGCGATATCTTGTATTCACATTTACGTCTAATACAGGTCCGTTCGTACAGCTGTCGGTTGTCGGAATGTCGTTATGTAAGCGGCCCTTAGCTTACATCTATGATAATATTTTCTCATAATCTTCTGTTAAGAGAACGTTTAATTCGAATTTTCCTTTAAGAAAAAATGTTCACATAGTTTTCCGGTAAGAGATTTGGAGAATATGTACTCTAAATTTTAAATTAATTTGTTAGGAGATATTCTACTGCAAGTTATAATTGAAGGTAAAAAATACATTTAATTTTAATTTTAAGTTAAATTTGGCTCTGAATTTTCTTTAAGAAAAATTTATTCTAATTATTTTTTAAGTTTCTTTAGGGACATTTTTTTCTCAACTTCCTTTCGGGAGAAAATTTTCTTCAAGTTTTTATGAGAATTTCCTTTTGTATTATTTAGGATAAATTATTTTTAAAATTTTCTTTAAGAGAAGTTTTACTTAAAATCTTCTTGTAAGAGAAGACAAAAATTAATATGAATTTTTAATTAAGAGAAAAATTACTCTTAATTTACTTTTAAGCAATAATTTACTAAAAGTTATAAATTTTCTTTGAGGAAAAATGTATTTTCATTTTATTTATTTCATTTTAGTTAATTTTTTTTCTAAATTTCCATTGGGGAAAATTTTGTTTAACAAATTTTCTCATTATTTTTCTTTAAGAGAAAATTTACTTAAATGTATATTAATTTTCCTCTCTTGGCATTAATAACACACTGTTCTTGTACTACTAAAGGATTTGTATACTATGGAGACTTGAGGTACCCAATCGACCAAAACAAAAAAATTAACGCATTATGAAGTCTTTTGCAGCAACTACATATCTTTTGTATATTGCTGCCAGAAACAGCTAACCAGGTTGCTTTCCTACCAGATATGTTGGGAGCTTTCTATTATTTTCCTTTAAAAACCAACATGTCGACCATTCCTTCTACCTGAACCAGGTTTTCTTGGTACTGTTTAATAACATTGGAAACAGTTTTACGGCAGACCTTTGACTTCTCTCACTCCTTAATAAATTTCATCTGATCAAATTGAAAAACATTAAATTTCTTTATAAAATAATGCATGTGTTTGATTGCATGCCACGCCCACAATTACAAATATTTTGATCCGATTCCGCTATATTTTCAATATGTTTAAAATCGAATGGCTTAAATTTTAGGAAATTGTTGCCAACAAAATATGATTTTTGTTCGAAACAGTGTTTTTATATAAATTATACAATTTTGAAATTAAGACAAGTTCATTGAAAATGCTTCATATATCGGCTAATAACTTAATGCCTAAGAAACCAATTTTCCCAGTTCAGAATATCATTCAAATCTTTGAGTTTGTTTTCACGAAAAACTAATATTTGATAAACCGATTGAGATTTTAATTTAGGTCCAGAAGGTTCATTCTTTATGGAACATTCAAAAAAAAAACCTTGATTAGTGTTACATAATCTATAACAAACTTTTACCACTCGAAGTAGTGCACTACATATAAAGAAAAATCGTTCGAAAAAAACGTTAAACAGTGATTTGAAAAAATAACAATAAAATTAAATTTACCTTCTTCACTTTTTCCACTCTTAGCCCGCCCTCCCCCATTTGCATAGAGAACTGAGTTCCCTTTCAACAGTTGGAATCTAATTATTCATCTGAATGTTTTTTTGTTTTTTTTTTTTTATTTCAAAAAATTTATTTCATTTGTCCACCCCTCCTTCCTCTCTTTCTGTGTCCTTTAAAATTTCTATTGTTTTCGCCTCATTTTGTTTAGGAAAATGAGGTTATTATTGTTCGTCGCTTTTTTTATGAGTAATTTTCTTTACAGAAATTTTCCAAATATTTTTTATGATGATGATTTTCATTTTCATTTTTTGTTTTTGATTTTGTAGAAAAATATTTATATTTGGCCATCATACTTTACGCTCTGTTAATTAGCTTTGATTTGTTGATGTTTTTCTAAGATTTTTTTGTTTTTGTAATTTTTTACCATAAATTGACATTGATTTTTATTTCGTTAAGGCGTTTTGGGAGTTTTAATTAAAGCGACATCTGTCATTTGTAGAGTCTAAGGGAATGTTTTTTCTTTTTTAATTTGTTTCTCTTTTTTTAAATTCTTAATGCTCTTAAGGGAAAATTATATATTGTTAATGAAGGTTTAACTTTAAAAATGAATAGATTTCTAATATTTAATTACAATTGTTTTGATTTAAAGACATTTTTTCATTTAAATACTTTTTTCAATAAAAATACACAGACAAAAATCAAAAATGCTCTAATTAAAAATTTTATATGAAATAAATAAATTATTTATAACAATGGAATTGCTCCTATCACCATATTATATATCCAAAAATATTTTGTAGAAATATTAGAAAATAATATTATCGATCTCCGATTAATTAAAACAGTAATGAAAATAATTAAAAAACTCAAGATTTTTGATTATTTATAATTGATTTTTTGGTTTATTTTTTCTGTGTAAATTTAATTTAATATTTTTAAATTAAATAGAACTTGAAATCCATTTATATCAAACTGAAAAAACTGAATAAGATTTTATATATAGAATATATTTCTTATACTTTTTAATAATTAAAATAATTAACATAGATCCATTTCTCTTCACCGATCATACCAAAAGTCAAGAATTCCAATATTACCATACCATACATTATAGATCCACTATCTGTAGTAATCTTAACATTATTATAAAAATTGAAATATTCACAATAGATTTTACTGGAAGTAACTTCATATACAAATAAACTTAAATACAATTGAAAAAAGTATGTTTGTGGTAACCATAAACGAGAAACAATATATTTTACATTATTGGTGCAACAAAATAGCATTGTGATATTGATATATGTATTGATAGCAATAGTTATAGCAGTCGTCAATAAACATATTATTATTCCAATAATAAATTTGTTATAAACTATTGTAATTTTTAAATAATTATTGTATTTTTTAAAATATTGTTATCTTAATAAAATGTTTGTTAGTCGCTTTATAATTTCCCATTTATACAACAGAGAAAAAATATGTTTGTGGTAACCATAAACGAGAAGCATTATACAATTATTGTACGATATTGTTGCCGTAACTAAAATATTTGTTTATTCGCTTTGTGATTTTGCATTAATAACAATAGTATTTTATCACCAAAAGTATTGTTATTCTAATAAGAATTATTGCTATTTGAATAATATATTTATTGTTATCGCCACTAAGTTTATTTGTATATCAATAAAAATTTTTTATTTGCTTTTCTTTTTTGCATTAATAACAATAGTTATTGTTATCATCACTACAAATATTGTTAATTTAATAAAAAATATTGTTAGCTTAAGAAAAATTTTGGTTGTTCACATTAGTTTATTTTTGAATAAAATTATTTTCGTATGAAATATTTTAATATACTTCTCATTGTATTTTACCTTTGGATATAATTTCATTTTTAATTGTCCAATTTTTTATCTATAAATAATGAGAAAATTAATTGAAATATGTATTATTTTCTATGTTAACAGAATTGTAAAAAAATTTAAATATTTTGTCCAAATAACAATAATTTTTTTATTTTTTTGTGATCAGTCAGACATATTGCGAACACAATATTTTTTAATTAAATAAAAAATAATTTTATTACAGCAACGAAATTGTTATCAGAATAAAATAAATTCAACAATTAACATGTTGGTGTTAACAATAAATGTTTGCCGCGACTATATTACGAAATGATGTTTCTCTGCGTGTAACAATAGTTATCGCTAAGGAATAAGATCGAAAAATTATTAAATATTTTCATCTAAAGC
This sequence comes from Cochliomyia hominivorax, assembly GCA_004302925.2. Classification (NCBI taxonomy): domain Eukaryota; kingdom Metazoa; phylum Arthropoda; class Insecta; order Diptera; family Calliphoridae; genus Cochliomyia; species Cochliomyia hominivorax. Next base: position 16,392,671 of record PYHX02000495.1, read on the forward strand.
CAAAAAATAGAAAACGTTTGCAAAAGAGATCCCAACACATCAGATTGGAAATAAACCCTGGGACTACGTAAAATTAAAGCTTATACAGGTTTGAAAACATACAAGGCTTTAACAGAACATGGAAATTGAAATCTAGTTTCCTAAAAAAATATTTTTGCTGCATAATGGATGACGACACGTATGTAGATTTTCGCAACTTCCTACTTTTGTGTTCCTGATGATCGAGAGAATGTTCTTGGTAATGCAAGCAATATGCAGTTGGGGCAAAAAAGATACTGATTTGTTACAACGGCCTCTATAAATATCGAAATTTGCTTCAGCGAAAGTTTACTAAAAGGCTACTACCATTCATAATTTTTGACCTGACTTGGCATCCTGCCACTATGAGTGGCACAAGAACAATGTGGTATTAGTACCAAAAGAGGCAAATCCTTCAAACTACGCAGAGCTATGGCCTGTGGAGTGATATTAGGCTCTTGTTAAAAGAGAATGGAAACATATGTTCAGGCAAATTTCTTTGCAATTCCCTGGTCAAAAGTTTTCTGTGGCTGATGCTCCAGGGAATACAGAATAAAAATTAGGACCCAAAAAAATTTCTCAAAAAGTTATTGATATGCCAAGCAATATGTTTGTTATTAACATATAATAATGTTAAACATTTTTCGATCTCACTCCTCACTTTACTTATTCATTGAAATCTCATTTTCTGTAATGTATAAACAAGGGAATATTTTTGAAGAAACGACTTTTGAATCACAATATGAAAAGAATTTTATTACACCGGCGGTAGTTATTCGTTGAAATCTGTATGCTCCAATTTTGGAGAAATCTCAAAAAGAAAAATACGAAGATTTTTTTTAAGAAAAATAAAATGTTTTCTGTTAAAAGTGAGGAAAATTTTATTATATATTGACTTAAAAAATTTAATAAATTTTAAAATTTGAAATAATTTGATATGTCGTTAATTACATCCGTTTTTAATAACTAAAATAATTTTTTAAATACAAATTAATTCCTTTTAAAAAATTCCAATTTATCTGAAATTTCAGCTTTAATAAATATTGATTTTTATTTGAGCCTTTTTTCAAATTTAATTAAGAAATTATTCAATTATTAAACCAGTTTTTAAACTCTAATTTCCGTTAACAAAACTCCTTTTTAATGAAACACAACACAAAATCCTCGCATACCAATACAGACTGAGAGACAAAGAATTCCGAAAGTAAATTTTTTATTTCATCAACTAAAAGCAAAATAATAATCTCCGAATTGAAACGTAAAGCGCAAGTCTTACTCTTAATACAGGCCACATGATATCAATAAGGACTTCCCCTTTGGAAAGCAAAGGAAATTGAGCATTAAGTCAAAAGGAACCACATTATAGGTGTTTGTTACAGAAAAGAGCAGAGAATAAGAGAACGCCTACAATTCCAAGGGGGCAGCAGTTATCAGTAGAAGACTAAAAAGGACAATAACAAAAAAGTGCATATTCCAGTATTTTTTATATACATACAGATACAGATATATAATGTATATGAAATCCTTATATACTTTATGTATATTTGTTGTTAAAATATATTATTATTGTGTACATTGTTGTTGTATGATATTTTATGTATTTTTTGTTTATTTTTTAAGGAAAATTTATATTGTTGTAGTATATTATTTTGTTGTTGTTTTTTTTCTCATAATATATTTTCTTTTCATTCTATGCTCTACTTATATAAAGTCCTTTTCATTTATAACAACAACAACACATGTACACTCTTATTTATACTCTCAGTGTTAAAACAAGTGTATGTGTGGTTGTTTATGTTTTTAGTATATATAAGTCCTTTTTACTATATTTATATGAACATTTTTTTCTTATATTTTTTTTTTCTGAAAGGATACCTTTCGAAATCCATCAATGTGTGTGCTTGCAATTTGTGCTTGGTTTGCTTTTCTAAATATATGAGCTTCAATATATATTTTTTTCTCTTCTATTTATTATTGTTATTGTTGCATGAAGCAAAAATGGAGAGGAAAAAAAATAAAAAAGAGGAATTTAATTAATAAATAAGCGTTTGAAAAATATGCATTCGTGTGCATAAAACTAGAAGAGTTGTAGTCGTAAGTATAAGTAGGGATAAATGTCATTCCACCTGTGCTGTGTTCCATTCTATAAAGCACTATGGGTTGGGAGAACGATTTTATTGGCAACATTTTAGTTAATGGACAGAAGAGAATTTCCTGTATAATATATTGATTGCCACTGACTTCTTAACTGCTGATCACTATGTTACAATGGTTTAGAATATTTTTTATTCCCTCCACCGCCAAAAGTGGGGAAGAGTCCAATTATTTTGGTCATTCCCGTCATCTAACACACCAAGAAGGAATTATTTCAAAACCACATAAAGTATATATATGTATTGCATACCAACTGAGTCGATTATTTACTGCTTTATGCCAATTTATCCTTCTATCTATCTCAAAATTCAATCATAGAATTTTCATTTTTTTCCTCTTTTTAATTAAAACATCGTTTATTAAATAAAATTTAGTCAATAATATTAGCTGCCTAAGTTTAGAACTTTTCCAAAATTATTAGATCAGTAGAAAAAAAACATATAGTAAAAAATATAACACATTGAATGAATCCCCAACAAAGAATTTTCGGCAAAAGAAATATTTGTTCACTGAACTTTCCTAATGTAAGTAAAATATTTATATTGGAGTTTCAGCAAAGATATAAGCTTCTCACATAAGTATTTGCTGTTTTCTGAAGATGGTAGAATTTGAAGACTCATGTAAACCTGTCCATAAATCAAAGAGTTTAAAAATGTCTCACTTTTTGATACGAAAATACCTAAAATCTCAATTCGTGTACATTATGTATTAAATTTTTGGTTTCTTTAGTGAAATCAACACCCTGTCATTATAGGGGTCGTCCGCCAAAAAATACTTTTGATTAAGACAAGGGCAATTTCAATATAATTCCAACTTAACAATTTGTAGCCTCTACTAAAGACTTTAAAATTAAAAAAATACTAATTTTAAAAAAGGTCTTGTGGGCAAAAATCTTCTCACAAGTTCACCCGTATTTAGCTTATACGCATTTCGGTTAAGATTTCTTTTTAAAACAATAAAAAATTATAAAGTTCAGAAGAAAAGAATGAAAATTCAATTTACAGAAATATTAAGACATTTTAATAATACGACGGATAATAACTCAAAATCCACTTTTTTGGGCGATCGTTTAGTTCTGAGATTAGGGCTCGTAATTAATTTTACGTATTATTATCATTATATTAACGTTTACGTTACATTCAGAAGAGGGTCTTGAAAGGGATCTATGGTAAATAACAGAGCGAAAATATAGACCGAATTTTCAGCTCAATGAATTTTTATCAAACACTATCTTAATTTCAATAAGCCATAAATTTTGAACCGTTTAAAGTGATTATTTTAAAATGGTCTTGAACGGAATCCATAGCCAAAAATACTTTCCTTAACATGTGTAAGATTTTATTTGAAGGTTCATCGATATATCTTTAAAATTTCGACCTGTACCTAATTAACAAAGTTCAAGATATAAATTGAGAAATTTTATTTAAAGTGAAAAGGTGTCCTACGGGTGCGTTCAAATAGGTCTTTAATTTTATATGGAAAAATTTGTTAAATTTCTTTTGATACCGCAAAGTACAATGTACTTGATGAATTCAAAATTCAATAACAATGCAGGTGAAAATGTTAGAGTGACAGCAGATAATATTTCTTAACCACAATTGTCCTACTAAAATAACACAATACACAATCGACCAAATATCGCACAAAATTTTCCAAGAAAAAATTATTTACTTCGGATTTAAATTGAAAAAAAATAAAACACATTCTTTAAAAGGCAGCAATCAACTTTGTTATCATGCCACGCCCACAATTATAAAAATTTAGATTAAAGTTTCTGACAACCTTGACTTTTACATGTTTTCTATTCAATGGCATTCAAATTTTAGAAATCGATTTAAATAAAAAAAATTTTTAGGTAAAGTTTTGAACCACCGGATATCTGGCAATAGAAAAAGGAGTTATACTATATTTTGATAGAACTTTGTTTAGATTTTTGACAAAAGAATAAGGTTATCCTGTCTTCTTGGAAATTTCAAAAAATAAATCAATTGTTTATTACTTAAAGCCCCTGATATTGACCCATTGTTTATTTTCACTTTAGTTGTGTTTCCTTATGATGGCAGTTATTTTGTTATTGTTGTAGTAAATATATTTTAATAAGATACACAAACTACAAAATACTTGATTATATTTAATTTTTAGTTTTTTTTTTTTAAATAAAAATTATTTTGTTTTTCTCTCTTTTTTCTGTTTTGCCTGCAGGTTGCCTGCAATATAATAAGATTTAAGTGTATTTTTCAATATTAATACGAGTATCGTATTATTGCAACGTATCTTCAACACACGAACACGAACACACACTTATATATTCCCAACAATGTTATAGTTGTTGTGTATACATACGAGTTTCTAGCAAACAAATATCCTTATAAACATTTAATTAAAATGTGCAATCAAATCAGTAAAAAAAGGATTTTATTTTAGATTCTTTCTCTCTCTCTCTCTCTCTCTCGCTTACGTTAACGCTCTAATAAACTTGAATATTTAGAAATTCTTAAATCGTAGTTTAAATATTAATAATTGTTTTCATATCTTAGAATAATAATAGAGAAATTTTTAATAAAATTTTTGGGAAAAAAATTAATTTAAAAAATAAGTGAAATCAATGACGAAGGATTAAATATTTGGAGGTAAAAAATGTTAAAAAATTAATTTTATTAAACAGAAATTAAGATTTTGAAGTTCAAAAATCGAAAACAGAAGATTCAGAACAGAAAATGTATTATTAAACCGAATATTCGTTTATTGATATCACTATTTTTATATCGATTCATCCATTCAAATTAAAAATTCTTCATTTTTCTGATTCGCATTAAGAAATAGATTGAACTCGATCGATATTAATCAAGTTCCAACAAAATTTAGGTTTCAACTATTTTGTAATCACTCTTCCTTTATGTTAGAGATTTTTCTGGAAATTTATTTCAAAATAATTAAATTAAAAGACAAAAATCCTTAATAAATCCACAAAAACTGAATCGGTCAAGCCCGACTTATTTATGCTTAGACGTGCAATAGATTGTAATGATACCAACACTTAAGTGAAATTTATGCGTTTTAAAAGACATTTTTTAGGAGGGTTATATGGGAGTTAGAAAAAATTTTGGATCGACCCTCAAATCCTCGTATAATTTGCACATCGTTTTGGAATATAATAAGACTTATTTTCTATAATTTAGACAAATTCGTTTAAAGGAATTTTATGAATTAGAAACCCCATTCCGGGGGGACATTAGTATGGAGCCTATATGAAAAAAGGACCGATATTAACCAATTCAACAGGCATCGTCCTTGTTTTGGTTCGAGGACGATACCTTTTGAAATTGGTTATGATGGGTCCATTACTTTATATAGGCTCCATACAAATATCCCCCGGAATGGGTATTTAAGGTCTCAAAATTCCTTAATATAAAGCAATTTTAATGTAATTTAGCACAAATTAGTTTTATAATATTCTAAAACGATGTGCCAAATTATCTGAGGATCGGTCTATTATTTCTCATAGGTCCCATACATTTCCCCTTCATATATCACTTTGTAGGGCTTAAATCTACAAAAACGTTTGTATTGTAACAAGAATTAGTCAAATCAAGACAAATATGATCAAAAATCAATGTGCGAAATTTTACGAGGATCGATCCATAATGTCTCCTAGCTCCCATGTAACGCACACAGAAACAAACCTTTTAGAACGTAGGAAACCCACATGGAATTTGGTAACAGTATAATATACTGTACCCTTAAATATAAATTAACAAATACTTTATGCGAGGGTGGTTAATTATATTTTTGTAGCTTCCACATAAAACCACAATGTGTGTAGGGTATTAAATAGTCGACCTTGACCAAGTATAATTTTTTTCTTGTTTGATTTCACTTTGAACAAAAAAAATAATTTAAATAATCTAAAAAAGCTTCAACAAAATGTTTTAATTAACCGCAAAAACTACGTAATAATCGAAAATATTTGCTACACAATAATTATATCAGAAAAAGGAGTTTGAAAGTGATGAACGTTATCATTAACTATTTCATTAAAAAGCACCTATAATTATGGCAGAATAAACTCTTTAGACAATAACTTGTTATTAGGAAGAGACAGGTGCCTCAATTTTATAAATATGTTTGTGTATGTGTCGAGTCATGCTAATTTCTATAGTTTTTTATTATCATTTTATTCTTAATAGAACCAGTAACCCTTAATTCTTCTAACAGAAAATAATAATGTTTTTTTAACGATACTTGTCGCATGCTTAGCATACACGTGATTCACATAGAAATTAGCAAAAACAAGTAAGGAGTTATAGTCGGTCAAGTCCACTGTATTATACCCTACACCAAATTTTTATATATATAAAATTTATTCTTAGTTATGCTAAAGTGTGCAGTATTTTATTATGTGCGATTAAGCGTTTCAAAAAGATTTTTCAGGGGCATTATATGGGAGGTAAAAGAAATTATGTGCCGACCTTTGTAAAATTTCGAACATCGATTTCTGTTTATGTTTATCTTAATATGAATAACCCTTAACATAATACCAATGTATATTGAGATTGAAGCCCTTCAAAGTGGTATTTAGAATTTATATTTTGGACTCTTATAACCATAAGAGTCCAAATATAAAGTGAACTATTTGTTTGGTGCTTTGGTGTAAAAATGGACCCATCATCACTAATTTCAAAAATTGAATTTTATTCACAAGATTTACATAGACAGCTAGCCAGACGCATGGGCGAACATTGTTAAATCGACTCGGAAACTGATTCTGAGTCGAACAGTATACTTGGAAGCAATATTTTTTTCTGAGCGTTTTCAACTTTAACACAAACGTATTATACCACAACCACCTATTTTGGTGTAGAGTATAAAAAAAAAAAACTCGTAATAAAATATCAATAAACAATAGCGTGTTGAAAGGGGAAGAAGAAGAAGAAAAAACTGAAAATATTTATAAGAAATTACTGAAAGTTTGCAAGAAAAAATAAATTGAACGTGTTTTAAAGGCCATAATTTCCAATCTAAATCGAATTAATCGATTATAAAACTCTGACGGCATTTCGTTTCCGCTTCCGTTTTAACAAACAACGGAACTAAGCAATTGCAAAATGAAAACAAAAAGGATTGTGTTTGTGTATGATTGTGTGTATTGAAAACATGTTCACCAACATTTAGAAACGTTTGACATTTAGACTGTTTAACATAAAATAACACATGCACGCACACTTTAATATCAACCAACACATAAAGAATTCCACATGTAGTTGCAGGGAGCCACAGTTGTTTTTCAAAAAGGGTTCAAGATTTATTGACGACACAATATGAAATTCTTAAGGGAATTTTTTTTCTTTCTGTTGTATTGTAACCAGGAAAAACACATTTACTTTCTAAGAAAATCTATTTTCAATGTTTTCTTGACTTTTGGTTTTTGTGTGTGTGTTGGACACATTTTGCATGTGAGTGTTATTACGGTGAAGTCATGGAGGATAAATATCATTTTATAGGTATCAGCAAATTTTCTGCAATGTGTTTCTTTGTAATTTCTTTGTTTTCTATAACGTGACAACATGCAACTTGTATTTATAAAGAAGATCTTAGATAAATTTTTTGGAATTCCTTGAGTACCCTACATTATGAAGGAGAACTAAAGTAAAAACTGGACAAAGAACTGAAATAAAAACTGGACAAAGAACTGAACTAATACTAAATTAGAACTGAACCAGAACTGAAACAGAACTGAACTAGAAGTGAACTAGAAATGAACAAGAACTAAACTAGAACTGAACTAGAACGGAACTAAACTAGAACTGAACTAGAACTGAATCACAACTGAACTAGAAGTGAACTAAAACTGAACTAGAAATAAACTAGAACACATCTAGAACTGAACCAGAACTGAAACAGAGCTGAACTAGAACTGAACCAGAACTAAACTAGAACTGAACTAATAACGGAACTAGAACTAAACTGAACTAGAAGAATTGAAAGCTCATTTCAAATTCGTTTCAACTTAACAAAATTTTCTAAAATTTATTTATTTCTAATTTAATTTACCATTAACTCTTATTTATATAAGTTTTTATAACATTTAATGTTTTTTTTATTATTTTTCTAATATATTCACAACGATTATAATCAATGTTGTATAACTGTAATAAGAACTAATAAAATTGGTACCAATAATTTCAAATAAACAGGAAACTTCTACACTAAATCAATCGAATTGATTATGGAAAAAAAAACAGATTTCAATAAGAAATTCTAACTATAAAAATAATAAATAAATATATAAAAAAATATAAATAAACAAAAAAATAAATATATTAAAAATTTAGATTCATTTAGATCATTAGGAAACTAAAGTCATTTATTTTGTATATAAAAAATATAAAACAACAATAATTTTCAAAAGATTTCAAAAGAAAATCACAATTTTTTTATTTTTTATTTCAAATAAATATTTTTTATAAAAATTTATATGATTATTTTATGTATATTTATTACTTTGTAATAACTAAGTCAATTGTCCTTGTCCATTAGTTCTCAATACAAAAAAAGTATCTTAAGGATTTCATTTGTTTATTTGTTTGTGTTTGTTATTTTCTATTTCAATTGATGAAATAAAAAATTTTAAATTGAATTTTATGCAAATTTTATTTATATTTTTACATATGTAAGCGTAAGTGTTTTATAAGTATGAGTACACATGTTTATGTTTAGGTCTTTGTATGTGTTTATTGTTATGTTTATTTTATTGTCAACATGCGTGACAATTCAGATATTTCTTGTTAACAAAAAATGAAAAGAAACATCTATTTTGCTTAAGTCAATTGTAGCAAATATTTCTCAAATAAACACACACACACATATGCTCCTTTATTTAACTTACCCAGCAAACATTTTTCTTATTAAAGACAAAATAAAATTTATTTTTTGTTTAATATTTTGTTTGTCTAAAAATGTATTTAATTTTTTCCCTCTTTCTGTATATTTGTTCGGTTTTCTTTAAATTTATACCCAACAAACCAAGCCATAAACAAAATGTCACTATATCCTAAAATAAACTTATCATAAAGAATTTTCGATAACATTTCATAAGCATACTTATGAAAGAAATTGGTTCCAACCAGCTCCAATCAGATTAGTACCATAATTAGTATTTGTAAATTAAATAAAGTCTATTTTGCTATTCCTCTCTTATGTTCATTTATTTTGTAATCACAGGTAAACGAGCTCAAAATTCTTTAAAAAACTCTAAATTTCGTCGAAAATTTAATGTTAGAAAGGAACGGGGTAAAAAGTGTGCGTAGCTTAAGTACATCATAAGCCATAAGAAGTAAATAGAACTTACATTATTTATTCGTTTAAGATATATTAATTTTCGCCCATTTCTATTGATTGGGTGAGGATGAATTTATAAAACATTCAAATTCATGTATCCAATTTGTCAAAAATTAGAAAAAATGAAGAAAGAAATATATATAATTTAAAAATTAAAAAACATATAAAATATAAAAGTTTATTATTTGAATTGACAAGTTTTTCACAACAATTATCATAACACTTTTGCAACCCTTACGCTTATGCTAGTAAGTTTGTTATAAATTTATTTAAAAGCCTTTTGGCTTGTTGGGTATTATTTATTTATTTACGTGTGTGTGCATCGGTTTTTATTTTTTTGTCATTTTGCTTGTGTCTTGCTTGTCAGGAAATATAATTTACGCATGTGACCCAATGTCCAAATGTCAACAATAGAACAGCAACTATTGTTGCTGTTGTCGTGTGTTAAAAGTTTATTTGCAAATTATTTTAATGTAAATTTTACAATTGAACTTTAAAGTCAGAGTTTGCAAATTTCTGTCGAAAAAAATCAATTCAGAAAGTACAGAATAAGAATTTAAACCTTTGAAAATTGTAGTCGTTTAGTTATGTCTGCATGTCTGTCTGCCAGTGTGATTTTCTTCTCCCTTTGGTTTTGTCGAAAGATTTTACTCAGTAAAAACAATTTTCTTGATTATAAGTCCGAAGTCCGACAACTGAATTTCAGACGTACGATTTGGTCTCAGTGGAAATTTGAATCTCCAGACTGTAGCACGATTCTTTTGTCGAGCTTTAAATTCTTGAATGAAACCAATTTTAGTTCTATTTGGCCATCGAAATGTTTTAAAATTTACTTAAAATTAATTTAAGTGGTTTTATAAAAAATCGAATTTATACACAAATCTTTTTTTCATACTAAAATTTAAAATTCTAATTAAAATTTCAAGTTTTGCAAAAATTTTTTATAAAATTTTATTTTTCACAAAAAAAAATAAATAAATAAATTTTAACTAAAATTTATTTTTTCATTAAAAAATAAATGTTGAGTAAAATTTATTATTTCATTAAAAATCATTTTTTTCGGAAAAAATTTACTTTTCAATTAAAATGTAATTTTTCACAAAAATTTCTATTTTTACAAAAAATCATATTTTTCACCAAAATCAATTCTTTTACTCAAAATTCAATTTTTTACTAAACATTCAAACTTTTATTGAAACTTCAGAATTTTCATGAACAATTCTCACTTAATACTCAGAATTATCTTATACTGAAAATATATTTTATTATTTTATAAGAAAAATCTCTTATACTAAGTAAAATCTTCTTGAACATATGGGAAAAATTATATTATTTAATTTTTTAAATTCGTCATTAGTAATATATATTCAAAACAGTTATAAAATAGTCTTAAAGGCTCTACTCCGTTTTCAATGAAGTAGCTTTATATACAGCAATAAATAGACCGATATTAGTGCATAGTGATATATATAAAACAGATAGAAAAATAATGATGACGATTTTCAGAATGATTGGCTGAGTTTTATAGGCTTAAAATCATATTCCGGGAGGGGCCTTATATGTAAGCGTTTGGTCAAGTTAATAGCATAGACAGCTAAAAAGACTTTTGCTCTAAATTTCATTAGAGTTGTTCCTTATATAAGAGTTTTATAAGCTCATAACCGTATAGATTTAGAGATAAGCGATATTTTCATGACTGTGATTTAATCACTGTGATTCGTAAGTGACTGGTAACTGTTGCGACTGATTTGCTGAAAACGTCGTTTTTTCAAAAGTGTTTCAAATTAAAAATTATTTGATTTTAGTTTGAGTCAGGAAAATTACTTAAAGATGATGATGAAAGCAAATTCTAGAAGCTTGTTTCTATTATTTTACTGCTAAGATGTATCGTCCAGTCAATAACGACACACTTATAAAATAGTTTCGCTGTTGTTGAAGTTTCTTCCTTGAGAAAAAAAACTACAGCTGTTTCTTAGTTTACAATCGGGTCGTTCCTGAACTGGATCTCCGTTCCGGAGAACGTGAGAATGTTGAAGAGTGGTCGTTTTCCATAGTTATTTATTTCGCCCCTCCTATGAGCTGTTTTAAACAACAGTGATTTAAAAATCACATTCACTGGGAATGACGTTATTTTAAATCACCATGTCGCTCAGCTCTTGTCTGGGTTAAATCCCGCTAACCCTATTTTTTTAAATTTACACATACATATGAATTTCTTTACAAGTTAAATATTAAAAAAATCGTATAAATTTATTGGAAGAAAAAAAATACAAATGTAATTTATTTTGGTGGTTCACACATGAATGACCATTATTCGCATAAAAAACTTAGTGGCCACAATGAAAACACATTCCGCAAATACTAAAGAATGTGTTAACACACATACATTCTTTATACATTCACCAGGGGTGGTAAATAATGGAAACTCAAATAATAATACAAAATTCTTTCTTCACAAATATCAAATTTTTTGTTATTTTTTTTTCTACTTAAACAAATAAAATCAATCACTTCATTGAAAAGTTTTCTAGAAAAACATAAAATAAAATATTTTTGCAAATAATTTTACCAACAAAAAATATGTATATTGTTTGTTACAAACAAATGAAATTTAGAATGAAAAAATAAAACTTATATTATTCATAGAATTTGTTATAAAATACAATAAAATTCATAACATAAATTCATAAATTTCCATATTGTGGACAATGAACACCAAAAATAAGGGACTCATTTATTTATTTTACAAATATTCTCACACACACACACATGTGTGAGTGTGTGTGTGTGAGTATGTGAACATATATTTGTATAAGTGAAACCCCATGACATGTAAAGCAAATAACTGCTACTTATTATTTTCTTAGCCTGAGGCAAGGACACTTTTCTGTGGCCACCCACTCTCTCTCTTTCTCTCTTTCCCTTCCGCTCATTTATATTTCCGATTTTGATTGTTCAATATTGAAAATAAATTTCAATTGATTTTGTTTTTGTTGGTTTCAGTTATGAAAATTTGTTTATAGCGGCAGTCAATCTAGAAATTTACATAAAAAATTCAGACCGAAAGGGAAAAAGGGTTTTATTTGATTATGTTATGTAAAATTTGAGAAAATGAGGAAATTTTGATTGAAAGACACCCTATGGGAGATATTCGAAGAAGCATTGACACATTTCATGGTTAAAATTAAACTAGATTTTTTTTTAAATACAAATCTAAAATAAATAGTGAGATTGAAAAATTCTTAACACACGTTTTTCATTGAAAAATTATTATACCAAGAATTATTTGATTTCTTTTTGTTTTCATCGAGTTGTAAATCATGCAGGTTTAGAAACATACAAGACCCGAAAAGTTCCTGACGGAAGTGCTACTAAGAATTTATAGGTTAAAAGCAGATCAGGGAAATTGAAGTCAAGTTTTCTTAAAAAATATTCTTGCGGCATAATGGATGTCGGAACGTATGATCTGGCAAAATTTTTGCAACTTCCTGATCAAAAATTTTATGTTGCTGATACTTGAGGGAATGTTGAGGAAAAGTTAAGGACCCAAAGGAAAATATTTTCCAAACAATTCTAAATTAAGCTTATGCAGTTGCGGCAGAAGTGGATTGAATGAGCCGCGTCACGGCGGCCTAAAAAAAAATACCGAAATTATAATAATTTCAATAAAATACTTTAAATTTAATGGTTTCGTTTTCAACACATATGTATGTATGTATGTATGTATGTATGTATGTATGTATGTATGTATGTATGGCAATAATTTTTCAATCTCACTACTTATTCAATGATATTTAATTCCTTTTAGATTTCAAAATTATATTCTCATCTTATTTAGAACTTTTTTATAAATTTATTATGATAGAGACACTTAATTATGTCAATTTTAGATTATTTCACTTAGTGTTTGGATCCTTTAAGTAGGGTATTTCATAAACTTATTATCACTTTTTTCCGAAAGAGAACTTTCTTATTAGCTGAATTTTAACTCATATTTGTCTTCATTTTTACTGCAAATTGAAACTACCAGAAATTTGTTTACGTCAATATTTGTCTAAATTTATAACCGAATGAATGAACTTTATGGTTTGATTTGTCATAAAGACTGTCAATAATGTAAATAAAAGAAAAAAACTTAATATAAAAATGTAAAAATTTTGAAGATTTTTTCTAACTAAATTTAATTCCATTAGAAAATTTTACAATAAAAGAGAATTTGTCTAAAGACATTTTTGATTAAAGTAATTTTTCTCTAAACAAATTTTTCATATAAGAGAATTTTAAAAATTTTCTTAATGTTCAAGAATTTTCATTTAATTTAAAAATGGTAAATTTTATATATCAAATATTTAAAATTTTTATAATTTTTTAGAATTTATTATAAAAAATTTACTTATATTATTAAAGATTTTTATTTAATTTATACTTTTCTGCATAATTTTATTTCATATATCAGAATTTTCTTTCTTTGAAATAAAACTTTAGTATAACTTAAATCTAAAATTTCATTTCTATAAAAATATTGACCATAAAAAATGTTCAGTATAAGAGAACTGCTTAAGAAGAAATTGCATAATATTTAATTGGGTTGCAATAGATTTTTTAACTTATTTTTTCCAGTTTAAGATATTTTTATATAAGAGATTTATTAAGTATAAGATAATTTTTCTTTAAACAAAAATCTTAGCATAAGATAATTTTAATTAGAATATTTTATTTATTTTAGTTTCTCCAATATGAGATATATTTGCTTGGACAAGTTTCTCTATATGAGAATATATATGAGAATTTTCTATGATATAAACATTTGTCTTTAAATATAGATCTTTTTTTAAATATGAGATAATTTTCTTTAATTTTTTTCAGTGAAAAAAAATCTTTAAATAATCTTTTCCTATAAGAAAATATGGCTTAAAGTATAAGAGAATTTTATTTAGAAAACAAATAATAATTCTTTATTCAGTTATACCGAATATTCTTTAACCATATACAATGTAATACACCCATATACATTCACAAACACATACATAGAAAATTTATTTCTTTTTAAAAATTTTCTTTAGAAAAATTTTTTAGTATAAGATATTGTCTCTTAGAATTTTTATTTTCAATATTAAATAAATATAATTTTAATTATTCCTAAGTATAAGATATTCTTTAGTATAAAATATTTATTGTACAACTATTGTGCTTAGAAAATGTTATACAGTATGAGATAATTTAGCTAAAAAAGTTTCTTTAGTATAATCGATTTTTCATTACAAATTTTATTTCTCCACATTCATTTAGAATAAGAAATTTTTCTGTAACATTTTCTTTAGTGTAAGATGCTTTTGCATTTTTTCAGTATAAGAGAAAAGTGTAATAAAATGATAGAATTTTTTTAATATTTTTTAAAGTGTAAGAAAGAAAATTATCTTAAATCGATCTTAAGACAAGGAGTATAAGAGAATATTATTAGAAAACTACTTTATGAAACAAATCCGTAGAAAAATTGCATAAATATAAGAGAATATCTGTTTTTTCAGTGAAACTAATTTTCTTTTTTTAATAAAAGTAATAGATTCATTTTTGTAAAAATCTTTATATACACGAAACTTTTTAAATAAGGAAAAGTATCTAAAAAATCTCTAAGGTTTTCATTTAATATAAGAATATTTTCGGTAAAAAATATTAGAAATTTTAATTTGAGCATAAAATATATTCTTAAATTTTTTCTTTTTTATAAGAAATGTAGTTGTATAAGAGATTTGAATTTTACAAATTATTATAAAATAAAATTTTTTAAGTAAAATATGATTTATAAGTTAAGTTTCTAAGGAATATAAGATTTTTCAATTTGATTTGGTATAAGAGAATTTTATTTTGAGATGACCGGAAAATATAAGAGAATGTTCAAAAGCTTGATAAATTTCTTTATTTATAAGAAGTAACAGGCATTTTGCAACAGGAAAAAATGTGAATGTGCAATCAAGCAATCTGTTGGGGGAAAGAGGTGCATCAGCATTCCTTTTTGGGATAAATTAAAAATATCTCACCACTCTATAAAATATAGCATTAATATCATGAAAAAATACTATCAAAATCTGGTAAAAGTCTTAATTAAGAGGGATTTAGTAAAAATTGAAGGAAAGCTTCACAAATCATTCCTTGTACCTTTAAACTTTGTAACCAAAAATCAATTAAATATGTCCCACCATTAGTATATAAACGTATGAAACTTTTACATTTTCATAACCCCGGATACATTTCACTTAACCTAATAATAAACCACTAACTTCATATTGATTTATTTCCCAACCAGATTTTTAACGGAATTTAATTGAAAACTCTTAAACATTTTCACTTTGAAACAAACGATATTTTTAGCTTTAAAGTTCTTTAAACTTTTAGCATAAAGAAATTTTTTAAAATTTTCGCTTAAAGTCTGTTTACAAATTATGACCTTAATCAGACACAAAAAAAGTATTTAAAACAAAATTTTGAACAAAACTTTAAAATGAAGTAAAATGAACTTTAAATTTTTCCCTTTTTCCCCAGATACAATTTATGATAAAAATGTGTCAATGACTTTTCAGTTGGGCCTGATTAAAGTTTTTAGTTTATTGTTGTTGTTATTGTTGTGCAACTTAAAATTTTATCAAAAACAAAAAAAAAAAAAAAACAATTTTTATTGGCAACATTAAAAAACTTGAACTTTCCTACATAGACACACTCACACATACACAGATATAGATACAGAACTTAAACTTATATAATTTGTTTGTTTAACAAAACAATAAAATTTTGTTTAGCTTGTTTTTGTATTGTATTCTAAACAAACAAACACCTTTAAATAAAGTTTATCTTTAAGATACAAACAAACTAATACATATATGACTTTGTTAATAACAACAACGACCTAAGTTAAGATTTTAAATTTTCTCTAATATTCTAGACAATTTTCTTAAGTTTTCTTTTTCTAGTTTTGTTGCTTTTCTTGTGGTAAAAACAAAAAAACTAAATTTTTAAATACCCTACACCACCGTAGATTGCTGGGTTATTATGTGTTTGTCTTAAGATTTGTAACATATAGAAAATAGTGCTACGCCTACCTTTACAATTACCATATGACTCAGAATCACTTCCGTCTATCTGCCCGTCCAGCTGGCTGTCCATTTGTAAACTTGTCAACAGTCTACACGTGCAATTTTTGAGATATCTTATACAATTGGGACATATTATTATTTTTATCCAAGCCTGTTGAAATTGAACCATGTTCGTCCAATATTTCGGGTAGCCTCCCATATAAATGTTCCTCCCGGAATGATGTTTTTAACAAATACCACAATGACACTATCACGTCAGTTACAGAGGTTTTGAATGACACCAGTTCGCTTAATGGATCATACCATTAGTTCCATATTTTCGACTATAACTTTTTTTCTGCAACCGATTTTATCGTTTGAGGTGTATAACGCTCCAATAATATGTCAAAATTCTATTATAATCTGGCAATTTGGAATTGAAATTTACGAAAGGTTCTTCACCTGAACTTAGAGATGCCTTAGTTATCGGTCTATATCTTTTAATATACCGCGCTTTTAATGAAATTTAAAGAATTAACTATAATGATATTATGCGAGAATTGGATCATTGCTTCTAATAGGTTCATACAAGCCCTCTTTCAATTATTATTTGAAGGGTATAAATCTCACATATATGACGCAAAATCGATAAGTAATATTTTATTGGGGGCCAACCAATATTTAACCCCCCCACCGAAAGTTATAAATTTTACAAAAATCTTACTTTCCCAATTAAGAATAAATTAGAAAATAAAATTATACGAGGGTCGTTTATTACTTTTTCGTAATTATCATTTGTACCATAATGTTGGTTTATGGTGTAGGGTATTACATAGTCAAGCTTGTCCGACTATATTATTCTCATTTGTTTTCAGTTGTTTTGCTCTCATTTCAACATTCACTTTCACTATTTTTGCCGCCAGTTTTGAAAATAATATTAAAACTAAAACTTAAAAATAAAAAAAGAAAAACTGAAAATTATTCTCAACGCGAGAACTTATTTCCCTGTTGTTTTTGTAGTGAAATTATTCAAAAGTTTGCCGACTTTCTTAACAAACACAAAAATTTCTATATGACGGAAAAAGTTAGAAAAAAATTTGAAATAAAAAATTAGAGAGAAAAAAATTAAAAAGTTTTTATTCATTTACTAAGACGTCTTGGATTTTTTTTTAATTTTTTATTGGGCTAAAAACTTAATTTTACTTTTCATTTCTTGATTAGTTGAAAAAAGGGAGTCACATGTTAGGAATTATGTAACATGGAAAATGTGAAAGTATAGTTTTATGATGGAAATTCCAGAGAAATGAAATCATTATTTTTGGGAACAAATGAAAAAGTTTTTATTATGCAGATTTTCTCTTAAGAATTTCCTAAAAAATGAAGATTTTTAGGTCTTAAAGGGTTAAAATGTTATTTAGTAAAACCAAGTTGGAATCTTATATTGGGCTGTACCGTATCTTCATTTACCATAAATGAGTGTAAAGCAAATACATTATATTTCATATATACACAGTGCATCTACATACATATTCAGTTTAACACTCACAAATACATACAATTTATTAACCTTTTTCTTAACCCTCTGTAACTGGCGTGATTTCCATGTGATCATTTCACTGAGACTTTTCTTTCAAGTTCGTATTCTGGAAATTCAGGACAACAAATCATATTTATCCACATTTTGGAAAAACATTTGTGTCTGCTGGACCACCACGACAATAAAAAAGACACGGGAACACTTAGTGAGTCATAAAATTAGATATATTTTCTAATTTAAGTTTTTTCTTACTAAGAGTTTGCCTCAGATCTGTCTATATATTTTAGTATACAGAAACGCATTAAATAGAAAATTCCTCAGGACAATAAAAAATTCATTGAGCTCAGTCAATTATTGTGAAGGTGAATGACAGACACACGGACATAGTTAAATCGACATTTAATGATTCACAGTATATAAATTTAATTCGAATATTAGGTACCCTACACCACATAATTCTTCTACACTTCTAAGACAACCGTTGACTTTGAAAAGACAATATCAAATTGCTGTCGGATGCAGTCAACTAATTTGTCAAAGATGCAGTGAAGACAAATGACAAAAGAGAACATCAATTCTTGGTTCCCCACAATTATGATCGTAATTGATCTGATGTGACAGTAAATTCTCCTCTATTTTTTTTCTTTTAAAAATGAAAGCAATTTTTTCCCCACGATCACAAAATAGATAGCAAAGTGATTAACATTTCGATTAGTTACATCTCTCTTTATGTTATATTGATCTATATTCTAGGATTATATTATCAATCTGGTCCCTTCTACTCGATAAGGAACCGTTAGCAATAGTGACTAATGACGCCTCTATTTGAGCGATTAGAAGTCAATATCATGAAATCAAAATCTAAATTGATTTACCAATTTCCGTCTGTCTATGTTTGGCACAATAATTGGCAGAGCTCAGTGAAAATTGGACAAAGTATATGTTACTGCCTCAGACAACCTCATTTTGCCAATGATTATGACAAATACATACTGAAAGAAAATTAGGTATTCCTTTCATAAAAGAAAAATTTAACATCGCATATCTCTGTAAGTAATGCAGGCACATGAATTCTGCTTTGACAAGGTAATATTCCAAACTATAGAATGAAATGAAGCTTTTAATTGTTGGCACATACAAAAAGCTACAGGAAGTTTTATGAGATTTGACCTATGAATGACGCGATAATTAGAGTTAGGACACGGAGGAGTCATATCCTTCTTCAAGCGAAGTTTTCAGTAGGTTCTTACAACTATTCTTAAGTTTATCGTAATCGATAAATTGTTGAGATAATCGCATAAATTGTCTACAGTTTTTTATGGAAATTAAAAATTTGGGTGCGTTTGGGTTTTGATTAAAGATTAAAGCCATGTGAAACTTGCTATACGCTAAATACGGACAATATCTCAAAACAAAATCTACCATAATATTAAAACTCTTGATCATTATATAAGTCGCTGCCCTGCAAAGTTTCCGCCATTTTTATAAAAATCTTAAAAATTTTAAGACATGATTCCAATTGCGCCAGAAGTTTTAAAGCCTTATCATTGGTAGTATTGGGAAGCATATTTGGTAAACTAGTAATAATGTCGATTGGACAATAAAACACACATTTTTTCAATCGCTACAATAATATCGAATTTTGGGCCTTATACTCTTTTCTCGGGAAATGTTCTCATATCAAAAAAAATTGTGGCTTCGACAAAGTTTGGTTGGCCACTCGACAAAGTTTAAAGTCGAGCATTACTCGGCTAATTTTGTTGTCTAGATTTGTAACGACTGTTTTTGTTGAATTTGACCTTGGAAAATCCTTTGGGCAACAGAGTCACACAGAGCTATGAGGTGATCCGGAGGAGAAGAAGATCATGGATATTCTTAACTTGGGAAAAAGTGAACTTAGAAGGATGATGGACATCCTTACTGGATATACCACTCTACACAACATTTTAACCGATTAGCAGTTACCGACGACATTGAATGTGGACACCGAAATGAAGGTACATTACCTATGTCACTGTTCAACCTTTGCAATACAGAAATCCTATACAAAATCATTGGAGTTAAAGGCGGTAAACAGCGTAAGAGATATTTTTGCATAATAAAAATGATGCTTGAACACTTCAAAAGTAATGACGAAATTTAATTCGTAACCAGAATAATTTTGGAATCAGAAGAGTTTTTGGAAATAAGAAATGTTGAAGTCGGATCAGTATGAAGAGATCAAATAAGAAAAAATGAAAGGAATGGTCGACCAGACATCAAAAAAGTTCATATTCTACAAAACTGTTCACAGTATATGAATGTGAACTTTTGGTTTACTCTCCTTTTGATGATACAGATTGCTTTGAGGAACATGCATCAGATATAAGCTTGATTTCTTTTATACCTCATTACCAGAGCAATTTTTCTGACACGGAATTCAATGGCTTTCCTGGGTGTTACGCATGATATAACAAACATTATATACCCTCCCTGGCCACTTGTAAAAGATGAGGATATAAAAAATACATATTAAAATCTTTAAAACATAAGTTTATTTCATCAACCATCTATCCAGTCCATTCAAGCATGTATCCTTCTGAAGAGTGTAACCACTTTGCTAAATGGTTGCTGTGGTTACTACCACATTTAATAATAATAAAAAAAGGAAAAAAACTCTTTTTTCTGTTACTCCTTTCAACTAGAAAATAAAGTTCTTGTTGTTCATTTTTTCTCTACAAATTTTCCTTTTATTTTAATTTCTGTTTTTTTTCATATAATTTTCTCCATTTTTTTGTAAAAAACTCAGTAACCAACAACTCACTCACTAATGAAGTGTATAAAATTGAAGAAGTACCAAAGTGAAGCATAATTGCATTTTTATTACTTTCTGTGTTAATTTCAGCTTCAAAATAATAACAACAACAACAAAATATATAAAAATATAAAAATGGCTAAAATAAAAAGAATAAAATTACTAAAAAGCCTTTAAGGTTTTTCGACTCTTTTTCCATATAAAAATAATTTGCATAGAAAAGTACATATAAAACCAAGATTGAGTTAAAGACCAGAAGAGGAGTTCGTTTTTTCGTATAAGTGGCCCATTTGGTAATTTTTAACTAACAGAGGGAAAATTGGATGAAGGGCGTGAAAATGTTAATTTTAAAATAGAAAATTATAACATCAAAAGGTGTAAAATTTTGTTATGTTAAATGTTTTAAATATAAAAATCTTTTGTGAAATTTATAAGAAAATTTAACCCCTTTTTTTGGAAAGCGAAATGAAGGGCCAGGAACTAATGTTTTGTGAGTTATTAAAAAAAGTCGTAAAATTTATAGACAAGTTTGTAATAATCATAAAAAAGTAATATTAACTCATTGTGAATTGTAAATAATATTTTTTTATTAAAGAAATATTAGGGTGGTATTATTTGCGCTAGTAGTATTACAACACCTGTTAAATGATTACGCATAGACGCATCATCTACCCATCAAAGTCAGTAAATGTTTGGTGAGTCGTGACAACTGTAGATGTAAAAGCCTCACTCATGATTGATTTTTCAAATGCACAATTTCTACATGACCAGATTTCTCTCATACTCATATTTTTGACATATATCCATTTCTTTAACTAATAGGGAGGTCTGAGCCACTGCTCAGTGAACTAAATTAAATTGTAAAGTTTTCATCCGAATTTAAGGCTAAATGATGTCCGGAACTGGGCATTTAGTGCAGACCGCTTTATATCCTGTTTCCTTCGTCTTGCTAGCATTACAAAACATGCATTTCGAACTGAAGGTACAGTTCCTGACAACATGACCTCCTCCACAATTGCGCAATAGTTTGGATCAACACTATTCTCACATACTTCAGCTATATATCTATATCCTTTCAACTTTAAATTAACCTTTTTCCAAGACCTTCTGAACAGTACCATCTGACAAACAAATACATGCGTCAAGGATAACAAACAGCTCCTTCAAATTCTCACAGATGTTTGCTGGTTTTACTTTTCGTCTATGAGTTTTTCCTACTGACTGAATTTAGTAGTATCATCGTTAATGGAAATTTTCATTTTCGTAATTCTCTTTATTCTATGCCGTGGGAATTTTTTAAACCTTTTTCACAATACGTTCAATGTCAGGCTCTGAAGAATATAACATCATTAGCAGCCATGACCAAAGAATTTTTCCGTAACACCTTTGACTATTTTAACATCGGTACTGTAGCTATTTAATTTAATCGTCCACTATATTCAATATCTGATCTTCCAGTGCCGCTCGGTTTAGTCATTAAATATTTATTCCTCTTACTGACTATCATATAATGATTTGGTATTTTCGGCATCAATTGCCCCGTTGTAAGTCATCCTAATACTGCGAACTTGGCCCTTAATGTTGTGATGTAGTTTGCTTTTTTCCATTTGGAATTAAATGAGGTCTACGTGCATTCTGAACGTCTCGTTTCTATTTCCTCTTTCCGCTTCCAACTTCCTTTTCCGGGGTTCTAGCTATCACCACACCTTTCTTAAGTGGGTTCACAGATGTACATAGCGAAACTCTATCTGCACTTTTCGATCCGATTATTTTCATTATTATAACTGATTTATGTGTACCAACTCAAAGCCCTTATCTTCAATTACTGTACAATTGCGTATATATCTCATTTCAGAGAGGGCATTGAAAGCTTGATATAAGATCCTTATGGGATATTTTGCCAGAACTAGATCCAGCTTTACTTTAACGAAAGCATTTGAGATATTAGCCCGCAAGTCATTTCTTTAGAATGCTACTTATGAGTACCGAAAGACCTATAAGTGTATATCCACATCTATAATCCTTTTCGGCGGGTATAGATTTTTATCTTGGCTCTTCGACTAGGTCGTCACACTTCATTTCTTAATTCTATTGAGGGTAGAGTGTAGGCTCTAGATTACACTGTAGTGAATTTAATAGTCTAAAATAGTGTAATCTATAGTTCACGCTATAGTGTAGACTAAGGTTTACGCTATATTGTAGACTACAGATTACGCTATAGTCTAGACTATTAGTTACATTATACTATAGGCCATAGTCCACTATAATGTTATAAACTAAAGTCTACATTATTATGTGGATATAATTTCCTACAACATTTTAAACTAAATTGAAAACTGAAGTTTACAGGTATTGTAGAATACATTTTAGGACTTAAATTTCCAATATACTTTACACTAAAGATTAGGCTATATTTAACGCTTTTCTTAAGACTAAATTTTACTATGGTGTATGGTGTGTATGTTTACACAATAGTTTATGCCATGTTGTACACTATAATTTGCACTATAGTTATGACTACAACTTACACTTAATTTTTCACTGTAGGATGTGCTTTACCCCATTATTTTACGTAATATTCACTGTATAGCTTGATTTATATAACATAGTGTAAATTTACACTTTTAGGTAATTTAGTACCACCCTATTATTCCTTTCCAAAGAAAGAAACAAAATATAAACAATATGCCCGCCAAATCTTGTTGTACTCTCTTAGCGGTTTAATATTTTGCATAATTTTCTAACCCAAATAAAAAATGATGTGAATTCTTAATTAGGACAACCATTTGCTACAACAACAAATACACCAAAATTGTTGAAGAAAAAATGCATAAAAAATCAACAGAAAAAAATCCCCAAGAAAACATTAGAAAACACTTCGTTTTACAGAATAAAAATATAATAAAATCAGCGTAAAAATACACGTTCTAACTAAACACTACAATTTTCAGTCGTGTCTTCTGTGCTCTAGTCACGTGGGAATTATGAGCCAGCCATAGCAAATAGAAAACAGGACATTTGAAGAAAATAAAGAAAAAAACACTTTAAATATTAAATAAGAACATTATTTTTTCTTTAAATTTAAAAAAAAATAATAATAATTTTCATAAAGAAATAATAAAAAAAAGAATCCTTAAGGATTTCTCAATATTTTTTAATACAAACACCTTTTTTTTGTTTTGGTCCAATTGAGTCATGCAAGATGTTGAGCTTAAAGGAAGTTTGAGAAAATTATAAAATTGACAAATTGATATTTGCATTTAAATTGAAAATTTACATCTGTATAAAAATGTTTATTATAAGTCTGAGTGTCATATTTTACAAATACAAGTGATAGAAAGAAAGGAGCAAGAACATGATGGCTTGTGGTCACAATGGTATAATTTACTTTAAATACCGTATTTTTCTTTTCTCTTCCTAAAACCACATTCAAATATTCCCATCCTCCTCCCCTTTATAAAGAATTCAATATTATTTTCATTTCTTTCTTTTTTTTTTTTGTAGATGTTTTGACATTTCGTTTTCCTGTTCGTTTACATTTTTTGACAATTGTATCCGCATATCATTTTGTTGACAAGCAGTCATCAATATTCCCAAAAAAAAAAAAAAAATAGACATTCAGTTTCAAATTCAGTCGCTTTCATGTTCGAGAAAAAATTGGGTTCATGTTTAATGCAGCAGAGAAAATTTATTATTATCTTTTAAGGGGGTGATTCGTTATTTTTTTCTTCAGATGTTGGTAAAATAAAAATAAAAATAAATATAATTTACATAGATTTGTGTAATGATAATGGTGATTAAGGAAATATGAAGGTGTTTGTATTTTTGTCATAAAATTGTTTTTTTTAGAAAACTTATTAAAGGTTTTTATTTGAATAAAATTTTAAGTTTTCTAAACTCCCGCTATTTTACAATCGATGACTTCAATCGAGCATTAGATGCAGTGACACCAAAGTGATCTTAAATCAATGTATTTTATATACCATAACTTCATTGGAGACTTTAAAAAATATCGAATAATCCGATAATACATTTTGAGGTACCTCCAGTTTCTCGCCAATATCTCCGCCATTTATGAACCAGTTTTCCTGATTTCATATAGGTAAAATATGACACACAAACGTAAAGAAGGAAATATTTCAGTCAATTTCTTTTCTCACATTGATCCAGAATATATAAATATTTCTTTGTGATCGTAATGCTAATTTTACTTAAATCCTTCTAACCATGTCAGGTAAAAGGTACAAAAATTCAAATTGGTATTAGAACAATACCATACTTGTAGACCGGTGGAGAATATCGTCTTATGATTCATTAGAAAACGTCACTTTTCTCATAGGAGAGATAATATCTTAATAATACTTAAATATCTTAAACGAAAGCTAACTTCCATCCGTGTGTGTATACTTTATTATCAGCTACAGAAATCAAACGTATAATTTTTCAGGACAATATACGACTGCAGATGCTCTGCTGTAACTGTTATTCCCTTCAATGGCATATGATAGTGTGAAACTGCACTTTTCCCCAAGAGTCCATATTAAAATCTATCAAAATCTACTTATCTTAACAGGACAATGGACCAATTAATTTATTTTGAGACAAATTATAGCATGTTTTGTATGCACATATGGTTTGATATGTCAACTTTGAGTTTTGATACAAATTTTAATTTCCCTTAATTGTTAAAAAGGTCTTACGTCAAAATTACCAAAAAAAAAAACATAAATTTTTCAAAAATCATTATTAAGGCTGAAATTTAATATTACTTAGAATGAAAACTATACCGAAAAAATCTGGTCCTCCATTGTTAATTAGAACTTCTACAATCAAAATTTTGAAAACTATACTGTATAAAGATTTAGTTCATTGATTTTGAAATCAGGTGTGTCAAAATGTACACCAGGCCAAATTTTATTCTTTTATCATCTTTTAAACTAAAAACATTATAATTCACTATTCACTATATTTTAGATCATATTGTTACTGGCGATAAAAAATTATAACGTACAATAACCCATAAACAAAACAAAACCCATAAAAAACCTGACTTATCAAACCAGCGAAACCATATTTCGAGGTTTTTATAATCAAATTCTGAAATCAAATCAATGTCGAAGTCGCATTTCGTCAAATTTGAATTTGATTAAGTTTGATTAACATACTTTCCAAATCCCAGCTTCTTTTCAGCTCGGAAAATATTAGTTGACATGACATGTGGACATGTTGACATGTGGAAAGCATTCAGATGAAAAGAAATATCTCAAGAAATAACACAAATTTTACGAGGACTCTTAATACTCAGTTCATCACAACGGCAATATAAGTCAACTATTCCTAACAAATGCTGGAGTAAAACAACCTCAGCTGATTTGTGCTTTACTGTATAGTGAGAGAAACCTATTTAGAGAGAAGCGGAATCGCATGAAGACTACAAATGTCTGATAAAGACGTTAACAACATGTTCAATAAAGTGGAAGGCGCATTTGAATGACAAAAATCAATATGGAGCTGCTCACAAATATCTAAGCATGTGCAAAATCGGCGCTGTTGTACGGAAGTGAAATCTTGTTAGTATCAAACACTACCACGCATAAAATACAGGCTTTCATCAACAAATGCCTCTGAATTTTATGTAGAAAATACTGGCCTAATAACATCAAGAACATAGATCTCTTGAGCATTACTAACTAGGGACCCATAATGATACAAATTAAACATAGAAAATGGAAAGTATACTCCAATTTCTAGGACAACGAATCTTACATCGTTTGACACAAAAACGACTGCAGCAAACATTTTAGGATGAAGATGCTTTATGGAAACCATATGCTTCAAAGAGAAGCATTGAAAAAATGAGGAATGTTTAAAAAAATGGCTCTAATGAATTATATGGCCCTCGCATGATACCTATAAGAGAAATTAAACCCTAGAGTTCAGTAAAATCAGACAAGGATCTTAGTGACACTAATACTCCGACATCATTCATCTCCTTCTTTTCGGATACGGACTAATTCATAGCAGTAATCTTGAACCAGTAGTGTAATTTCGACAATTAATCAAAAATTTTGAATCCAAAATAAGTTTCTGTAGCACACTGACTCCAAAACTAACTAACCTACCAACCTTTGTTATTAGTTGAAAAATATTTGAAGCAATTGGATATAACATTTTGCTCCAGCTAATGGAAAACATCTTAAAGTTTCCTTATTCCATTTTTCCGGAATTTTTCTATGATAGTGCTGACCACGTGGTTCCTCTTGCCGTCTCGTTATTGATACAAGACATATAACATATACACATATAAACAGGGCAATGGAAGAACTTTTAGTGAAAATTCCATTTGGTATTAATCAGTTAATCTTTCAAATTCCTATTGGAGAAAATTTAGAATAAACAGATTTTGGGCAAGGGATCCCATATAAAGTATTAATTATTCCATTTTAAATAAGAATTTCGTTATTATACCACAGTCAATGTTTACATATCCCCATATTTAACTTAAACCATTAATTACTTTCAAATGTACTTTCGCAAATCACTAAAACACCATCTAAATTGTTTATTGCCCGTAAACAAAAACCCAAGTAAAAAATCATACATTCAGCAAACTGATTGGCCAAAGTCAATATAATTCCCAACATTAAGATTTATTGATAACGATAAGCGTTAATTCTAAAAACTTATAATGTGATTTGTTGTGCAATTAACACCATAATTGCTTTTTAAGTAACAACAGGAAAAAGGAAACTAAAATAAAATTTACACCATACATGATTTACATGATTTAGCAAAATCATGTCTGTAAATGAAACACAATGTTAGAACCAATTGAAAATAAAAGTAAATAAATAAGTACACGACTCTAATAGTGCGTAATATACAAATTACACGTATATTTACATTTACTGCTCAAGGAACTCTTTCTATTCGCTTTGTATTAGAATTGGAATTAGAATTTAAGTTTTACGTTTTATCTACCTTTTAACTACAATGCGTGAAGTTTTTATTTATTTATTTTAATTGAAAGCAATTAAACTTTCAATAATTAAAGACTCTTTTTTCTTTACACACATGAGTTTTTAAGAGTTTAAGTATTAACTAGGAGTTATGATTACTTGTATTTTACTTATTATTTACACGCATTTAAACAATTTAAATATTAAGTATGTGTCTGTGTGTGTGTGTGTTATTTTAGATTTTTTTCGTTAGATTGTGTTTGCGGTGTTAAGTAAATGTTTTTATAGTTTACGCACCAAACTAAAAGAAAAATTATATAAATTTTTACTTTAGTCCTCATGAGAAGGCAGACAAAAAAATAAAATATCTCAAGTTTAGATTATAAGGACTTTTTATAACTCTCCTTTTCTTTCCAAATACTCACAAGCACTTGTTCGATAATAATAAATAAAATTACTAAGTATTTATATTTTCACATATAGTTACGCATAAGAGTGTGTGTGTGTGTGTGTGGGTACATATGCGTGTGAGTGAGTGTGTATGTGTTTGTAATTCAATAATGGCTTTTCAATGTAATTTTTTCCATGTATTGGATTTTTGCGTGTATGTTACATATTAAATTAAAAGATTGATGTTAAGTACTTTACAATATTTATAAGTATAATAATGAAAGACGTAAACTATAATTTTGGTAATACGAGGGTGGTTTTAAAAATAAGTTATTAAACATATATAAATTATGTATTGGGGCATTTACAATGGTTCCAAACACTCCTTTTAAAATGGAAGAGCACAAGTTCTTAATAGATTCAGGAGGAGTGGAATGGACCTGAATATAAGAATGTTCATATTTGTGGCCAAAGTATTTTGCAACTGATTTAGTTACGTTACGTAACGGTATTAGAATCTATTGAGATTGTGGCCACGAATATGCGTATAAAAAAACTAATATATTATTTTTTCTCTCTAGCACATAACTGTTATTACTTTAACATTAAATTTCATACACATATATTCTCGCAGAGAAAAATATGGTTGTGATAACCATAATCGAGAGGCAACATATTATGATTTACTATTATCGTTGTACTCCCCCCCCAACCAATAAACCAACGCAATATGGTTGTAGTACCACCAAATATAGTTGTGCCACCAAAAATTTATAATATATTATCACAACCATATTATGATTATAAGCGCTGACACACTCATGTTCTAGTCCAAAATATAGTTGTAAGATAACAATTTATTTTTGTGGTACAACAAAATATTGTTATTCCACAATCATATTATGGTTGTGAATGCTATCACACCTATTTTGTTAATCACGTTATGTTTTTATTACAACAAAATATGGATGACCAACAACCAACGCACTTTCACACATACATATAATGGGAGTCATAGAATCCAATTTGAATGAACGGCTTTTCTGACTAAAGTGTTATAATTTTATAACTGAAGTAAAATGATTTGGTCTTGGATATTTTATTAAGATGCTTGAGAACATGTTTGAAGATGAGGAGAATTAAAGTAAACAAAGTGAAAAGTGAGCACGTTCGCTTTTAGAAGAAGAAACCGTCTAACAGTTTCTCTTAATGGTGTTTGAGGATGTGTGGCCAGATTCAAGGATTTGCTGGAATGATTTATCACCATGGAAAAATCAGACTTTTTTAGTTTAGAAAATTTCAAATTACTTTTAATATTTTTATACATATTTTGGGGATTCAAAAGAGAGGCAGATTTAATAAATTCATTTTTGGTAACAACTTTATTGATGACCCTTAGAATTATGGTGAAGTACATAAAGCATTTTAATCTGATCAATTTTATATCAAAAAATTTATGAAAATTTTGAAAAGATTCCTCTCCAGAATTTTGATGTTGACACAGAAATTGGTCTATCGGATCTTAAGAATTGAACTGATTTTTTAAACAATTAACTTCTCAGGACAAATTTCATTGAGATCTGACAATTATCTTAGTTAATTTCTTAGAAAATTATATACAATTAGCGAGACTCCGATAGAGCTAGCGAGGAAAGTGCTTCCATTAATGCCCTCAGATTTACTTTAAATATATTTCTATTAGAATTATGCAGAGGGAAATAGTGAAAAACTATTACCACCTTTTTGTAAAATATCACATTCCTTTGAAGTTTCTGTTCTCAAAAATTTATCTTTTATCGGATCTCTACACAGGAACGCGAATCTTGGCGATTTTTTGAAAAATATATATTTAAAAATAAGATAATATTTTATAACTTCTTAGTCCACCAATTAAAAAAACTGAAAAAACTTATTAAAATTTATTTTGGTTAATATCTCCTTAACTAGCAAGGATATCCCATACATACTCTAAGGAACTCCTGAATATAAAATTTTTCTTTTCTTAAATCATAAATTTAATTTTGGAATTTAAACCAAAAATATTGATGCCTGAAATTATCAAATTTATAGGTCCAACCTCTGTTCCGAATTAGAACTTGTTCTTCTTCAAGTCAAATGAAAAATCAACAATGTCCCTATGATATTTCATTAAAAAGTATTGAATAGATCCAAATTGACAGGATAATTTTCAAAAATAAGGGTTTTGTGACTTCTGTGGAAAAATGTTGAAAAATAGACTTTAAAGGACATTTTAATGTCATTATCCTTCTTCAAATATATTGCAGAGATCACTGTGTATTCCTGGGTATTATCAGAGTGACCATTTATATATTTTGAAAATTCATCAGACTTAAAATTTTAATAACATTAAATATGGAAAAACTGAAAATACATATTTAAAGTCCAATTTCGGACATATAGCGTACTTTCCATGTATGTTAAAATTGTCCCCAAATTCCTTTTCAGTCTCATATTACCCATATTTTAAGTAGGTTGTATTGAAATCCCCTTCGTTACACTTTCATCTGATAAAGAAGTTTAATTTCTAATTCACCTTTCACCCCCGCTAAATGACCATTTTATTTTTATCTATAATCGTGAGAATTTTATAAATGTCATATTAATATAATGTCTACAACAACATCAACTTTTATATAACAAAAAAAAAAACGAAATCATATAAAAATGTAGAAAAAATAACAACAACTAAACTAATTAAATTCAATTAAATAACAATCAAACAATGTCACGCGGCAACAGTCAAATGTTTTTTTTCTTTTTTTGCCTGTTGACTGACTGAATAAATGAATGAATGAATGTCCAACATACAAATACATATAACTTACCTATAAACACATACACACATACTCACCCATACTTGTACAAACAAAAGGACATCAAATTCATTTAGATTTTCAACTTTAGTGTTGAAAAAAATTAACAACTGTTAAAATAAAAAAATATTATAAACGAGTAAGAATTCATAGTCGCTCAAGACCGACTATTTAATACCCTACACCAGAATGTTGTTTATAAATGGTACCAAATTATGAACCACCCTCGTATAAAGGTATTTTTAATATATACTCATCACTTTCACTACATATTATCTTGGAACTTCCATCCATGAGCGATCAGTTTGTTCTTAAAGAATTTTGTTCTGTGAGCGTAATATGGAACTTTACTAGAAGAAATTGTGGACAGACCCTCGTAAAATTTCGCACATCGATGTTTGCTTATCTATTTGACCATTCTTATTACAACACCGACGTATATTTGAGATTAAAGCCATTCAGAAGGAAGAGGAGTTGTATGGGACCTATGAGAAATAAAGGACCGATCCTTGTATAATTTGGCACATCGTTTTAGAATATCATAACTTAGGATTTTGTGAATAAATCCCTCTTCCGCAGGAACATTTGTATGGAGGTTAGATGAAATAATGGACCATCATTACCATGTTCAATACGCATCATTGGACAAAAATAATGACACATGACATGAATTTGTTAAAATCGTCTTTTATTTAGGTTTCTTGTGTCTTAATCCCATTCCGGGAGAACAGTTGAATGGGGGTTAAGTGAAATAATGAACCATCATCACCAATTTAAATTGGCATCTTTGGGCCAAAATTATGACAAATGCCAAATTTCATTAAGATATCTTTAAAACTGCGATCTTTCCAGCCCAGTACACCGTTCGACTAAGTAATCCTTAGTCAACGGTATACTTAAATCTGGTGGTGGCACAATTTTTTTCTGCCCGTCAAATAGAAACGCATAATACCCCAATCACCTATGATGGTGTAGGGTATAATTTTGAATATGGAAAGAAAAAATCTAGAAAATCATTTACTTTAACGCAATTATAATGTGGGAACCAGTAAAGACAGAAAAAGAAGAAGAAGCATGTTAAGAAGACCAGCCAAATGGACTAAATTTTCTTCTATTTTATGGTTAAAAACCATTTGTAGAGAAGCTATTTTCGCAAGTGATACAAAGTAAGGAACACTAACATAAGCAAGTCCAAATTGCCCCCACTGTTTATATATGGTATCGTCTTAAAATCAGTCTGAAATTTATATTTTTGAACTTATCACTGACCAGTTTTAATACTACAGTTGATCCAAGAGATCTTAAGCTCTAGCGATATCATATCGCTGCAATTTCAAGCTCATCTCTGAATTATAACCTTATAGCGTTTCATTTTATTCTCCTTAAACTTATGAAAATTTTATGAATTTTCCATCTGTGATTCCATGTCCATTATTTTCTTACTTTCTCTTTTCCAGTTTTCTAAATATTTTTTCTTGTTACTCCAACAGCAATGAAATTGACACGCGATTGTTAAAGTTAAACATGCAAGTGACAGAAGTTACAATATCGTTGGTTTTTTCCCCATTTTAGTCTTTCTATACAAATCGCTTTTTTATAATTTTTATATTTAGTTGAAATCCTCCCTCCTGCTTATTTTATAAGTTCATTTATATTTTTGTTATCATTAAGATTAAATTTGTTATATTAAATAAGAGACAACTAAAATCGGACAAATGAAAGAATTTAATTTGATTTTAAAAATAATTTTTAACTGGGGGGGGGGTGTTTGATGGGCTGGTGAATTATTAAAAAT
This sequence comes from Cochliomyia hominivorax, assembly GCA_004302925.2. NCBI lineage: Eukaryota > Metazoa > Arthropoda > Insecta > Diptera > Calliphoridae > Cochliomyia > Cochliomyia hominivorax. Next base: position 16,425,557 of record PYHX02000495.1, read on the forward strand.
TAATTATTAAGTATTAAAATTTTATAATTCTTTTTCATATTGAAAAAATTAATAATTTATTTAAATTTAATGTCACATTGAAAACGTATTTCACAATTGATTGCATCACACGAAAATTTCAGATGTCATTAAAATTCTCGCTATTTGACCAGTTCAAAACTATGACGATTCTATTGACGTCTTTACTCTGTCTTTTAGAGACTTGAATTACTCAATGTAAAATTAATTTCCTTACGTCAGCCAACAGGGATTCGAAATGGATCTGGATCAGAATATACAGCAAAAGAGTTTCAAAAATATAGTAAATTGAACTAAGACTGAACTAAAACTGACTTGAACTAGAATTGTACTAATACTGAATTAGTACTGAACTAGAACAGAACAATGACTGAACTAGAACTGACTTAGAAGTGAACTTAAAGTGAACTAGAACTGAACTAGAACTGAGCTAAACTTAAAGTAGAACTGAACTAGAATTGAATTAAAACTGAATTAGTACTGAACTAGAACCTAATAGGACTGAACTAAATCGAACTAGAACTGCACTTAAACTGAATTATGAACTAGAACATAACTATGACTGAACTAGAACTGCACTAAAGCTGAACTAGAACTTAACTAGAATCCCCAACTGAATATAATATTGAATTGCGAACTGAACTCAAGAAGAACTAAACCATGGTGCAGAAGCACTCTTATATGCGATTGTGAACCATATTAAATCAGAATGCAATAAAGAATACTGCATACAAAAATAATTCATTTGTTAGGTTTTCACTTATTCCGAGAATTTAAGAAAAAATCTATCATTCCCGGAATAAAAACTAATGTTTTAATAGTTTTAAAATGGAATAAATGCTTGAATTATAGTAAAAACAAGTCAAATATGAATCGATATTCTGTGTCAGTCATCAGTATATAAATATTTTGTTATTCAAGCGATATAGCAAAATTTTAAATAGGGAACTGCTTAGAACAATAACAAAGAATCTGGCCAAATTTAATAGAATTCTTAGATGATTTCTTCTGGAGTTACACATGGAGGCAAATAATACACTTAAATTACTTTCCAAAAAAAATTCCGATAGAAATTTCCCGGGATTTACAAAAATCAATTCCCCTGGAAAATTCCAGGAACTTTCCGTGGAGAAACCCTAAATTTATTTTATCGCATTTTTATGGTTCTGTAAATTTAGTTGACTATTCAACTCTCTTCAATTCATCCTCCATAAGCCCATTAGAAATTGACTGCCTCCTTTAATAAATTTTTTGATAATTTCTTTGCCACAAAGAAAGTGTTAATCAACAAGACACAACGACGCCATAATTACATGAAAAGATTTTCTTATTTTTATTTTCCGAAAAAGAAAACTAAATAAAAACGTTTTTTTCCCCGAGAAACGAAATAAATGATTTTATTTCCAAAGTCACTTCAAACGTGAGCGAGTGTCAACAGAATATTTAAATGAAAGAAAAATATCTGGCAAAAAAGGAAGATTTTAAAGTCAGAAAACTGTTTCATGAAATATTAGTGAATATGAACGAATTAGCAATACCCTTCGCCAATTATTTCCAACCAGATCTATTTGCTTGATCCACCAAAATTTTTTGTCTTGAGCAACATATTTTTCTTTGAAGCTCCAAAAATTCAACTGCTCTCCTCATAGGAATAGGATTCATAAACCTAACATACTTCCCGTGTTTAGTGAAGTGTATGAAGATGACAAAATATGAACGGAAATTTAAATACAAACATAATCAACTCATTACAAGAACAGACGGAAATCAGTAGAACTGCATTTATATTCATATAAATAGACATTTAAGGCAGCAGACTATAACTACACTGAACCAAAATAGATAGTAAATATAACGAAAAAGGCAGCAGAATTAAAGAAAAGTAGGTTTAATATCAGCCAACGAAACCTTTATTCATCATAACGAAAATTTTCGTTAATTTTTCGTAAATTCTTCAAATTGACGAAAATTTGTCAATATGACTATTTGAGTTCGTAAATAAAATTGAATAATACATTATTCAAATTGACGAAAATAAATTCTTTATATAGATGAATATTATTCAATTTAAATACCATATTTGAGTTAAATTTACGAGATATAAGTTCAATTGAGGAAAGAATTACGTTAAAGTTGTTGGCAATAAATTAATACATAAACTATTAAGGACCAAAGGAAGAAGTACTCCACATACAAAGCACAGGAGAGGAACAGGGGCGAAGTAGCCCCCATACAAAGCATCTGTTACAGCGAGAATTTGGTCTCAACTACATTTTTTAATATATGTCGATTTGTGATTTGTAAAATTTCTTTCATGATCTAGGACTAAGGAGAATTTTTGTGCAACAAAGCGGACCGGGTAAAAGCTAGTTTTAGCTAATAATTAAACAGTGTAGAAAACGTAGTAGACAACTGAAAATAGTGCAATGTCAATAGGACGGTAGTGAGCCGACCGGCTTGTATTTCTGATGAAAAATTACTTACATGTTTGTTGATCAGCTGATCTTCCCTTTGCGTTTTATGCATAATATTCTTTCAATTCCAAGCATATTAATCAGAATGTTCTATAAAATACTTTACTCCAGTTTACATTTTTTTGTTCATTTCATTTAATATGACGAAGAAAATATAAAAAATTATTTGACGAAAATAATATTTAAATTTACCAAAATTTTATTCAATTCAATTAACTTCATTTTAGTACGTGGAATTGAATAAATTTGTATGTTATTTTACTTACAATGCGTTACTATTATAACATATTTTTTTAAATATTTTTAACGAAACTTTTATTCAATTTAACATTTTTTACTAAAAATTTTTTTGATTAAATTTTTTGTGGTATATTTGAAGAAAATACTTCAATTTGAAGAAAAATTATGTTAATTAGAATAAAAATCTGTTTATATAACACCTTTTCTTCGTTAAAGTTTTAATATTACCAGCGACATTTGGTTCAGTGTACTGAGCACAGACAAAAAATCACTGGAAAATCCGTGAATTTATATAAAATTAACTAAATCTAACCCAACAAACATTTATTTTTAAATAAGAAATTAATTCTATTAAGTTTAGTATTTCAATAAAAATAGTGCTGGGTTATTTCTGCAATTCCATCTGAAGGATAATGCATTAGATTTAGTTAAAATGGTATACAGAAGAGTATTATTTTTCAAGGAGTTTTTTTATCATCTTCTTAAGGAATTGTCACAGACTCCAGCTGTGATTTTTTTATGTGCTCTTCAATTCATTGTATCTGTTGTTTTCTTTTAACATTAAAGTAATGTTATCCTTTTGTGTTGTTTTATTTACAGCAAAAAGAAAAAAGGAGGAAAAATAAAAATGTCTTTTACTTCCACTAAATAGAGGTCTTGTTAAAATATTTTATTCGGGCTCAAGTAATTGCATCATCCTTCTGCCGAAGAAGAATAAAATTTTCATTTAACATTTGGCAAAAATGCCATCGAAGGATAAAAAATAAATAAATAAAAGAGAAAGAAAAGGATTTTGTATTTGCGGTTGTTGATGGCAGAGATTATGTGCATCAGTGTGAAAGGATTTTTGGTAACTTACAATTCTTTTCTTCTTCATTTGCAAAAAACGTAAAGGATGCAACAACATTTCTCATAATGTCTACTAAGGATTCCAAAAATTCTTACCATCTTTTGGAATGGGTTTGTAGTAACAAATGCTTTAAGGGAGTTTTATTTCCCATTTGTGGTAAATGTCTTAGTTTTCACATTATCTAACAAGTAAATGCTTTTTACTTCATTTTCCAATTTAAAAATGTTTTTTTTTCTTTTTTTTTGTATTTTTCTTCATTTAAAATTGTTTTCGCGCCATCGCTTTTTTGATAAATGAAATTAATTGCTGAGATTTAATGTTAGTTTTCGCTTTTTTCTCTTACGTGTGCTCCAAAAGGATTTTTAAGGATTATCGGTATTAAAGGTTAAAATTGTTTTAGTTATTTTTTAAAAGCAAAATGAAAACAATTTACGGATTTTTAGAGATAAAAAATAAAAAAATTGTAAGAAATTAAATGCGTGTGTGTTTGGATCTGACATTTCAAGTAGCAAATTTAAGATTGATTGATTTCTGGATATGTATTTTAGCAGGATGATAAACAAAGAAAAGACAAAACAAATTTGTATATAAAGAATAAGTTTATCCATATCGTTTCAGTTAATATAAACGAACCTCGTTAACTTAAATTTTTAGTTTTTTGATTGAAATTATCTTTCGAAAACTCTTCCATTACCATTTTTTTAGTGCTTACTGCCACTTTGCTCGACCAGATAGTCCATCTCCGTCGAAAATCGACCACATTTTTTTAACACCTTTTCTTGCTCTTCGATTCTCTTTTAACAAGAGCACAACATCTTTTCATTTGCCTTAGGTCCGGGATTTACCTCTCTTGGTGCAAATATCATATTATTCAAAGGGCTTGATTAGCATAGTGACAGGATGTCAAGTGGAACGCCATGGGCCAAAAAATAAGTGTACACTATGAAGTCTTTTGAATGGAAGCAAAGCTTCTTTGCAAATATTCCTTGATGTTAATTTCACTATTTGTAGAGCCCTTGCAGCAAATAATTGTCTTTTTTTTCCCCAACTGCATATTGCTTGCCATTTTGACTGCTTTTAGGTCCTAAAATTTTCCTTTTACATTCCCTCGAGCATCATCAACATAAAATTTTTGACCTGAAAGTTCTTTTTTAGACAACTTGACTTCATGTTCTATGTTTTGTTTTTGACTTCTAAATTTTAGTAGCGTTACTGTCATGAACTTATTGAGTCCTCTATTTTTTTAAACCTGCTATTTTTTTACCGAATAGTCCGAGCACCTAAGGGCTGTATTGAGAGCTTTTTTATGGGGAGCATTTCATCTACCTGAACCAGCGTTCGAATTCTCCTGGTACTGTTTAATAACATTGACGGCATAACTTTGAACGCTTGACTAACTTTATATAGGACTGATTTAATCAGATTAACAATTATTCCTTTGTTTGACATTAAACATATTAAATGATATGTCTAAGAAAAGGTAACTTGATCGGACGAAATGTAATCAAATAATACTTGAGTTGAAATTTTAATGAAAAAAAGTGTGTTAAGAATTTTGCAATTTAGTCCTTAAATTGTATTTCCTTTAGATTTCTTAGACCCTTAGCTTTAATTTGATACCCATATTATAGATATATACAGATTCTAATGCTACTGTTAATTATATTGTCATTGCTAATGCTATTGTCATTGATAAGTTATATAGTTAGAAATGCTATTTATAATGAATATAATAATGCTATTGTTAATGTTAATGCTGATGTTATAACTAATGCTATTACGAATGCTTTGCTCATGATATTATTAGAACCATTACTAATAATGGTGCCAAAACTTTTGACAATGCCATTGCTATTGCTAATTTCAATACTAAAAAAATGGTATATCTAATGCAACAGATATTCATGAAGCTATTGCTAATGCTATTGCTTTTGCTAATTCTATTGCTATTGCTTATGTTATTGCTGTTGCTAATGCAATTAAAAATGCTAATGATAATGCTCATACTAATACTATTTATAATGCTCATACTAATGCTATTGTTAGTGATATTGCTAGCGCAAATGCTTGTGCTGTTGCTAAAGCTATTGCTAATGCTAATTAAAGTACTTTCACTAAATATACTAAAGCTAGTAGTAATTCAAATGTAAATGTTATTCTTAATGTTATTGAAAATTCTAGTATTAATGCTTTATTTTTGTTATTGCTAATGGCATTGCTAATGCTATTGCTAATAGAATTTCCTGTGCTTGAAAGCTATAAAATTTAAAAATTTCCTTACAAACTTATTAAATATTTAAAATTTGAATCTTTAAGTCATTGTCTTAATGCTGTTACATGAAGGACATAACACGGCAGGGGCTACATGTACTTTAAAGAAGGATGAGAAAAGAAGATTGTTGATTAAACTTCGTTCCCTTTTTGCTTTTTTAGATTTAAACTCTTTTTATTGAATGTCTATACAATACAAATATTTTTTAAATAATTTTAATTTTTGCCACAAACACACAAACAAAGTGAAAAATATTGTAAATGTAAAACAAAAGACTTTATTCTTAAGATATTTAATTGTTGTTGTTATTACTGTTGTTATTGTCGTATTTTGATATCTTTGGTTTGGTTTGGTTTGGTTTGGCAGTAACAATAAGTAAGTACCCACCATTAAAACACCACAGCACCTAAAGAACTCTTTCACTTATTTACGCAAAATGTTTGATAAAGATTTTTCCCAAAATGCTAAAATTGTCGTTACTTGCGGTTGCTACTCAAAAAAAAAGGAAAAAGAGTTTAATAGAGGAGTAAGAGTAGACAGGCAGACACAACGGGCTGTTGTTGTTTTGAACTCACGCACATCTCAACATCAATAGAAGAAACCACAACAAGCAGGCCACATAACCTTTACCACCCTCCTCTAAAAATTCAACCCCTTCCAGAGTGCGAAAGGAAAATCATCATTACTGCTTCACTTTATTGAAATCGTTCGTATTACACTCTTTTGCCATTGTAGACGATTTAAATGCGACATTATTTTCTTTTTAAATACGAAATAAAGCAAAGATTTACCCCCTTCTTCTTCCTCCTCTTCTCAATATGTATTTTATATTTTTGGAAAGAAATATTTATATGTAAATCCTTATTCGTCTTAACACAAGTTAAACTCATTCATCTTGGTATTTTTGGTGTAAGTGCTTCTTACTATCTGGTTCCGAAGGACTTCCACTTGCTTGTTCGCGTTCTTGTGAGTTTTGGAAAATAAGGAAAAGAACGCTTTGTGTTTTGTGTTGATGCCAAAGGATTACTCAATTAATTTAATTATGTGCCGTCAATCATTTCTTGCACCATGTCTTCTTATACTTGTGTGCTGCTGCCGGGGAAATTTTATATTTTATTTTGTTGTTGTTGTTTTCTTCGCGTTACATGACAATATGAAGCAAGTCCACATCAACTGCTGTAATGGGTTTTCCATTTATTTTTATTTATGCAAAAATTTTGTACTTCATTATGGTTCCTGGGTACCCTTTAGGCGAAGGTTTGGTAATGGTAGGAAGGTTTAAAGACTTGTGACTGCTTTTTGGGAAATAATTAATTGTTTTTCTTTATGAGAAATTTAAATTTTTGAAAGATATTGCAAATGCTAAGCTATAACAAATGATAATGCTAATGAAATGCTATATCTAATGTTATTGCTTTTGCATCAGCAAATATTATTGCAATTGCTAATGCTATTGCTAAGACAATTTCAAATATTATGCTGCATCTAATGTTAATACTATTGTTATTACTTTGCCTATAACATTTCTTTTTTAGACAATTCCTTTTACAATGCCTAATGCCAATCATAAACCTAAAATAAAATTCCCGGTGCTTTAAAAACTTTACAATTCAAATTTAATTCAAAAATTGAGACCTCATCCTCTTAAATGCTTACAAAATTATTATTATTTTTAATTTTAATCTATAAATCATTCTTTTAATTCCGGTACATGAAGGTCATAAAACGGAAATAACTGTTTAGCCATTGCTAATGCTAATCCTAATGATATTATTAATTCTAATGCCAATTTTATTGCTAATGCTTTTGCTAAAGATATTGCTTTTGATTGTGTTATTGCTAATACTAAAACCAATGCTACAGCTAATGATATTGCTAATGTTATCGATAATTCCATTGCAAATGATATTGCTTATGTCATTGCTAATGCTTTCACTAATGCCAAGAAGTAAGATCGACAAATTCTTAATACATTTTTTCCTTACAACTTTTAACTCAAGTATTATTTGATTCTGTTTTTTTGATCAAGTCAAAACATGTCAATTATTTTGTTTAATGTCAAACAAATAAATTGAATAGTTAATCTGATTGAAAGGGACAAGAAAAATTAGCGTATCTAATTCATTAAATATTTTTAACAAAACCAAACTTGGTCCTACAAAAGTTGGACAAACATTCAAAGGTCTGCCCTCAAACTGTCTTAAATATTATTAAACAGTACCGAGAGAACTTACCCGTTGCTAGGAAACCTGGTTTAGGTTGAAGATACTGTCCACATGATATTTCTAAAGCCCAAAAAATAGAAAGCATTTTCAAAGTACTCCCAACACATCCGGTAGGGAAGCAACTCGCTTAGTCCAGTGTTCAGACTATTTGGTACGAAAAGTTAAAGCAGGTTTAAAAACAAGCAAGACTAAAACAGTTCCTGACAAACGCGGTAATAAAAATTTAGGGACCAACAACCAACAGTGTACAAAAAGTGAAGTTAAGATTTCTAAAAAAAATATTCTTGCCGCATAACGGATGACCAAACGTATGTTTTAGCAGATTTTTCGCAACTTCTTGGTCCAAAATTTTTTGTCGCTGATGTTGGGGGGAATGTTGGAGTCAAAAGTAGTAAAAATTTCCAAAAAAGTTCTTGGTATGCCAAACAACATGCAGTTGGGGCAAAAAAAGCCAATCATTTGTTACAACGGGATCTATAAGGAACGAATACAGAATTCACAATAATGTGGTATATAAACTAAGAGAGGTAAATCCTTCAAACTGCCCGGAGTTAAGAAGAATGGAGAGATATGGGGCTCTTGTTAAAAGAGAATTGGGGAGCACATGAAATGTGTGCAAAAGTGTGATAAATTTTAAACGGAAATGGACCAGCTATTCGAGTAAAGTAACAGAAATACTATAAAAACGTTAATGGAGGGGTTTCCGAAAATGGTTCACAATTTTATTACTTGTGATTTAAACTATTTTTTTAATTGTAAAAATTTTAAACAAACCAAAATATTGAAAATGTGAGTTAAGTAGTTTAGTTTTTATTAAAAAGTATTTGAGCATTTTTCGTTCTCATTCCTTATTCTTGAGTCTGACTACTTAAAGGGCATTTAAAATTCGTTGCAGCAGCTTTTCAAAATTTAACTCAAAAGATATTAATTTCAGAAAACAGATTTCAATTTACTTTTAAAGAATTTCTTTAACATTGAAAACTCAAGAATCCCATAATCTAACTCATTTGTACGTTTGACAGTTTTTTTTTTCAATTCACTTTATATTTAATTTCACCAACTCCATTAGCGGTCTTATACATTAATGATAACTTAAGAACTACATTAAAAAAGGAGATGAAGACAAAATTTCTTCTTAAATATTTTATATGAATTTTTTTTGAAAATTAACCACAAATTTTTGAAACAGAAAAAAATTATATAAAAATGTTGTTTTATTAAAAGTGTTTTTATTTTTCTCTTTATTTACAAATAAATACATGTGTTTTTCTATATTTAAGAGAGAGAATCCTTAATATTTCCTCAGGATATTTTATTCTTTAAAAAAAATAAGTTTTCTTTTCGTTTGAAAAACAAGAAAGTTTGGTTTATGTGGTGATATTTACTTTTAAATATAAAAAGAAACAACAACAACAACAACAACAAAAGTAAAACATATAAATTTTCCTATTCACTTATACACATGTACTACTATGTGTATGTGTGTTTACATCTTTGCATGTGTAGTTTTTATTTTAACATCTCAAATGTCAGCTTTTTTTTTCAAGATTACAATTTCAGGATTTTAATTATTTTAATTATTCTTCACATCTTTACATGTGTGTTATTATATAAGTGTATGTTAACATATAGATGTGTGTGTGTGTGTGTTCATGTGTGTTGTAGTCATAGACATGGTAAATTAAAAGTATTTTTATTTGTTTTTAATACAATGACTTATCACTTTTATTTGAGATATAAAGAAGGGGATTCTTATTTTTAAAATGAATTATATCTTTTTTAGGAAATGAAATATTGTGAGAAGGAGATAAAATAAAATAAACTGAGATAAAAATTAAAACTTAATGAAAATCTTTATTTTAAGGGCTGCTTATATGACTCTTAAAGTCCTTTTTATGGATTTATAAATACTGTCTATAATAAAATGTTATGTTTCTAATAAAATGAAGCGAAATGAAGAAGTCACACAAAATTTTTTAAATTAAAATTATTTACGATTCGGTTCCACCACAACAATAATTTTTATAGATATTTTAAGGAACAAATTTTTATTAAAATGAAAAGTATTTTTTAAATATTTTGAATAAAGAACGAATTCAGACACATAGTTTTTTCGAATCATTACACTGATTCAAAAAAGGCAGTAAATACAATGAAAAATGGTGTAGAATTAAAGAAAATTAGGTTAAATATCAGCCAACGAAACCTTTATTCATCATAACGAAAATTTTCGTTAATTTTTCGTTAATTCTTATATAAAATTTTTTGCTATTAGAAAACAAAATATTACACCACCATAGTTGGTCGAGGTATTATACGTTTGTGGAGATTCTTGAAATAGAGCGAAAAAATAGTTCTATCTTTTAAATATACCGTTCGACTAAGAATCACTTTCTGAGTCGATTCCGGCTGGCTGTCCATGTAATGCTGGTTCTCAAAGTACAGGTCGCAGTTTTAAATATATCCCAATGAAATTTGCACACTCTATTATTTTGGCTTAAAAACGATGCCTATCGAATTTGGCAAAAAAAGTTGTATTATATTCTACAACGATATGCTAAATTATCGGGGTTCGGTCTATTATTTATTAAAGGTCCTAAACAACCACCCTTTCAAATATCATCTTGAAACTCATAAATCGCACATATTTGTGAAGGGAGGTGTTTGCCCCATACAAAGCAAATATTGATTTATGAAATTTCTTTCAAGATCTAGAACTGAGAAGCATTTTTGTACAACAAAGGGCACCAGATTATGTCTAATCAAATAAGTTAAAAGAAAATTTAAATTTTATTCGAATTAACTTCATTTTCGTATGTAGAATTGAATACATTCATGTGTTATTTACTTACGATGTGTTACTGTTTCTTTTTTACTAAATTACTATTGATATAACATATGTTTCGTTAACTTTTTTATCAAAATTTTATTCAATTTAACGTCTTTTATTAAAAATTTTTTGATTAAATTTTTTGTGGTATATTTGAAGAAAAACTCTTCAATTTAAAGAAAAATTTTGTTAATTAGAATAAAAATTTCGTATTACCTACGATAATTGGTTAAGTGTAGTAAGAAACTACAATTAATCGGTCAACTGTAAATTTTGTAGAGAATTGTCAATTTAATATGAACGTACTGATAAAGGAAACATATTTAGGAGGAATCAGAGCAGGTGAGAAAAGTTTAATAATATATTTTCTGATACCGCAAAATTCCGAGTTGATACAACAACATAAAGTACTAAATTAAAAGGGTATAATCGACAGATATAGAATTAAAATTCTTTTCTTATATGTTAATTGAAATTTGTACTTTTATGTCAAGAATTATGAAAAATTATAAAAGTCGTTCTTGCCACGCCCACTTTTGTGATGCGAGCTCAATAAAATTTGGGAGACCGCTATTAAAAAGTAGCTGATCTGTTCAGTAGAAAAACGTTGCAGACCGATACCTACAACAAGATCTAAATTTCGAGTAGAATAACATTTTTACAAAAAAAAAAAAATAAATAAAAATAAAATAAAATTACAATTTAAAAAATTCAAATTTTCAGTTGAAATTATGTTAAAAATTTCAAAATTTTCACATAAAATTCTTTATTTCACTGAAGATTTTATAATTTTCACTTAAATGTACAATTCCACAAAAATTTAAAATTTTCACTTAAATTTAAAATTTTCGCAAAAATTTAAAATTTAAAAAAAATCAAATTTTTACTTAAATTTCAAATTTTAAAAAAATTTCAAATTTTCACAAAATTTAAAATTTTCACAAAAATTTAAAATTTTCACAAAATTTAAAATTTTCACAAAAATTTAAAATTAAAAAAAAAAAAATTGAAAATTTTCACAAAAATTTTCACAAAAATTGAAAATTTTCACAAAAATTTAAAATTTTGACAAAAATTGAAAATTTTCACAAAAATTTAAATTTTGACAAAAATTTAAAATTTTCACAAAAATTGAAAATTTTCACAAAATTCAAATCAAAATTAAAATTTCAAAAATTTCAAATTAAAAATTTAAAATTTTCAAAAAAAAAATTTTTACTTAAATTTATTTTAAAAAATTTAAAATTTCACAAATTTAAAATTTTCACAAAATTTTCAAATTTTCACAAAAATTTTAATTTAAAATTTTACTAAAAACTTTTACACAAAAATAATAATAATGAAGTTTCGACTTAAAAATGTGAATTTAAAATTTTCACTTAAATTTAAAAATTAATAAAATTAATATTTTTACAAAAATTAGAATTCACTTAAAATTCAAATTTTACAAAATATTTCAATTTGAAAAAGAAAGTAAAAAAAAAAAAACTGTAAAATTTCTATTAAATCTTTCACTTATATTTAATTATTCACTTTATTTAAATTTTCACAAAAAATAAGAATTTTAAATGTTCAATAAATATTAAGGTTTTCTCCAAACTTTCATATTTCATGAAAATTTCAATTTACGCCAACATTTTTAGTTTTTCAAAAATCATAAATTTCACAAATTATTCAAATTTCACCTTAAAATCTAATTTTCAATTTCTTTTTTCTCAAAATTTCAATTTTAAAAAAAATTAACCAAAAATTACTTGTTTTATTATAAAAAATCAACATTTCACCAAAAGTTTCCATTTTTTCACCTAAAAATTAATTTTCTTAATTTAAGAAAGGAGAATATTTTTCCACCGAAAACTTTGTTTTTGTAAGAAAAGAAATTTCACTCAAAATTTTCAATTTGAAATGCATCACGGAAAACTTAATTTTCACAAAAAAATTAAAATCTTCGATTAATTTAAATGCAAAAAAAAAACTTGGAAAAATTCAATACTTAAGTTGGCAAAGTATTCAAAGGTCTGCCCTCAAACTGTGCCGGCAAAACTTGTCCGTTAATATAGATAGAAAAACCTGGTTCAGATAGAAAGAATGGTTCACATGATGTTTTTAAAGTCAATAATATTGAAAGCATTTTAAAAGAGCTGCCAACACATGCGGTAGGAAAGTAGACAGCGTACGAATTATTGGAACAAAAGTTAAAACTAATGCAGGTTTGAAAACATTCAACGTTCAGAAAGTTCCAGAAACAGAATACGGAAATTGAATTAAATTTTTTTAATTATCCTACTGCATAATGGATGACGAAACGTATGTTCTCGCAGACTTTTCGCAACTTTCAAGTCAAAACATTCCCTTGAACTTCAACAAAATGCTCGAGGACAAGGAAAATGCAGTCGCGAAAAAAAGCCTATTTATGTTACAACAGGCTCTACAAATACCGAAATTTACATCAAGAAATGTTTAAAAAGATGTCTGCTTCCATTCATAATGTGTCTTATAATATATGTATGTTAAGCATTTTTTATCTCACTCTTTATATCCAAATATAATTTTTTCGGAAAGAAATTGGGTTCTAAAAATTTGCTAATTATTTTAAAATATCAACTTGGATTTCAATGAATAATATTTGACAGATGAGTCTAATGGTCATAATGCCTTTAAACGACTGGATCACACAAGATATTAATCCACTATTAAATATAATATAATGAAACGGGAAATAATGAGTGATAAAATAACCCAAGTGGAGCAAAAATCGTTTAAATTGGTCCTTTTCAGATGGAAATTTGAATTTGTGTTATGTCGGTAAAATTGGAGATAATGGCGAGATTCAATATTTTGTATTTTCGATTAAAAAAAGAAATAGTTCAGCCCTTTTTTAACTATTTTGTTGACACTCACATTAATACAATTCATTAAAAATGGTTGGCAATAAAAACACACTCTAATTAAATAATCGAAAAATAAATAATTTTTATTAAAAATTTAACACTTTTTGACAAAATTGAATATTTTTTTTAATAATTGTATATTTTTCCAGGATGCAGAATTTTTTTCTTTCATGGCTGCTACGATTTTTTTATCACACATCACTATTTATGCTGCATTAAATTATCAACGAGTAATGTCCTTTTCGATACAATCAAGGATTCAGAAGATAAAATGTCACTTTTGAAAACACTTTTGTTACTGATTAATGTAAATAAATAAAAGAAACCGACGGATTTAGTTTTGAGATTTTAATTTGAAGCTTAAGTTTTTGTTTGATTAATGGCCAACAACTAGAATGTCCTTAATAAAGCGTTTTAAGGAATTTGTGGATTTTGCTTTAAGTAAGAGAGAGAGACTTTGGCGTGATAAACGAAGTGATTTTTTGGCTGCTTGTTGACACAAAGAAATTACAAATGCTAATGTTTTAAGCGTTAAAAAAAATTATAGAGAAAAGTAGCAACAACTAGATGGAGGCAAACAATAAAAGCCATCATGAGGTTGATTATCAACAGCGTTATTATGGTAAGCAAGAAATTTTCACTATATACATTTTTCAAAAACAACAACAAAAAAGAAATAATGAAAAACTTTAGCAAAAAAAGTTTAAATTTTGAAAATGCAAAAAAAAAAAAGAAGGTGCTGACTAGCAATTTTGCTGCTTTTGCTTTTTAAGGATAATTTAAACCACAACAGCAACAACAAACTAAAAATCGCCAGTTTTAAGTAGAAAAAAAAAACAGAACTGTTAATTGTGAAACCTGGTTTTAAGGGAAAAAAGCTTGAAAAAAGAACAAAAAATTATTAATATTTTAAGGAAATGGATTTAATACCCTCAAACATCAGAGAGAAGAGGAAGGTGGGTGGTAACAAAACTATTTTGGTTTTAGGAGAAAAGGGGAAATATTAAAACAAACACGTGCTCTAAAGGAATTTTTTGTCAAAATACCGAAAATTATAACAGTTCGAACAAAAAAAGAGAAACCTGCGCATTACAAACAAACTGTTATACAAGAAAAACCCCCCTTTTGAAAGGCCAAACAAATAAATATGTGGGTGTTAAATATACCGAAAAAGGACACAAAAACCACCACTTTATACTCCTGCCTAAGTCCTGATATTGCTGCCAACGTCTCTTCTTAATGTCGAAATACCGTCTAGAGCATGAAAGTTACTGTTTTCATTTACTCCCGTTTAGTTTAACGTTTCATGTTCAACAACAACGTTAAGTTTTGTGGCAGAGAAGCGCAGGACACCCGATAACGCGTAACATTTTTCAAACAAACTGTGAGTGTGTGTGTGTGTCTGTATTTTGGAACTAAGAACTCTAGAAAAAGAATTGATGTGTATGTGTGAGTGTGAGTAAGTTTGCTAGAAAACAAAAAAGTTCGACAACTTTGGAAAACTCTGCTCGTATACATTGATGCCAGTAAGTTGTGAACTTAGAACAGGTAGAGACGCCGCGCGCTTTACACACATTTCCTCGAAATTAAGAAAAAAAATTGTTTGAAAAAATTTTACACACATACACATTCTCACTTTTGAGTAATAAAAGTGAGGCCCCAAAAAAAGTTTAATAAACAAGAAACAAAAAATAAATAAAACTACAGACCATAAATAGTTTTTTATTCCAAATGTTTGCAATATAAAACAAGTGCAATATTAGCAGCTATAACTCTTAAAAAAAGTATAGAAAAATTAAAATGACATAAAAAACAAAAACAACAACAATATTAACAACAACAGCAAGAGACAATGATTTTTATATCAGTTTTATGGTTTTAGCCTGGCCAACAGATGCATCACTCTTATACCAGTCAGTTACAAACAATCCACGAACTTGGCAAATGCATCGAAAAAAACACAGTGTAACAAATCAAAATAATTTTCTGTGAACCAAAAGAAAAAAACATCTTTACAAAATTTTTGAAAAAAAAAAAAACTTTTCAAAGTCTAGAAATAAAGTTTTATCCAACTAAAGTTTGTTTCCAAAAAAAATAATTCTTTTTTTAGTGAAAAAGTGAAAAAAAGTTTAAAACGTGAAAAAATTATTCTAAAAATATTTAAAAATAAATCAAAGTGTTTAAGCAAAAAATAAAAAAAAATTAATTAATTCAAATTAAAAACCGCCAACAACTTTAATTAATAAATTAATATTTTAACCCTTAAACTACCAAACAAAGTTTCGAACTTTTCCCAAAAAAGTTTAAGTTCACGGTGCTTAAAAATATAAACAACATTAGTAAAATGTTTCATAAAAAGAAATTTATAAACAATATTAATCAATATAACAAATAATTTAATTAAAAAAATTAATACTAGATCTTGAAATAGGTAATTAAAATATTTATTAATTTAATTAAATGTTTTTGTTTGAAAATATTTTTCTATAATTAAACTTTAAAACGTATAAACTAAACCAAAATAAAAAATTCAATGCAACAAGAATTTTTATACTAAAATATTAAAAAAAATATTTATAAATTATTTAACTAATAATTTTAGTTTTTAGAAAATATTTAATTTATTACAAATTTTATTTTTAATATTTTTTATTAAAAAAGTAACATTTTATTATTGTAAAAATTAGAATAGATTTAGAATTTTTGTAAAAATCAAGGAACTTCCTCACAATTCTATAAATCCTGAAAGGTTTTCTTCTAAATTATTTCTGGATTTTAAATTTTAGTAGTGAAGGCCGGATATTTTTTTTTGGGCTGACAATTAAGAAGTTTTGGAGTTTCAATCTGAAATATTTAGTGCAGCTTACGACATTTATACGCATCTTTAAATCACAATTCTCAATTTAGAGTTTTAACCTCATAAACGATTGTTATTTTCTTTTTAATGATCTTTCACAAATTTTAAGAAAAATAGGTTCGATTATCTGTCAATGATCCATAGATTCTCCTTCGTTTATACGACACTTTCATGGTGATTAAAAATGATAACAATTAAATCCTCTTTTGAAACGCTTAAAAATTAATTTCCATTAATGCATCCATAGCCGAAAAACAACACCTGCTATGGAACTTTTTCAGTGACCAGTACTTTTCTCTCAGTCCCAGGGTTCTGTAAGATTTCTTCCTTCTCTTATTCAAAAATATTTCCATAATTTACATTTAAATTTCTCTTCAAAAATGAAAGTTTATAACAAGCAAAGTAATCTAGCAAAAACGCAAGAGTATAGCAAATGCAAATATAATTTTTTTTATCAACTTCAAGTCGAAATTCAAGAAAATTGTATCAAAAATTCCTTGAACTAAATCAAATTGAAGTACTATTGCATAAATGCCATTATATTAAAGTGCAAATGTATAAATTTATTACAAAACCAATAACAAAAAAATGCTACAAAAAGTAAACTTTCTTTAAACAAACTAAATTACCAAAAAGTGTTCAGTATTGCATAAATGCAATATTGTAAACAGAAAAATTTCAAATTTATGATAAACTATTTGAATTTTTTTTATATTGCAATAACGCAATAATAAACATAAATTCATTAAAAAGTAATGCAAAAATTCCATAAATTAAATCAAATACGAAAAAAGATGCCATTGCATAAACGCAATCTTTAAACCAAAAACAAAAAGAATTGATCTTAAAACTAACGGATTTCCTTAAGTAAAGGCAATAGCTAATAATGGTATTGCATAAATGCAATATTTGTAACCAATACCAAATTTATCTTTATGCAAAAAGTAACAAAAAACAAATCATTAGTATTGCATAAATGCAAGTGTAAACAAATTGCAAAATTTAAGTGCTTTTTTAAGCAGCAATAAAAATAAATCTAAAAACATATAGACGTTATGCTTAAAATGTTGCTAATGGTATGAACTATATACTATTGCAAAAACGCAATTGGATGAAAACTGGGAATATCTTTAATCAACGTTAAAAATATTTAAAAACTGAAACTTTTCTCTCAAAATTTTTGTAAAAAAAATTTTAAAGAATGAAAAAAATTTATGGCAGATCTTGTATCAAAAAACCCTATAGGGCTAAGTCCGGATCTTGATGAAGGTTTTTAACAGAAGTTTTTCATTAAAAATATATGTTTTAAAATTTCAGATCTTGAATTTTAAAATGGAATATAAGTTTGGAAACTTCAAAGTGTTTATCATAGTTCGTTAATGGCTTCTTCCAGACCTCCTCCTAAATATGGGTTCTATAGGCCATAAATAAAAAAATTACATTTTCGGATTTTTTTTCCCACATTTTGGAGAATTTAAAAAAGCTTTAAATATTTATGTATCAATTACAAATATAATTTCAAAAGCTTTGCATAATGGTTTCGAACTACGAGTAAATTTCTTCGTTTATTAGTCATTGCATTACCTTGTAATGTATTTTCAGATTGGATCTGATCTAATTCTCATATATTTTTATAACAAATAGAGCTCTTTTAACTTAAAGCTGTCTTTAATTCACAACAAAAGCTTACTAACGTAAGTGTGCCCTACTTGGTCTCTGCTTTAATTTTTTTCTAAAATTTTAGTTTCAAATTAAAAATACGAACTGATTTTAAAGATCAAAGATGTCCAAAATGCAGATTTCCGACTCTGCATTTTGGACATCTTTGATCTTATTAGGAATCAGAAATCTCTTATATATATTTTTCAAATATTTCAGTTTCCGTATTAAAAAAAAGAGGTTCATTATTTTAATTTTTTAAGGATTTTTGGACTAGAAATTTACTGTTAAGTATTTAAAGTTTTTTCAGTAGTTAGAATTTTATTTTTTATATATAAATTTTTAACGATTTTTTTATTTATCGAACATTAATTTTAATTTTATAACCAACAAGAAAAACCAAACACTTTCTTATATTTAAAAACAAAAATTCTCTTTTTTTACTCCTTCACCCACACAATCACCAATCAATCCCAAAATCACCTGCCAACGCCTACATATACTGACATATTCACCAAAAATTTAAATAAAAAATCAGAAATTAATCCCAAATTAAAGTAAATCATCAACATATTTCAAAAACAAAAACTCTAAATCATACAAACAAAACATTAACAACTCCCCAACCGGTTCCCTTTTTTCAACAAGAACAACAAGAACAAACAGTTAAGAAAAGGCATTAACAATGGCTTTACTAAAACGACCCTTAACCAAGGAAACGACAACGACAATTGTCGAAACAAATAATAATAACAACAACAACAGCAGCAGTAAAATTGACACAGAATATGAAACAGCTGTTAAACGTAAAAAACGTTCCTCACGTGATGATGACGCTAACAATAACAACAACAATAACAATAATGTAATTTCAAATTCGACTATAAAACATGAAGATAAATTATCTTTACCACAGAAAAAACGTTCCATGGATTTTGGTAAAACTTCGTGTAATAATGATGATCAAGATGATGAAACTTTAATACGAGAAACCCAAGCAGCTTTAAAAAGTTTATCGGGTTCTTGGCCCGAAGCTCGTAATAATCCTTATCGTTTAACGGAACAAGATGAGAATCCTCCACCTTTTCAAAATCTATTTGAGGAGAAGCAAAAGTATGATTTTTATACGAAACATACACAAGATGAAACGTCTTCTTATAGTTCAATTGACCTTTTACGTTTTCACAGACAAAAAGAAAATGATCAGGCCCGTTTAAATACCCAGGAAGAGTTGCCCGCCTATGAGGATCGCAAGAAGAGTGCTTTTTCTCAGGCCTCGGCTTTTAAACCTCCCTTGGATATTAAGCGTAATGGTGTTATTGGTTATAATTATCCTACATCTTATCCCACAGTGGATTCTTCAACGGGTTATATGTCTTATCCTCCCCCTCCTACACATCCACAAGCTACAATACCTCCCACATCCTTAATTAATACATCATCAGTAATGCCCTCCCCAATAACCAGCTCGAATACACATTCCCTTGCTCCTCATGCCTCTTTGATGGCCACACGTTCTCCTTATGAGGATCGAAGTTCTATGGATATCTTAAAATCGGAAAGTGATTCTTCTAGTCACAGGGCCCCAGAAGATGATAAACATTATACAACTTTACAGCCAGCTGGTGTAGGCAGTCGTGCTGCTTCTGTAATGCAGGATATTAATCGCGAAACTTCGTCTACAGTTAGTGTGACATCGGCGGACTCATCGACAGCGAATTTAATACCTCAACCTACTTATTCGCCGGGCAGCTTAAATCGTGGTAAGTGGTTTCTTTAGATATAAATGTTTTATGTTAAGAAATAATTTTTATTTGGAATTTAAGTTTTATTTCATTTAAGTTTAATTACAAAATACTGAATTGGCGTAAACTTGTGCTTAACTTCTTGTTGCATTGAGTTTACAAATGATGTTTTAATAGAGATTTAGGTTTTTGAGGTTAGGTAGGGCTTCGTAGGGTTAGGTAGAGCGTTCCTTCTATTAAATGTAAATATTAATTTCTTCTTTTCTGCAGGTGTGTTAAAGGAGATATCTTCCTAGGATTTTGCAAGATCGGTTCTGGCGTTAAGTGTCAGGGCTTTCATTTGCTATTAACTACAATTAGGAAGTTGTTGAGTTTAAATCGGAGACCAAAAAACAGGTCAAGATTTCTAACATCCTCAATTGTCAACTCGAAAAAAAGTAGACCTATTGGTTCTTAAAATTTTGATAATATCTTGACCAGTATTTTCCTTAAAAAATCTTACATGGTAAAAAAACTTGCTCCAACCATTTTCCAAAGCAAATAGTTAAAGCTTTTTACAGCAAACTTTTAAAAGCTTTTATGAAAAATAAGGATTGACTTCATATCTTTTTTGCGCATTTTGGTATATGTAACTTCATTCAGGTCAATTAATTCTGCTAGCTTTGAAAGCTTTTTAACTTAATACTAAAAATTTTAAAGAAAACTTTTTACAGGTTGAAATAAAATACCAAAAGTTTATTGTATTCAATTAAGTAAAATAAACTTTTACTGGAAAAAATTGATAAATTCGGATTTCAGTTCATAAAGCTTTTTTGGAAGCTTTAGTCTTTATCTCTTAGTACCTTGCCTTAATTACCTTATTTTAGATTTAAAATTTATCTATGCATTTGCAATAAACATAAAAGAGCTTTCAAAATGAGCTTTTAAGCTTTGCTCCAAATGATTATTTTCTACCAGCAATAAATTTATTGAATTTAGTAAAATGGAATTAAATTGAGCTTAAAATTAACTTCAATATTTTCCCAAAAGAACTTTAAAGCTTTTTTAAATTTATAAAGTAAATAATATTTTTAATTTAAAACTGTAACCTTTGTGAAGCTTTAAAGTTTTTATTTCTTCATAAAGTTAGAAACTTTTGAGCTATTAATTATTTAAATTGAGTTTTTCATCGAAAGTTTTAAAATCAAACTGATATAATAAGAACGATTATAAAAATATATAAATCAGTGAACTCTAAATTATACGAAATTATTGAGCTTTAAGTAAGTTTTAATTTTCTTAAAATTTTAAACAGCTTTAATTTTTAAAAAATGTGGACTATATATATAATTTTATTGCCAGTTAATAGAAAGCTTTAAAAAGCTTTAATTACATAAATCATGAAGCTTTTAAGCTTTATTTTCTTCATATAATTGGTAATTTTTTGGCTTTTAATTATTTAATTGAGAATTTTAAAATAAAGTTTCTTCATAATTAAAATGTTATTGATATAATTAAAATGATTTGAATAAAAAAGCTTAAAGTGTATACGAAGTTCTTGAGCTTTAAGCAAAAATTTCCGAAAATTTAGAAAAGTTTTAATTATGTTTAAAAATGTGGTCTAACTTATGATTTTTTTTATAACCGGATAATAGAAAACATTTTAAAAGCTTTAAAAAACTTTAATTTTCAAGACAATTAAAAAGCTTAAAAGTTTTACTTTTTTGAGCTTATATTTATGTAAACTGTTTCCTTAAAAATTTAAAAATAAAATTTATATAATTAGAATGATTTAGAAAGCACAATGAGCTTTGAATTAATCTATTATTGAGCTTTTCAGCTATTTTTTCTAATAATTAAAAACAGCTTTAAATTCTGTTTCAAATTCCGGCCTAATAAATGTATCAGATCAGAATTTTTATTAGTAATGTTAATGTGTACATAAAAATCCTTGTTGTATCTCGAAGAAAAACTGTCCTTAAAAGTATCTTTATTACCCAACATTTACATATAATTAATATTCAAGAAACAATAACCCATTCCTCTACCACCCCCACCAATGTAATCCAAAAACAATACACGTAACCCAACACATATTATCATAACTTTACTTGTTTCCCCCCTTTAACCACAACTACACCTGTAACATTAGACAAAGTCTTACGACTGAAATGAAAATAATTTGGAGTGATGTTAAACCTATTTACACACGCATTATAATTATAAGTATTTTGTTATTATTTGCACATTTTGCCAGCACTTAAAATTCTTTCTATTTTTCTAATTTTTCCCTATTGAAGTCATTATAATCGTCTGTAAAGAGAGCAGCGAAAGAATAAACTAAATATTAATGTCAGTCAGTTAGAAGTAAAGAAGCATGATTCTTATATATTTCGATAGCAATTTTTTGGGGTAAAAAAAAGCTTTTAATAATTTCATTCTTCTGCTTCCCCCCTTGCCCCTGCTAACTGACATACCAGTCAGGCGTAACTAAGCCTAGTAAACATACCACACACATACAGATACTTATACACATTTTATGTGTATGTAGGTAGTTAAGTTCTTAAAAAGGAGTATGTTTATGTCTGTGTTTTCCGAAATGTCTGTCTGTCTGTCTGTCTGTCTTTGTTTTTATTTTTCTTTTAATAATAACAAATTTTGTCACACTAATTTCCGTGCATTTAAATTCATAACTCCCCCCCCTCCCCCTTCTATATCCTTGACTGATATAAAACAGAGAAAAAAACTACTATATAAATATGTTTTGTATTTCGAATACAAAAAAGGATGAGTGATTTCTTTTTTCAAAAACACACACATATTTATGTAAATAGAAAAAAGTCCTTAATATTATAATACATAGACAAAAACATTACTATCAACCACTTATGTATATTTATTTTGTCATTATGGCAACATTATTAGAATTTTAGTTTTTTAATGATGCTTATTTGTATATATATGTGTGAGTATAAGTATGTGTGTACTTTATCCTTTATTTTGCTTAAGAAACCAACAAATTTTGTATGACTTTCAAATAGTTTCTTTTCATTTCAAAAGGCAACGTTGGCAGTAATAAGACAAATTTTTCATTTTTAAGGTTAAAAAAAGTGGAAAATATCTATAATAACTCATTAAAAATTTGCTTTTTAGCTTTAAGCTAATGTGGCTTAATAAAGATTAGTTAGTGAAAGGAAAAGAGTTTACACAAAAGCTTATAAGACACAGTTTTTCAAAAATGTTTAGTAATTAATCTATGACTTGTAATTGGAAATAATTTCGCTTGTAATTAAATAGTTTATTAAATATCGCCTTAATGGTCTTAAAATACACTGATGCACATTCCTATAAACGCACTTAAATTTCTCTATTTTTGTTTTATCCTTGTTCTCACCCCCAAATTTTGAATGTCATTCTGTGTGTTACACTAAGAAGGAATCATCTAAGACCACATAATGTATATATTCTGGCATCACATTAATATCTGTTTTGATTTAGCTATTTTCGTCTGTCTAACTACCTGACAGTTGTTGGCACGCTCACATCCGCAATAATTGACAGAACTCAATGAAATTTGGCCAGAGTATTTACTATAGTCCTGAGAAGTTTCTTATCTGAGACAACCTCAGGTATCGGTCTGAAGAACCACCGTAACTTATCGTCTAAAATTCGCACGAATTTACATGAAGTGGACAGAGGAGTGAAAAAGTTACTTTTCATATTCGGATGACAAAAAATAATTTCGAAGGTGGTAGTGTTATGGTTTGGACAGCATTTGTCTGTTTACTTCCATGGGGTAACAAACACAGCATTTTGGTCTGGACATAATCTCAATGGAGAGCTTGTGGGGATACATGGCCCGTAAAGTTTATTCAAATAATTCCCAAAAATGAAAGCATTATGATTTAAACGGAACTTAAACTAAAAATAAAGAAAGTTTTGGAGAAAATTGATTCACAACTTCTTAATAAATAAGTGGAATCCCTACCAGTACGTCAATAAGAATATACAACAGTTTATAAGAAAGTTGATGTGGAGGACGTAAACTATAAGAAATCCAAGAATACAAGAATCAAATTCTTAGAGACTTTAACAAAAGGAACAATATATTTTTTCAAATATTTTCGTTTCTGGTAAAAATTAATTTATAATAAAAATATGAGTTATACTGAGAAAAATTATAACTTTATTTAAAAAGATAATTTTTTGGTTAATTTTTATTAAACCATTAGGAAAATAAGTGCACTTTTCTCACCAAAATGTTGCCATTTCACACGAACTAATAAGTTTTATATAGCTTTTTTGGAGAAACGGCTCTGATCTAATTAATTAGTTATAAATTATTAGGAAAAGCTTTATTCATAAACTAAGTTGAATTCGAGAAAATACACTTTTTTGGCCATTTTTGGGGAAAAATTGAAAAAAAACCCTTTTTATTGGTGAATCATATTACTTTCTTATTATATCTTTGCTTCGTTTAATTTTACCACCCACTGTGCTCAAATTGTCTCAAAATGATTGACATTTTAAATCAAATAATTTCATAATTAATATGATTTTTCACTACTTGAGTAAATAAAAAGAGATTTTTTCCCAAAAATCCTTTTTTACCTCAAGAGTATTTGATTTGAGGTACGTAAAATAAATTACATGTAAGAAAAACTTATGTACATAAAATATGTATATAATTTTCCATAAGTATATTTGCTTCCTTTAATGAATTTTTCTAAGGTTTTTAATTAAATTCAATTTCGAAAAGATAAAAATTTTTTTCTTTCTAACATGTGACATACTCACACATCCATTCTTCACATTTTACCTCTGAGATCTTACTTCACATTAGACAAGACTTAAAATTATTTTCTAAAAATATTTCTCATTTTGAATAAAAATTAAAACCTTTTTACCCTTTTTCTCGTTTTTAACTCCATTTTTTCCTTTAGATTCTAATTAACATTATTAGAATTTTATAATAAGAATGTGGCAAATATTAGTTACAAGCTATTTTTTCTATAATGCTTTTTGTTGTTGTTGTTGTCATGAAAAAAACGTTAGCAGACTGTTTTTTTGTGAACTCTAACATTTTTAATAAATGTTAATGTCATGTGTGTGTCTGTGAGTTTGTATGTGTATAATGTTATTTTCATATGTCATGTGTGAGTAAATTATTCAAAAACTGTTTTTCCCATCAAAAATTAATTAATTATTTAGCAAAAACTCAGAAAAATATCTATCTTTATATAAATTAGGATGTATGTATGTATGTATGTATGTATGTATGTATGTATGTATGTATGTATGTATGTATGTAACGTATAGACCCCAAAACGGCAGGGCCAATTATAATGAAATTTGCACAGAATGATTTCAATAAAACTAAAAGTAACATAGATTGTAAAAAAATTTTGATAGCACCAGGGGAGGAGTACCCCCATACAAAGCAAATATTGACTATTGAATATCTAAAGTACTACTATTGCGAGAATTTTCAAATTTGGTCGCAATTGCTTTCTTAATATCCCTTGTGATTTGTACACCAAAGCGCACCGGGTAAAAGTTAGTTTTAAATTGAAGAAGATAATAAGAAAAAAACTTTTGAAATAATGAGCTTTTTTCTTAGAGAAAGTGGAAAAAGTGATGGAATATATTTAGTTGTTTTTCACAGATTTATAAATGTTTAATTAATTTCAAATCTTTTGATTTTGAAAATAATTTCTAGAAATTTATTAATGGAAAAATACTGAATGTAAAGAACTTTCATATTCCACTTGACAAAAAAAACTTGAAAAATTTCAAAGCTTTTTGAAGAAAGTATCAATTCTTTAAAGAAAGTTTAAAAATTAACTTTTTAAAATTTAGTTAACAGGAAGCTTTTGTAAAGTTTTAAATCAAAGCTTTTATGCTTCTCATCAAGCTATTTAGATATTTTTTCTAGAAGTAAAGCTGCAAATTTGCTTCCTACCTAGCCTAACTTGAAATGAGCTTTAAGCTAAAATTTTCAAATATTTATATTTTAATTATATTGAATTAAAGCTTTGAGAAAGCTTTCTCAGGTTATAAATATCTTTAAAAATTTTTATTTTTCCATAAAAAATAAAACTTTAAGCCCGAATTCTGACTTTTAAGCTGAAATTGTTTTTAATTTTAAATTTTATATTATAATTAATTAAAAGCTTTGAGAATATCTAAAGCAGTAGCCGTACCTTTTGTAAAATCATTCAGTCTGGCTTGACTGAAAGTGGTGGCATTGTCGGATAATATTTTCAAATACACTGAAAAAAGTTCAGCAAGATATGGATGTCTTGCTGAACTAAATATTGACTTTTTTCAAGCAGGAATTAATGTTATTTTTTAAACAATGGAATTATTTTATTAAATTAATAATTTCATTTTTGCTTTTCACTCTGAGTAAAAACATTTTTGTGACCAAATTAGTAACCCTGGATTCTCTCTCTCTCTCTTTTTCTCATTTTAATTACAAATTCATTTAGATGGTAACAAATGTCCCACTCCAAATTGTAATGGTCAGGGTCATATAACTGGATTATATTCACATCATAGAAGGTACTTTCCTCGATTTGACCCCAGTTAAAAGAAGAATTATCAAATATATAATTTTGTTTTTAAATTATTTTTTACAGTATATCAGGTTGTCCCAAACGTGATAAGGTCACTACAGAATGTAAGTCCAATAATCAATTAGAAGCATGTTTGTAAACAGAAAACTTTTCAAAACCCTTATTTCCATCTCTTTCTCACTTTTCTAATCTCTTAATTCTTTCCTTCTTACTGTATAACTTCTAGATTTAATGTAAAGTAAAAAATTAGTATCTTCTATGTATGTGTGTGTGTAAATATCTAATGCATGTCATATCATGTCTAAAATGAGGTCTTAAACTCCTCTAGCTAAAGATTTAACCAAGATTCTTTAACTTCTTTAACTAACAATTTTTATTAGAGCTTTGACTCTCTCACACTCTGTCTGTTCTATTTGGTGTCTTAGAAGTAGAAATTCTCTCTTGAGATTTTAAAAACCAAATTGTTTAATTAATTTTAAATTATTTGCAATATTTTTTTGCCGTTTTCTTTTCTCTCTCTCTCTTCCTCGATTGTACTCCCTTGCAATAGTATTGGCTTTACATGAACAAATTATTAAATGTCCCACACCAGGTTGCAATGGTCGTGGTCATGTCCAACCTCATCGTAGTGTTCATCGCAGTTTGTCTGGTTGTCCTAAAGCAGTCAAAGGGTCGATGAACAAAAAACAATTGAAATATCCTTATAATTCAGAGGATGAGAATAGTCGTTCTGAATTCAAATTACAAAAAGGTTTGTTAAGGATTTTCACAAAATAATATTGACTCATTTACAATATTTGGAAAATATTAATATTAACAGAAAAATTACAACTTAATAAAGAATTTTTAACTTTATTAATTTTGCCCCTTTTCAATGATTTTTCAAATAATTTCTTCTATTCCTTTTGTCTTCTTCTATTCTCATTTAGTTGCTGTAGACTCTAAAGATTTACATTCTATGGATAAATATAAACTCTCCGCCGCCAATCAATATTTAAACAACAATAACAATAGCAGCAATTGTATTAATAACAACAATAGCAACAATAAATTGAATACAAGTCCTTCGCATAATAATAATAACAACAGTAGCAGCATTAATAGCAATAGCATTAATAGCAGCAGCAGCAGTAGCAATAATAACAATATGCCCATTATTAAAACTGAATTTAGTCCAGTAGCAAATATAAAATCGGAATATAATAAAAGTCCAATGCATTCATATCTTGCAAATGAGACAAATGCCTCAGGTCGTGCCAATACCTCAGCGACAGGTTCTGTAAATAACAACCAAAATCAAAGCACAGGCAATTCAGCAACCGGATCTTTGCAACAACAACAACAACAGCAGTCATCCCATAACGATATGAATCGTTTTGTGGGTATGCAAACACATGGTGGTATTAATGATCAACAAAGTCCTCATAATGGTCAACAGCAGCAACAACAACAACAGCAAACTTTGCATCAACAAAGAGGACCATTCATAGAGGGTTCATCCGGTCTCATGATGTCTGCAGGCAATACAACATCCGCCGGGCCTGATGGCAATGAAAGTTATCACAATGACCATCATAGTCAACAGAGCAATGTACAGCCAGACCAACAACATCAGCAGCAACAACAACAATATGAACATATGCAACGTTATGGCCATCATGTTACAAATGGTGAGACATTAAGTAAACCTCCTTCAGCATATGGTGCCAGTGATATGTTGTCCTCCAGTAATGGTAATACGGGCAATCTCTCTCCTAACACACGCAGCTATGATCCCAATCCTCCCACTTCAATTTCCTCTAGTGTCTCGTCGTCTTATGTAGACTCTTCGACCGCTTCTAGTGGTTTGACTACCGCTTTTGAACGTTATGATCCCAATTGCAATGGTCAAAGGCCTTCGAATATGTATCCTTATCTCTCACAATCCGCAGATGATTTGCAAGCCCAACAACAAAAGTATTTGCAAGATCAACAGCTTTTAATGGCTAAAGTAGAACATGATGAAATGGCCAATGGTGGTCCCATATATCCACGTCCTATGTATCATTATGATCCTAGTATGGGTCCTTTACCGCCTGGTTTTTCAGCCATTAATTTGTCAGTGAAAATGGCTGCAGCCCAGGCTGCCGCAGCCGCCGCAGCATATCAAAATCAACAGCAGCAACAACAGCAACAAAGTCAACAACCTTCCCAAACAGCTGGACAACAAGCAGGCCAACAGCAGCAACAACAACAGCAGCAACAACCCAAACAAAGTGGTTCTCCTTCACCTCCCACAGCGCCTGTTGTTGATCTCTCTGGCTCTACATCGGTCACCTCCTCCAGTCCGCAAGGTTTCAATTCACCAGCTTCTCACAATCAATATAATCAAAGGATAGGAGCTGGTAGTCCACAACCCGGTGCTAGTCCCAATGTAGCCAGCCCCAAGTGCCAAGTCCCCAGGGTCAAACTTTGGATCTAACAGTGACCAGACTGCCCCATAGCATCATCACCAGTCCCCAATATGGTGCCCATCCGGATGGTGTAGTGGTAGGAGCTCATCCCCAAGGATTTGGACCAGGATTGCCGACATCGGCAGCAAACGGTACGGCTAGATCTCCTCCAATGGAACCTGTTGATTTTAGTGGTCCTCCTCGTCCTTTAGGCTTTGGTCTTGTTGGTCATTTAGGTGGTCCCCGGCCGTATAGTCGTGAATCAACCCCGGACAGTGGTGGCTCGCATTACATTGACAGCTATAGAGATCCCAGTGGTGAGTTGAAAATTAATTACTTTTCATTATAAATAAATATTATTAAATTTTCTTAATGAAATTAATTAACTTTTTCTCTTTATTACTTTTTTTCTTCTTTTTCCGAAAACTATTTTAGGCTATTCTCCTCATCCTGGCTATGGTATGGTTGTACAGTCTGATTATCCCCCAGCTGGTTATCATGGTTATGGTGCAGCTGCTGCATATCAATGTAGTAATCCTTATGCCACTGCTGTTGGTCCCGGCGGATATCCGACACCAGTTTCTGGAGGTTATTCTACTAGTCCAGCCTCATGTTATTCCATGCCACCACCACAACACATACCACAGCATGACAAGACAAAGGATAGGTTAGTTGAATGGCAAGTTTCCCAACTAATAGTAAATACATTATATATAAATAATATATTACATACATTTTTATATACAAAAACATATAACAGGACATTAAGTCCTGGCGAAAATGTAGTGTTGAGGTAGACGGAGAAAAAACCTTTATTAAACCATAAATTTTGAAGTTAGAAAAAAAAGTAGAGTAACACAATTATTTATCATCATTATTATGATAATGAATGATGAAAATGACCAGCAAAATATCCTGGAATGTCCTGAAACGATGTAAACTAAACTATGCAACACTAACACTTATCACCACCACACAAGTCTCTTAGTAGTAGTTACACATATAGTTATGTACAAATATCCTTTTTTTAGTGTAGTAGTTGGTCCTTTATTTATATTTTAATATTTATTAAGATGTGTGACTCTTTGCCGTAACAGGACAGTCATAAAATCTCTAGTCCTTTGTGTACAAAAGGTTAATCTAAAATGGAATCCTTTCTTTTAAATGCACACATACATAAACTTATATTAAAGGTCCTGGAAAAAATCTAATTTGTAAAAGAAATTATTCTTTATTTAAGCTTCTCCTCCCATCTCACAACTTAAATTTAAATTTTGTTAAATTATCCTTTTCCTTGAGAATTTAATTTATTTTATTTTGAAATAAAAAAATCCTTGTTATCCTTCCTACAAAATCATTGAAGCTTTAAGATACAGAAAAACAATGAAAATTCCTCTTGACTTAAAAACTATTTGAAATTCAATTTCGTACTCCTGAAGTAGTTAGTGATTGATTTTTAGAGATTAATAGATCGACTAAAATAATTTTAATAAGATAAAAAAAGTTAACCTTTTTTCCCTTTTTCTTTGAAAATATTTGTTTTCTTTTCTTTAAAATTTTAGTTTAACCGGTTGCCCTCGCACCGATCGTAATCATTTGCAACCTCATTCTCAAGAACTGAAATGTCCAACCCCTGGTTGTGATGGTTCGGGTCATGTAACTGGTAATTATTCATCACATCGTAGCCTATCGGGTTGTCCACGTGCCAACAAACCTAAAAGTAAACCCAGAGATGGCCAAGATTCTGAGCCATTAAGGTGAGTAGAGAAGAGTTTGGTATTTGGTAGGGTATCTAAAATAAGAACTATAACAAAAACAGTTCAAATTTTCAAAACGAATTATGGGTACTATATTGGACTATTGCGACATTAAATTGTTTTTACTCCAGACGTAAATGTCCTGCAGGTCAGACTAATTGAGAATGTGAAACTTTTTCTAAACTAAACAAAAATTCTAAAGTGCTCTAAACAAACTATATTCGCGCAGAGAGCAATAATCGAGAAACAATAATATAGTTGTCACATTACAAAAGTATAATTGTGAAACAACCATAATGTGGCTTATAAAATGAACATATCAATTACATAACCATAATATGATTGTGACTCACTTTTTATTTTGTGGCTCAATTATAATAATGTTTTTCTATGTCGGTGTGTATATAGTTATCAAATTCGATGGCAAAAAAGTATTGTTCAGATATTGGTCTATAACTTTTTTTTACTACAAGACAAGAAAAGATTAACTGGGTATCAATTGAGTTTAGATTAGTATTTTCGACAACGGACTGTATTTCATTTCATCTAACAGCAACAGCTTTTTTTATAACTATCAATCTTTTAGATGCCCCATACCGGGTTGTGATGGTTCTGGACATTCTACCGGTAAATTTTTATCACATCGAAGGTAAGTCCAAGAATTCACTTGTGCGATAATTCACTAAAATTTTTTTAAATCTTTAATTTTTCAACTTAAAATTCTTTTAAATTTTTTGTATAAATTTTTAAAATCCACAAATATTTGTCTTTATTTAATCCCCAGTGCTTCTGGCTGTCCCATTGCCAATCGTAATAAAATGCGTGTTTTAGAAGCCGGCGGCACAGTTGAACAACACAAAGCGGCTGTAGCAGCAGCAACTGCTATGAAATTTGATGGTGAGTGATGGAGATATAATTTTAAAGTTTTGTGACCTTAGAAGCTCTATAATTTGAATTTTAAAAAATTGACCTTTGACCTCTTATGCCGTCACTATATGAGAGTTATATAAATTCTAGTAATATGCTACTGGGATAAGCTACTAGGCCTCCCTTTTTCATTAAAAACTCTATAATTTAAATTATATGAAATTGACCTTTGACCTCTGAAGTCGAAAACTTTAACATAAAAGATTTTAAAAACTTAGTAACTTAGCAAACTTGGAGAGTTTTATAAAATCTGATAATATGGTTATGAGACAATTTACAAGACCTCCTTCTTCTCACTATTTCTTTTCACAAATATATATCATGGGTCATTCCAGATCCCACATTACATTGTGTTATCGTATTGGCTCAAATATCAACAACTTGGCTCAAATAGCCAAGTGGCTGATTTTAGAAAATCATTATGGATAATTTGATTCCAATTCTATTAAATATTCAACATGAACTTGTGTAACTTTCACTTCAATTTATATTTTTGGAATCATATCACTAAATCTGTTTCCAAACCGTGCGATTTCATTTCATTTATGTATCATTTTTTGACTCAAAAATATATTTGAACAAATTTTGAACCGGGTTAAGTGATTTCAAATACATATCTGATGACTTGGGCGTAGATTTGGTTTTAACAGTTTTAAAATTTCATCTTATCCTTCATTCGAAAACAAAACAAACATTTAATTACACTTTTATGGATCCAATAGGAGACCTGATATGATTTTATTATAATTTATACGTCATATAATAATTTTTGACACTTCAGAAAGACACATTAAATGGTCTGTCTAATTTAAAACTTATATTTATTTTCGTTATGAACCCAAAAGGATATATATTCTATTGATCCCCGATATCTGAGTATCCAGAATTTTTCATTTTTTATTAATCTTTTTTAATAAATCTATGACTTCAGAAAACTCCAAAAAATGGCTCAAAGTTATAAAACCGATTGTTAAACGGATTTCGCTGATATTTAAAATCTGAATTTAAGCGCTTTTGAAATGTTTAGTGTAATAACAGTCAATTAATTCAAGTTACATTATTTTTCTTTTCTTCCACAGGCTGTGGTTCTGCTTCCCAGGCTATTAAGAAACCCAAATTCGATGAGGTCACTATGGTGTATCCCAAAGGCTACACAGGTAAGACCCGCAAACCCTTTTATAAGTATTATTTAGATGTATAATTTTTTTAAAGTATCTTCCAAGTAGTTTAAAGTAGTTGAATAAAAAAATTTTTTTAAAAATAATTTTTAAGTTGTGTGCGTGTGCTAACAAATTTTGTCTCTTAATTAAACACAATTTTATATTTTTTTTGTTTTAATTTATCTAAAAATTTAACTAACAATTTTCTTTTCGTTTTCAAAAAAACTCACCTTAAAAATGCTAATTAACACAATTAAAACTTTTTTCTTAAATCCTTCAAAAAAAAAAAAACAAACTAAACAAAAAAATTAATCAAACAAACAAAAAATTTTAATTAATTTATTAATTTTTAATTCTTATTTTTCTTTTTTCATTTCATGATGCGTTTTACGTGTGTTTTTCGGTTTTAGATTATGCGACATTTTGTATCGGCGCTGAATATCTACTGTAAAAATAAAAAACCATAAAACCAAACAAAAAAGAAATATTAAACTCAAACAAAATAAATTTCTGTAAATAAAAAAAAGCAATTTTCCATCAAAGAAAATAAAATTCAAGCTGCATTTAATACAAACAAAAGAAAATTCCATATAAAAATCTCAGAATAAACCAAAATATGATACAAACGCCTTAAAAGTGCCTAAAGGTTTTGATAGAAATATAAAAAAGATATTGAAAAAAGGTAAGAAAGATCCGTAAATAAGGATTTCTATTTTAACTATTTTTAAACAAATTTTTGTTAATTTTGTTGCTCTAAAAAAAACACCTTTTTTGAACCAAAAAAAAAAACAAAAAGAAAATTTCTTAGCACACGCTCACGAAATTTTAAGCTAAATTTTGTTTAAAGAATCACAAAAAAATCACTTTATTTCAAAAATCAAAAACTCTCTTCTCTCTCTCATTCAAACAGGCATGGAAATGATGATGAATAGTGTGGGTTCTACATCTTCCCTAAATAACCCTTTGGTGGGTCCTTCCTCTTCAAGCTCTATATCTACAACATCAGGTGTCTTACCCGATAGTTTGCAATCTTCAACGACTTCAGCGTCTGCTTCGGGAGCAGCTGTTAATGGTGATATACCACGTCATGAAACCGGTGAAGATTTAAATAGTTTAGAGGCAGAAATAACGGAATTACAACGTGAAAATGCTAGAGTGGAATCACAAATGATGCGTTTAAAATCGGATATAAATGCCATGGAAACACAATTGAACACCAGCGATAGGGTACGTAGGCTCAGGTTCGTTGAGGCAAAACAAACTTTAAAACAAAAACCAAAGAAATAATTAAATTTAAGTATTTTTGAAACAAATAAATTTCTTAAAATACCCTCCACCCATCAAAACCCAGAAAAATCTCGGACATTTTTGATCTCTATAAAATTCCGAAAAGATTTAATTATATCTGTCCTTCTGTCTGCTGGTCTTTTTGGCAACTATATTAATTAAACGAATACAATCCAGTTGACCTCAAATTGTTTGTTGTTTTCCCCAAAATATTTTTTTTTCAAATCCGACGGAATAAGTCTAATAATATAAATGTTATAGACCGATTCTTGAAACAACCTCAAAAAATGCTTTTAACTAAAGATCTCAAAATTCCAGCTTCAACTGAAATAGTTTTAAATTTAATCAAATTAATTGTTGTTGTTTTAAAATAATACCACACAAGTTATAGACCGATAACTAGAGCCTACAAGAGCAAAGGCTTTCTACTAAAAATAATTCACTTTAAAAATTTTCTCGTTACTCGAATTATTGTTCAAATGCTTTTTGAACTCTTTAAATAATTAATGATTATCCTAAAAATGTTGTAAAGTTATAGACCGATAACTGAAACAAACTCAAAGGAACATTTTTCGAGAATTTCCTAAAGAAAAAATATTTAAAATACAAAAAAAAAAAATCTGAAATTATTCAAATTATTTCTTATTGTCCTATAAATGTTGGAGCCTAAAGTCTTAAAGAAACTGGTCCAATAGCAAAGGTATTATAGACCAATAACTGAGACATCCGCAAAACTT
Source organism: Cochliomyia hominivorax (assembly GCA_004302925.2). Lineage (NCBI taxonomy): Eukaryota > Metazoa > Arthropoda > Insecta > Diptera > Calliphoridae > Cochliomyia > Cochliomyia hominivorax. The sequence goes on from PYHX02000495.1 coordinate 16,460,475, forward strand.
ATCCAAACGAATTCTCATAAAATTTTCCATGAAAAATAAGGTCATTTTAAAATGGTCCCTCATGACCATAGTAAATAATCGTTTTTTTTTTTAAATCCTCCTATTTTGTTTACTATTGTTCTAGGATCTTTGATACTTTAATCTAGTCGAATCGTTATTATAAGACAAAAGTTATAGGCCGATATCGTAGACAACCTTAAAAAACAACTAAATTTATTTTAAAAAATGTTCGACGAACACAAATCAAATTTCTCCCGATCTGCTTTAAAAGTCGAATACTTTAAAATTTACCCGAATTAATTATCGATGTCTTAGATTCTTTGATATATCAAATCAGCAATATCGGTTCAATAACAAAACAGTTATGGTCAAATGTATGAGAAAATTTCAAATTAAATTATCAGTTAAATTTTCAAAGAAAAATTAACGAATAAAAATAAAATTTTTAAAGTCTCGTATTATGCAGAATTGTTCCAATAAATCTTTTGTAGTCTTAAGCTTTTTGAAATTTAAATCCATAAAATCGGTGTAGTAACAAAAAGATATATCAAACAATTTAGAATAAAATTTTCAATAAAATGTTTAAAATGTTTTTTAATTCTGTTGTTTTTAGCATTTCAGTGATTAAAAATCAATGCCAAGACCGATATCTGAAGCAACTCCGATTTTTTAAATTTAAATTAAAAAGAACAATACAAGTCTTTTTCTACAGTCTTAATATCAGTGTCAGTTACAAACTTGTAATGGAGGGTATTTCCTGATTCGGCCTTGTCGAATCTAATATTTTCTTTAATTAATATTTATTTCATTTCTTTTAATTCATTTAAGTATTTTTTTTACATAAATTATAATTTTCTTTATTTTTCCTTTTACTTCCGTTTTAGGGTTTTTGTTTCCTTTATGTTGTTCATTATGATTTCCTGTTTTAATGACTCTTTTCCCTTCGAAAGAATAAAACTTTCCCACAAAAGCTAAAGAAAAAAAAACTTTTTATATATTTATTTTTAAGAATCCAGGGAAAATAAAAATTAAAAGAAACAAATTTCTTTTTTTTTTAACAAAAACTTTCTTTTTAAATTAGTTTTCAAGGACGTCTCAAAAGTCTTGATTTGGTTAAAAAATATTAAAAAAAACACATTCATGAATTTTCCAGCCATAATGAATGAAAATGAAAAAAAAAACATAAAAACAGTTGGAAAAAAGTTGGAGTTTTCTAACAATAAAACAAACTTTGTTTTAACGCGCCGCCGTAAAGTTTTCCAGCGTTTTTTTGTCAGAACTTTTTTCCTTTTACTGTGCCAAACTCGCTAACTAAACTCTAACAAAACCCAAACATAAAGTTCTAATTTCTCAAACAAAATTATCAACTCTCAACGATCCCCTCTCTCCCCTTCCAACCAGCTAACAATCATGTCTACAAGCCAACTTTGTGTGTATGTGTGTGTGTGTGTTATTTAAATTATTATTAACTTGGTTTTTAAACAAAAAAGCTAAAAAAGAGGAAAAATATGCGGAAAAGTCTCCCCTCTAGTGTTTTATGTTTTTTTTTGTTTTATATTTTTATCAAAGTTTATCAATTAATTTTTATAGAAAAAAAACGTTACAACTTTTTTCAGCCCCCCTCCCCGCTCTTAAACTTTCTTAACGTTTTGCTACTTTTATTTTCTATTTAAATATGTCATTGACTTTTTCATTTTCATTTTTTTCTTCGACAAAAAATATAAAAAGTTAAACTTTCTCACACGATTTTCAGCTAAAATAAAAAGCTTAAAAACAAATATTTAACTAAAACAAAAAGTTGTGTGCTTAAAGTGTCTAAGAGTTAAATTAAAGTTTTTGAAACATTTGCTTTTAATATTTTAGAGACGATGGTCTAGTTAAAATATTATTTATTTATTTTAAATTCATTTGTAACATTTTAGATTATAATAAAAAAGCTTAATCGTTTAAAAGCTTTAAATTAATTAAAAGATTTTTAATATTTTCATTACGTCATTTTTTAATCACAAATCTGTTAACAAAAGCTTTCGAAAAAGTTTTCAAATTCTTTTTATGTTATTTAAGAAAATGTGAAAGCTCTTGAGAAACTGCTACAATATTAAATTAAAAGCTTTCAGTAGATACCAAATTTTGATTTGGTATCAGAAATAGAATTATTTGTATAAGATGTCCATATTTTGCTCTATAAACGTCTTGAGATATAATTCACGAAAACCTTTAGCTTTAAATAGTTTGCAGAAGCTTTCATATTTTGTCAAATTACATTAAATAAATTGTATAGCTTTTTAGAAAGCTTTTGTAAACAGCTTAATTAAAACTGTTATACAATTAAGTTCTCTAATCTAAAAAAAATCTTCTACAATGAAAATTATCGTGTATGTGATATTTTTTTCGGTTTAAAGAGATATTTATAAGGGGGTTTGTATGGGACCGGCCATCGCATATTTTACCACTTCGTTTTAGATTTTTTTTTTTTTTATAAAAATTACTTGTGCCAAATTTCGTGAAAATCGTTTTGTATTTAGGACTTTTATGACAAAATCCATTCCGAAAAGAATATTTCTATTGGACGTACCTGAAATACTAGACCGAACATGGCCAATTCAAATAGGCTTCGACCTTAAGCCAAAATAATATGTACCAAATTTCACCCAGATGGTGGAAGGAATCCCTGTTTTTGTATAATGTATTTCATATTACTTCATACTGTATTAAGCTCAAGATGCTTCGATTTCATATGCAAAAAACAGTTCTCTTTTTTAGATTAAGAAAGATTTCAAAGTTGTTTTTTCTCGAAACAGAGTAAAGAAATAGGAGTTCAAAGGCGTTAGATTTTTATCAAAGAGGAGAATTAAGGCAAAAAAATTGCTTCGATGTCGTTTCTAGTTTAACGTTAAATTCTACACTGAACCAGAAAAGATAGTAAATATAATAAAAAAGGATAAAGAATTGAAGAAAAGTAGGTTAAATACCAGTCAACGAAACCTTTATTCTTCACATTGACGAAAAATTGTCAATATAATTTGAATTCATTAACAATAATGCGGTTAATTTGAATATGTTATTATTCAATTTGAATAATATATTGTTCAAATTGACGAAAATTAAATTCTTTCTATTGATGAATATTATTCAATTCAAATACCATATTTGAGTTAAATTTACAAAGTTTAAGTTCAATTGTGGAAAGAATTACGTTAAATTGTTGTAATAAATTAATATATAAAATATTAAGGACCAAAGGAAGGAGTACTCCCCATTCAAAACAAATATTGATTATAGAATATCGTAAGAACAGTAACAGCGAAAATTTTCAAATTTGATCCCAATGACTTCCTCAAGGAACGGTTTTACTGGACAAAATGTTGGACGAATAGGATCAGGGGGAAAAGTAGCCCCCACACAAAGCGAATATTGATTATAAAATATCAAAAGATCTACTATTTTAATTTAGTATCAACTACAATTTTTAATTCACGTCGATTTGTGATTTGTGAAATTTCTTTTCTTCGATGAATTTATGCAAAATATTCCTTTAATTTCAATCAAATTTATTAGAATATTGTATCAAATATTTTACTCCTTTATGTATGTTTGTATTCAGTTTACATTTTCTTTGTCATATTTCATTTAATATGACAAAGAAAAAATACAAAATTATTTGACGAAAAAATTTGTTAAATTAACAAAAATTTTATTCAAACTAACTTCATTTAAATACGTAGAATTGAATAAATTCGTGTATTATTTATTTACGATGCGTTACTGCCATTTTTACTAAATATCTGTTGAAATTATATAATTTTCGTTAATTTTTTTAACAAATTATTTTCAATTTAACATCTTTTACTAAAAATTTTTTTTATTAAATTCTTTGTAGTATATTTGAAGAAAATTCTTCAATTTGAAGAAAAATTATGTTAATTAGAATAAAAATCTGTTTATTAATCAGTTTTCTTTCGTTAAAGTTCTATGAAATTTATTTGTTAATATTATTTTTTGAGACCTTTTGTATGAGGACTCATTCATGACTTTTGAAAGAATGATATATTATATATCATTACAAAATAAATACCTCCCTAAATTTTATTTATTTTAACTACAAGACTTTTAATTTATATTTACAAAATTCTTTGAAACTTATTTACTAAATGTAATTTTAATTACAGCCAACAAAAGTATCTATAAACTATTTTCTAACAATAATTATATTCACTTACTCATACTCATACTCATGCAAATATATAATATTTCTTAAAAATATTATAAATTATATATAATATTTCATTGTTTGCAAAAACTGAAAAAAGGACGTAAAATGCATTTTCTGATATAAAATTTATAAAGAAAATAAAACACAACAAGTAAACGATGAACAAAAAAACAAAACAATATAAATTACTATTTTCAAAATGGCGTTTATAAGATTATATATACGTGTATATGTAAAAGGCCCCCACCTAAATATTGTAAACATGTCAAAAAAATTTTATATATAAAAAAAGAAAATAAATACACAGCAAAACAACAGCAACAACAATAAAAGTCTACCAATGAAAAAATGTTCTGTTACACAATGCAATTATTTGTATGCAGTTGTTGTTTAATAAAAAGTAATAACAACAGCAACAACAACAACGTTAATAATAACAATAAAAGCTTCCAGCCAACAACCCCTAAAATACAATAATAATAAAACAACAAAAATTCCCTAAAGGTAACAAACTTACACACATTGAAACGTACAAATAAATAAATTTGGAGAAAAAAAATGTCCATGCGCAAAATGCATTGGAATGTATGAAGGTTTAACTCACACTCTTACACATATTTTATGTTCTCCCCAAACACACCACACCTTTAGAAGAGGGAAGACCCCCCACCCCCCTCTGAATGCAAGAGACTTGTTTTTATTTGTGTGTGTAAAAGTTACCGTTATAGTAAACAAGAGCCTCTTGTTATACTCACACTTACTCACCTATAGAAAATCTTTAACACACTTACACTCATATAAAAATTTATTTTGATATAACAAAGTTGCGCTCTCTCTCTCTCTTTTAGCGTTTGATTTTTTTGGAAAATATTTTTTCACTTTCTTTTTCTTCTTGATGTTGTTGTCAAATCACTCAGGACTATTTTATCTATATATAATTTTAACCTTTTGGCCTCCCTCAGGGAGGGATGTTAAATTTAATAGCATGTGTATGTATATGTGTGTTAAGGAGAGTATAAGTGTGTATTTAGGAGACTCCTGTGTTGTGTGTTTTTGTTTAAAATACCAAATACCAATGAAAATATCTGTTTTAAATATAACATCCCTCGATACTTTTAGCTGTAAGAGCCACCCTTATTACTCTTACTCTTTGTCGTGTCCTTCTTTACAGAGTTGGAGAGTTGGGGAATTTACTGAAATAGCCCCAACATATTTACTTTTTTCGCCTTTTCCATACATTTTTTCCCGTTTTATATAACAACGAAAAAAGGGCGTCACAAATATTCGTCATTTTCCATTACTTTTGTTATTTTATTTATCTGAAATGGATTTTATGTATTAAATTCGTATATAATTTGTTGTTGTTGTTGTCTTATTTTATATATGGAAAATATATATTATGTAATTTTTTATTTTGTGTGTGTAAAATTACATGAAAAGTGTGTATATAATTTTTTGCTTATTAAATTTTTACGTTTTTATTGTTCTCATTGAACTCAAGTGCACTCAAAACGATCAGGATGTTATTGCAGTCTTGTATTTATTTAATGATTTTCTTTTTTATCAACCAAAATTGAATTAAATTAAATTGGATTCATATTTGAGAATACAAAAAAGTTTTCAAAATTTAAAGTCGTTGAGAAATTTTAAGGTTCTGTTTGTGTACCTTTTCGGAAAGAGGTTCTAGACATTCATGGACCCGTATCACTTTCTCAATACCTATCAGTTTTACCATGAGTTTTGCAAAGGTTTATTAAAATTCTGTTGGCGGTTCTGCTAGGTCAATTGTTTCCCAAGTTATCGAAAAGTATCTGTTAACGCCAGGTCCGTTATATTATTGATCATAGTGTTTACTATATACATATACATTTTAGTTTTTAGTCGTACTTGTTTAATTCCAAGCTCAAGATATCGTTATAAATTTTGAACTATTTAAGATTTTCTTAAGCCCAATAACAGATTACATGGTAACAGGTTGAGGGCCCAAAATCTTGAGAAAGGAATGAAATTATTAATATATTTGACTCACAGGAACAGGTTCATTAAACATCAATTATTAGCCAATATCTCGTAGGTTTTAAGGAAATCTTTTTTTTGAAGTCTCTTTTACTACAACTGATTCTAATTGGGGACGCTTTAACTGTCGAATTTAACTTATTATATCAAAAATAAAATTTCTTAGTTTTCATAATGTATCGAGAAATTTTCAAACCGCTGATCCAATTCTAGTGAAATAATATATTTGTAATCGTGATTAGTTCTGAGTTTGAACGTTTTTCAAATGTGCTAATTTCTTAGTTTCTAAATCGGATCGAGGAATTTCCAAACTTTTGATCTAATTCTGTAATACTAGACGTGTACTAGCGTACCAGTTCTAAATCTTAACGTCTTTCAAATCTGTTAAATTGTGGAATGATTAAATATTTTAAGCGAGATATCTAAGTTCAGAATTCCGCGAATAGGTCTCCTTTAAGTGCATTCTCTCAATGTGGACCAGAGGTGCCCACCCACCCTAATATACATTTATTTTTATGTGAGTGAAATAAGAAAAATCACATCAAACAAATGCTTCCTCTGATCAAATTAGTGAGTGAGCAGCGTCGTATGAAGTAAGCAGAATTGGTAGCCTGACCTCTCGTGTCAGAAAATCTGTATTTCTGGAATCAACGTTATCTCTATTATTTGTATGGATTTTTTGAGACATTTTAAAATGGTCCTGCGATATTTCCATATTTCTTTAAAAGATCATTACGCACGATCACCAGACATCAGCTCTAGATTTCATCGCATTTTCAGGCAAATCATTGTTCACAAATCTCATCAGTAAAATTTATGAAATGTCAATTGTAGCGTACAGTGTGATATTGATGTACACGGCGCAAGTGTTCACAATCACGAACTAAGCGATCAATCTGACTTATTTAACTTTAAAAAAATAACGAAATTTCTAAGACTTTATGTTTTTTCTTGTAAAAGGGGAAAATTGTTTAAAGCTCAATATGCATGATCACCAGACATTAATTCTAGAATTTATTTATTCGCGTTAACAGGCAAATCATTATTTCAAATTCCCATTAGGATAATTCTAGTTCTAACATAAATTATATCTTAATAGAATATTTTGATATACAGAAATAGTTCATTTTTGAATGGTTTGATTAGAACGATTCTATATGGATCAATGAAAGCATAAAAAGATTTAAGCCTTCCCTAATTAATACGAAAGTTATAGTCAACAATATTTCAAAAATATTAAAATCTTCTGAAAAGAGTTGAAAGATATCTGGAAATATCTTCTTCGTTAGTTCTTTATATTATCTTTTTGAGCACCAATTTGTTTTAGCCAAAAACTAGGTTTTTGATCTAAGTCAAAAACTTTTCGAAAGTCGAGATATAAAATTTATAAAATTTCCTGATAAAGGCATTTTTGATTTAAGATTCTTAAGTTTTATGTTTTAGAAATATTTTCTCTTTTAATTTCATTTTATTTTAATTATTTTTTAAATTTTTTAAAGACAACTTTTTTTCAATCCCCCTTTCAAAGCAAATCAAACTAATAATCTTCTTTTCTTCTTTTAATATTTATTTTAGGAGACTTCTCCGCTGAGTGCTCATCAACAGCGTTCTCTCGCTTCGGTGACTAGCAGTGCTGGAGGAACAGCAGCTCTTGCTGCCGTCGCCTCCAGCACAACCACAGACAGTGCGCTTACAGTCGCCACCAATCACAACAACAACAATAACCAAACCAACAGCAACAACAACGGCAGCAACAACAGCCTCAATAGCACCAACAGCAACAACAACATCAGCGGTAGCAGCGCTAACACCCACAGTACCACAAATGGACTCTCGAACTCCTTCACCAGCATCAACAGTCACTTAGGTGTGTCATCAGGTAGCTCTGGTTTAATAGGCAGTAGCAGTAGCAGCAGTTCCAATTATGAATCATCTATAGCCACCTCAGCTCCTTCCAATATTAATAATTATTATGAAAGTTTACGTAATAATGTCATTACATTACTCGAACATGTACGCATACCACCAAGTGGCCAAGTTAGCTCTGTAGGTAATAGTTTATCTTCTGCTTCACCAGTCTCCGCTGTTTCAAATCAACACACTGCCTATGCTACTCATCCCTCACTCATACCTCCAGGTCCATTACCCACTACATCAATTGCTGCTAGTAGTGCGGTTCCTATGTATGGTAGTTCTATGCATCCTTTATCAAGTGGTATGCATCCACCTCCCCCTCCTCCTCCACCGCCACCTCATAGCTCAACGGCTCATCATCCTTATACTGTACATCATCCAGCAAGTTATCCACATCATGAACCCTTCGATTCGTATATATCAAAATTACAATCGTTATGTGTGCCACCAGATGTTTATGCTTTACCCGATGATGGTTCACGTCCAGTATACGATACGGTTAAGTCAAGTTTGCATCAAGATTATACAGTGATGCCAACACCCATATAAATATTAATTTAGATGAAAAACAAAACACGAATATAACAGAATCTTTTAAGTACGAAGTGAAAATAAGGTAGAGTGATGTATATTTTGGATAAAAAGATATTTTCTCTTTTTTCCTTTGTTGTGTACATAGTTAAAGAAAAAATGCAGAGAAGAACTTAAATGAATGGGGGAATGAAAGGAGTCTCGAATGAGCTCACCAATCTTTTGGAAGTTGTGGAAAATTTAAAATTTTGTTACGATTATATAAATCATTAAACTGATAGAAGTCAAATCAGATTTAAAATGTCAGTTAGAGTTTATTTATCAATTTCCTGATACTTTAATTTTTACCGATCAGTTTCACGATTAAAATGGTTTAACAGTCTCTGACCTTCATCTTTAATTTTTGGAAGTAAACGAAAATTTAAAATTAGGTTAATATAATTAAAACTTGAACCCCGGTATCTCTGAGTCTGATCAGTTTCCTAACCTTTTGACAGTTGTAGAAGAAGTAAATTTCTCAAGACAAAATTTGTAACCTTTTTTTTAAGAAGCTAGAACAGATTCAAATTTAATCAATTAGTTTCGGATTTTCTAGAAGTTAAAGCAGACTTTAAGTTTGGTTCAGATTTTATTATTCAGTTTCCCGATCTTTTAATAACTAAAATAAGTTTAAAACTTGATTCATATTATATCTAGAATTTTTAATTTTTCTAAATTTTGAAGCGATAATTTGGCTTCTGGTCGTAGATAATTAATTAAAAAAGATTAAATTTGATTCAGATTTTATTGTCAATATTTCAAGATTAATTGCAAACCTTGATCCCCTTTAAAAGTAAAGATGATTTGATTTTTAAAATTTTTTTTTAAGAAAAATTTGGACTTCCGATTCTGATAAAATAAAATGATCCACATAGACTCAACTTTTGATTTTCCTTAATTCTTCCAATTTCCTTTTGTCTATATCTTGAAGTGATTTTTACTTCTGATCTGTTACAAAAAAATTAAATCAAGGGAGATTCAAAATTTAATAGCGATTTTTAATTTAAATCATAATTCAAAATTTGTCCAGGTTATAAAAACCTTCAATTTTTTCACACAAAATGGTTGTAAATTTTTGTGAAAATTTAGACTTCTAATCTCTGTTGAATAAAAATTTTGCTTCAGGTTAAAAACTTGTTCCAGCTTTTAATTAAAACTTTAAACATCTTTACTTAATATTCTGAGATGACTGTGTACATCAATAAAATCTTAAACTTTAACCCCCGATTTTGAAGTTAATTTACAGATTTCCCAATTTACAGCTGTAATCTTTTAAAAGATCTTAGGAAAACGTATAATTATGGTCCTTGCCATATAATAAATTCGTGGTAGGTTCAAAATAAGGCCCCGATCTTACTTAACAAAGAAATATATATGTTTATTATAAATTTTCAATATCAGGACAGATAACTGACTTCTGATCCGCGTTAAAAATAATTAAGCAGATTAGGAAAACGGTCCATAGTTGAAAAAGAAAATACTGACTTACGATCTCTGGTCATTATCCATTGAAATGTTTTCAAAGTGAAAAGTTATTTGCTCCCTCTCTTGATGTGAACATATTAACAGAAGGGAACTGAGATAATCCAGTATTTTTTGTATGATCTTCAGACTTCTGAAGAAGTTTTACCTCATTTTTATTTAAAAATTACGATCAATAGCATTAGAAAATATTGACTTGCGATCTGTTTTCAATGTCCAATTGATCTGTTGCATTATGAAATGTTTCCAATAAATCAAACTCTCTTGTGATTGTATTAAGAAAACAGCACTAATACAAATGATCTTCAGTCACTGCTCCGAACGTTTCAGAAATAAAGTACACATTTGGAATATTCTATAGTCAATTACCATTTGATCAGGATTTTTGGCTCAGATTCCTTATTCAGTTCTCCCATAAATTTGTTTCTTTAATTTAAATTCAAAATATTGTGAAAATTATTGATTGAAAAAAGCAAACAAATAAAAACAATTTAGTTTAAATCCGGTGTAAATAATCAAAATTTCAGAAAAAGGAACTTTAAGTCCTGGCAGTATTTTATAATAAATTCAAAAAATAATTAAATGTAAATAGAAAATATTAGAAAATTAAAACAATTAACTTATAAAGTGTTTAAGTATAAAGAATATTAATTAAAAATATCAAATATAATTATAAATAATTAAATAATAAAAATAATTAAATAAAAAATTGTAAATAAAATCCTTAAATAAAAGTCCTCATCCTAAACCTTGTAATTATAAAAAACAACATTTTAATTATTTAAAATTAATAATAATTTAACAAAAAATTAAGAAAATAATTAGCAACTAATAAATACGAGTATTTAAAACAAGATGTGATTTTTTTTAGTATTCAATAGTTATTAATTGTATAATCAACATTTAATTATTAAAAAAATTAAAATGAAAAGCTAATTATAAAATAATTATTAAGAAGAATAATATTAAAAAAATTATGCTTTTCAAATATTTTAAATCAAAAAAATTAACAAAAAAAATAATAATAAATAAACAAAATTATAAAAAGATGAGAAAATCTTAATTATAACAGTCCCTTATACGATTTAAATAAAATAATCAAATATTTATGAGTTTTAATAAAAATTAAAAAAAAAATGAAAATTAAAATGAAAACAAAATTTTAAATTTAATTATAAGTTTAAGTGCAATATAATTATTAATAATTAGCCATATTTTATTAAACTGAAATGATCATCATGTAAATAATGTTAGAGTCCTGAGATGACTCTTAAAAAATTTAATTGCTATAAAAAATAAATAATAAATATTGTATTTCAAATTAACTAAATGTTATATAATGAAAGAGAGAAAACTGAAAAAAATTAAGAAAATAAAAATAAAATCATAAACGAAACAATACAAACAAAATAAAAAAATAATTAGTAAATAAATATTAAAAAAATAAATACATAATTGTCTTTTTCTCTTGACAACAATATGGTTATGGGAACAATATTATTATCGCTTGATAAGCTATCACAAAATTATGCTTGTAACATAACCATAGTATGGTCAGTAAAATAAAACACCATATTTTTGCAACTATATGTTTGTGAGGTCATAACTATATTATGTTAGTTTTCGTTTAAGGTAGATTTTTTCATACCTCCTGTATATAGACCTTATGACGCGTAAGATAATAAGTACCTAATGTGTCTAAAGTAGGTCATTAAATTTGACTTGTGATACTTCACAAGTGAATTCTGTATTAGATGCCAGATTTACCATATTTTTCTAATGGAATAGTAAGAAACTCCTCTTTAGATATATTAGATGCAGAAGCTTCTCGTTTTACTTATTCCTATTATCCAAAAGCTTGCTTGCTTCGTAGATGCCGAATATTTCAGCCCGGCATTAATTAGGAAGTTGACATGAAATATATATTTTAAGATTCTCTAAAAAGACTTCAGACCCTATACCACAGCTCATTTAGAACCATCAATGTATCGATCCCCGATAAGGTTGCTCCCATTCCATTAAATTCTGGAGAGTATTGGAATTTGAAGGATCTACCAAAGTCCATATATGTTGTAACATAGACCGAAAGCATGATGAAGTTGTTTGCCAGTTTGCTCAAAATCCAGATTTCCAACAATTTACTTCTTTGAGCCTTCCTACGTTGCTTGCAGATGTGAAAATATCAAGAGGGAAAGAAGTCTACTAAGGGCTGGTCGAAGTGTACTGGTGATTGTGTACTGGCAATTGATCTACTAAATATATATTCTTTGTAGCATTCCACCATACAAAATATCCGTAAGTAAGTTTTGCACACCTGCAGTTACTTTCATAAGATTTTGAATACATACAGTTTTTTAAATAGGGTCAGGAATGGAAAACATATGCCAAAGATATTATTGAAAAAGACCGACTATACAAATAAAAAATAATGAACGAGGTTCCAACACATCCGGTTAGGTAAACAGTCCTGTTAGTTCAGTTCTTGGACTGTTCTGGCAGATTTTTCTAAAAATATTATACTACTGATGCTCGAGATAATGTTGAAAAAAGTTTAAGACCGAAATTTCATAAAAAGTACTTTGTATGGCAAACAATAGTTGAGGTATATGTAACATCGAACATTGAATATACCGAAATTTACATCAAGGAAAGTATACAAATAAGGCTTCTTACATATATAAGAATTCCTAATGTTACCATTTACTTTAGGCTTGACTTGGTATGCGGTCACTCTTGTAAACAAGCCCTTGATTAATACACAAACAATAATATTGTATTTGTACCAAAAATGGCAAATAGAGATATAAATCCCTTGTTACAATTGAATCGAAATGTATCCAAAAGGTTATAAAGGTTATATGTACTGTTCAAGCAAAGTGACACAGAAAGCGCTATGAAAATGTTAATCAAATAAAGAAAATTAGAACTTTTAGATTTAGTGATTTCGTTTTGCTAAATAAATATGTATGTTAGGAATGTTTCGCTCACAGTCCTTATCAAAATACAGATGCAAAATAACAATTTAAATTTATGAAAACATAGAACTTTAACGAAAACAAGATGTTAAATAAACAGATTTTTCTTCAAATTGAAGAATTTTCTTCAAATATACAAAAAGATTTAATAAAAAATTTGTTTTTTATTTTTTGTAAAATATGTTAAATTGAATAAAATTACTTAAACAAAATTGACGAAAAATATTTTATATCAACAGATATTTAGTGAAAACGATAGTAACTCATCGTAAATTAAATAACACACAAATTTATTCAATTGTACATACTGAAGTGAAGTTAATTGAATTGAATAAAATTTTTGTTTATTTAATTATTTTATTTTTTTTTTTTTGCCAAATAATTTTTTATATTTTATTTCTCATATTAAATGAAATATGGTCCGGTGCGCTTTCTTGCTCGAAAATTCTCCTCAGTCCTTGACCTCGAAAGAAATTTCACAAATCGACGTGTATTAAAAGAAATAATTGGGACCAAATTCTTGGTGTAATAGATCTATAGATATTCGATAATCAATATTTGGTTTATATGGAGGCTTGTGGAAGTCATTGGGACCAAATTTGAAAATTCTCGCTGTTACTGTTGTTCAGATAATCGATAACCAATATTTGCTTTGAATGGGGAGTACTCCTTCCCTTGGTCCTTAATAGTTTATGTATTAATTTATTACAACAATTTAACGTAATTCTTTCCTCAATTGAACATAAACTTTGTAAATTTAACTCAAATATGGTATTTGAATTGAATAATATTCATCAATATAAAGAATTTATTTTTGTCAATTTGAACAATTATTATTCAAATTGAATAATAATTATTCAAATTAACCAAATTTTTATTAACGAATTCAAATAGTCATATTGAAATTTTTCGTCAATTTGAAGAATTTACGAAAAATTAACGACGTTTCGTTCGCTGATATTTAACCTGCCTACATACTTTTTCGTTATATTTACTACCTTTTTTGGTTCAGTGGATATTTTTAAAGAGCCGATAAGTTTACTTATATTTTGTCAATTGTAGAATAAAGATATCGCATCTTTGTTTTATAACTGTGTAATAACTTCAATTTAGTATTACAACAAAATAATTTAGAGAAATTAATTTTTTTCTTAAAAGATTACACTTTGGTTTTCTTTATTTGATATTCCTATTTGGAATACAACTGTACGTATTTACATTAACCAAAGTACTTTATTTGATTGCAGATACATTTTGTGATGCTCAGATATTGACTTTTAGAATTCAAAGTTAAATCTCTATGAAGAGATAATCGAAATTAGTTATAGAAATTGAGAAGATGATTCTTTATATATTTTTGGAACTCAATTTGTAATAAACATAATTAATTAAACAAACAAGGAACTCTTACCTTTTGTACAGGAATTTATCTTTCTTGGGTTTCATTTGATATATTTTTTCATAATTGGCCACAATTTTTTCAACACACATTTGCTGCAATTTTTACTTTATATTTAAACACTTTACATAACAAATCACTTATTAATGTAATTATACCCTACACCAATGTAGTTAGTGGGTATTTCGAGTGTGTGCAGAAGTTTGTAAAGGACAGAATAAATAGTCCTACCACCACACTAAAGTATACCGTACGTTTAAGAATAACTTTCTGAGTCGATTTAAGCATATCCGTCCCATCGTCCGTTCGACTGGCTGTACATGTAAAGCCTGTTCGCAAAGTTTAGGTCGCAGTTTTTACGAGATATCTTAATAAAGTTTGACATGTGCTATTATTTTGGCCCAAGGATGATGCCTGTTCAAATTAGTTATGATCCGTCTGTTATTTCATACAAATGTCCCCTCGGAATGGGGTTTCTAGTTCTAAATATAAAACGATTTTATCCATTTATTATGCGAAAATAAGTCGTATTAAATTCTGAAACGATGTGTTAATTTCTCGGGAATCAATCCATTACTTCTCATAGGTTCCACACAAACACCCTTCCAAATATCACTTTAAAACTCATAAATCGCACATATAAATATATGATTATAAAATATTTATTAAAATTGCAAAATTATACGAGGGTCGGTCCATAATTTTTTTCTAACTCTCCTGAAATAATTCCTTTTAAAACGTAAACATTTCACATAAATTTTAGTATCACAATAACCTATTGCACCCATAAGCATAAAAAACAGAAGCAAATTATACGAGGGCAGCTCATAAATTTTCGGACTTAACCGACTATTACATTTTTATTACATATATTACATAACAATGTTAAGCTATAAAACAACAACTAAATATATGCAATAACCGAATAATTGTGATGGTGTAGGGTATAAAAATAAAAACACTATAATATTTAACAACTCAGTTTTATTATTATACCCTACATTTTTAAATATACCGTTCGATTCAGAATTACTTCCTGAGTCGATTTAAGCATGTCCGTCCGTACGACCAGCTGGTTGCCCATGTTTGCAAAGTGCAGGCCGCAGTTTTTAAGTATCTCAACAAAATTTGGTTCATATCATATCTTATTTTGTTCCAAGGACGATGCCAATTGAAATTGGTTATGGTCGGTTCAATATTTCCGATGTCCCCCTTGAATGGGGTTTTCATTCCTAAGAATTTCTAAATCGCTTTCAAACTCGTAAATCGCACTTATACGTGGGTATTTAGAAAATATTTAGTCAAATCGAGATAAATATAAACCAAAACCACTGTGCGAAATTGTACGAGGGTCGGTCCAATTTTTTTTCTAGCTTTCATTAAAGTCTCCAGAAAAAATCTTTTCAAAACGCATAAATTTTACTTAAATGTTTGTATAATACGAGAACCGTTCATAAGTTTTTTGTAGCAGTCATTTACAACTAATAATGTGGTGTAGGGTATTATATAGTCGTGCTTTACCGACTATAACATTTGACTTGGTTTTTTACTTCACAAAAATTTCTAATTCTCCCTTAAATTTTATTTTCATTTTATTACAATTTAAATCACGTAAAAAACACCAACAAATTCAATGTAAACACGAAAGGAAATGCAGTTAAACAAAAAACAACAATAATAAACAATGACAATTTGTATTTGCTGAGAGTAAAAAGGTCTTTTTCTAGTGAGAGCAAAAAGAAGAACACAAAACAAAAGCAAAAAGGGGAGAATAATTAATGCAAATATTATAAAGCAAACAGCGCAGTCGCTGTTCTAGTTTTTATTTGTTATTAAATTTCAATTCTTTTTTATAAAAAACTATAAAATAACAATTTATTTATATTTTAAAACATTTATTTTGCAATAATTTAACACTTTTTAAATAATTTTTCTTTAATTTCAATGTTTATTTTATTATTAAACATTCACTATTTTTTTGGTTGCGTGCGCGTAAAAATGCGTTTAGAAATCAACTAATTTAATGAAAGCGAAAGCGAAATTAGATGGCGAAAGCAAATTAGGTCAAGGTGCATGTAAAAAGAGTTGCCATTGCAACAAATGAAGTAAGTTACAAGGATTTTTAATGAAATAACGAGAATTTTGTAGCACAAGATTATTTTTCGATTATTTTACTGTAAAAGACATAAAAATATGAAAATTTGAACATAAAACAAAAAATAGTTCTTTATTCGGCTAAATCGAATATTCCATGCCCTCAACCACTCACAAATACACTCGTATACAATATATAAAAGTTTCATATCAAAAGTTGTCAATAATATAACAGGAAACACCTAAACTATACATATCAAAATGCATCTGTGTTTGTTTGTTTGGGGCTTATAAGCCGCTAAACTACTGGACCGATTTTGCTGACATAGGATATTAAAAAGTTTCGGTAGGACCAGGGGAAGAAGTACCCTCCATTCAAGGCAATAATTATCGCATATCGAAAGGAATATAACAGCGAGAATCTTTAAATTTAGTTCCAATAATTAATTCAAAGGACTTTTTTACAAGCAAAATGTTAACAGGGTGGAATCTGGGGAAGAGGTAGCCCTCATACAAGATAAATATTGATAATAGTGAGAACTATCGAATTTGGTTCCAACCACATTGTCAATAAACTGTTTAACTAGACAAAATAAAGGATAGATTGGTTCGGGGAGAGGGATAATCGAATATCTTATCAATAAATTATGCAACTTACTGCTTTTTTCTGGACAGAATGAAGGGCTAATGGGATCATGGGGAAAGGTGTCACCCATACAAAGAACAGCAATAATTCTCAAATTCGACCCCGAATCACTTTCTCAAGAATTTGTTTTACTGATTTAAATATAGGTCGGGTTGGATCAAATGGAAAAGAAGTCACATACAAAGCAAATATTAATTATCGAATATCTAAAGAACTTTAAACGGATTCAAATTGGTTCCAATTACTTTCCCAAAAGATCTTTTTTACTGGTCAAAATGTAGGATGAATAGGACCATGGGGAGGTGTACCACCTACTTTATAAGGGCGGCAATGAGCACCGGGTCTTAGCCCTTTTTGGCTATAACTATTCTTCTACTATACTGATTTGGTAATTCTTTGAATGGTAATGAAGTACATGTAGTTCCTTATTATTGCAAAATTTCATTCTTTCATTTCATCATTTGTCGATTTGAACTGTCTCAAGAAAAAAACTTTCTATATTTTTGAATAAGGTGAACCGATTTTAGAAACTTCTCAAGATTTTAATAAATACTCAGGCCGAATTTCATTGTCCTTTATAAATTATTGTGGATATGAACGTGCCAACAACGGACAGACAGACGGAAATAGCTAAATCGACTCAGATTTTTTAAGTAAGAATATGTAAACATAATGGGATCTGTGATGATTCCTTCTAAGCGTTACACACGGAATGACAAATTTAATATACTCTCGTCACCACTTGTGCCGGTAGAGGGATAACAAGAAAGAATGTTTAAGTCGGTCAATTAAGATCATGAAATACCCTACACTACAGTGTTGGTTATAAGTGGTGGCTACGAAAAAATAATGAACGACCCTCGTTAAATTATATTTTCTGATTTATTCTTAAGTATGCGATACATGTTTGTGAAATTTACGTTTAAGTGAAATTTGTGCTGAGCTAGAAGAAATTACGGACCGACCGTCGTATAATTTTGCTTATGTTTGTTAATATTTAAATTTTTAACTTCTTTCTCATTGTCGAACGAAAGCTTTCTTTCGCTCTGACAGGAAAGAAACTTAATTGGGTTTATATAAATTCGTATTTGCACTATCATCTATGCGAACAATATGTCGAACGCCAAGTCGAATGAAAATGTAAGAGTTTCCATACAAAATTAGGTTTCTGTATCTCGAACAAGCAATTTTACTACATTTCACAAAAAAATGACAAAATTTTGAGAATTTTAGAATTTAGTATTACATAAATTTCTGAAACGTAACAAATAACGAAAGCTTCGTAAATAGAGAAACCCAATTTTACACGAATTCAAGTTACCAGCTTTAGATCGCTTGAGTTTTCGTTCGGCATAGAGAAACCATTTCAAAATGTCAAAAAATTATAAAATTCTTCTTTACTATTTTTTTTTAAATTTAATTTATGGACCGATTTTAAGTATTTATTCTGAATTATATAAATACATTTACTAGGGTCTTCCTTCTAATTGGTTCTACTCTAACTAATTTGAATTGGTTAAAATATCTTCACCGCTAACTAAAAAAGTCATCCACTTGGTGAATCAAAATTGAACAAAATCAATTCAAGACGGACTTTGTTATGGATAATATTCTATAATCATCGCCTACCAAAGTCTAATAATGATAGTAATCTTGGTTCATTCATAGAAATCCTAACGAAATTGGACCCTTTTGTCATTAACTTCATTAGCTGATGATTTGGAGTTATTTGTATTTGAATTTTTAATTTTCGGACTTTTTAAAGATCGTGAGTCTGTTATATATCTGAAAGTGTTCAGACGAACTTACAAAAGGACTAAAATGAAATCCATAGTGAAATATGGTAAAATATACATTCAATGCCCTATAAATAATGGTACAGAGCCAACGTTTTTTAGAGCCAATTTTATTAAAAAAATTAAGGTCAAACAAAGGCGCATCCAACAAGGGCTACAATATTATATATTTAAAAATCTTTTCTGTATAAAATCCTAATCCATAAAGGGGTATTAAATAATAAAAAATAATAATTTAAGAATTTTTATGCATAAAACCCTTTTTCAGGAAGGGACTTAATGTTTAACTTTGGCCAAATAATGGTTCGAGCGCAGTAACTTTTTTGTTGGTTTATAGTTATATCAAAATAAATCCAGATATATTTCACAGAATATTCTTTAAAATGGCGACTTATTTGGCACACGAACTCAATTCAACTGATTGAATATTGGTCTAAAATTTTTTTCTTATTGTTAATGCCGGTTTCAAAATAGCAAACTTGAGAGGACTACGATTAATTTCCAATTGTTGTACAATCGGTTCATTACGATGTTTCTGATGGACTATATCCATTTAATTCGATTTAAAAATATATATATTTTATGGAGTCTTAAAATGTGCCTTTTTAATGTTAAAAACAGATTGACAGGTGCAGCGTATAAAAACCCTTTTCAAGATGGACTGTCTTCAGTCAATTTAAAACGAAAATATGACCCCCTATGAAAAATCCAAAAATGTAAAATTTAAAATTTAAATTTTAGTTAAAAATTTAAAAATCTTCCGCTCCCCTTCAAAATTTATGGAACCAGAAAACCTAAATCATTTAAAATAGTTACATAATATTATTTCACTTGTAAGTACTTAACTTGATTTATTGTGGCTTCATTAAAAATTCCTAAAATACTTTCAAAAGTATAAAAACTATTATTTTACTATAAAAAGGAACTACAATTATAAATTCTGACCATTAAAATAGATCCTCTTCTCTATTTTGGAGGGGGGAGGTTTGCATTTTTGTTGGAATATAATTGTTTAGAAATTAAAACGACTGTTTTGAAAATAGTAAGAGAATTTAATGTGCTTAGAAAACGTTTACTCAAAAGCAATTAAATCATAGTCGCACTAAGGTCCAGTCAAATGGCTAAAAAGACCAAATAAAATATATTTTGATACAACAAAAAAAGAACTGTGAAAATATTTTACAACAGTTTATATTGTGGTTACCATATCAACAGCCATCAGGCTCTAAAGGGAACTTATCATTATCAAGGGTTTTCACAGCTTTTCTATTATGTTTAATTCATTTTCAAGCATAAGGAGTGAGATCAAAAAATCTTAACAGAAGTTTTTCATAAAAATGTTTAACCAAAGTAAAACAGGTCAGTTATTATGTTTAATGTCAAATAAATTAAGATGTTTTTAATCTGAATAAAATCCAACTTGGTCCACCAAATGTTGGCCAAGCATTCAAAGGGGTGACATCAAACTGTTTCCAATGCTTTTACACAAAACCTTGTCCGTTGATAGAAAACCTGGTTCAGGTAGAAGGAATCGTTCACATGATGTTTCTGAAGCCGAAAAACAATCCGGCAGAAAAGAAGACCGTTAGGCTAATTTTTGGACCACTGACAAGGCTCAAAAAGTTCCTGACAGTAACGGTAATAAAAATTTAGTTGTCAAAAACAGTGCACGGAATTGAAGTCAAGTTTTCTAAAGAAAATATTCTTGCCCCATAATGGACGACGAAACGTATATTTTGCAAGATTTTTTGCAACTTCCCGATCAAAAATTTTATATTGCTGATGTCGAAGAAACATTTAGGGCGCAAAACTTTCATAAAAAGTTTTTGGTATGGCAAACAAGTTGGAGTTGCGACAAAACAAGTCACACATTTTTTACAACGAACTATAGAAATACCGAAGTCTACATAAAGGAATATTTACAAAATGGGCTGCTTTTTTCCTAAGACTTTATAATTGTACTTCTTGGCCTGACTTGGCATCCTGTCATTGTGCTAAACAAGCCGTGAGTGATATTTCTGCCAAGAGAGGTAAATCCTCCAAACTGCCCGGAGCTAAGGCTAGTGGAGAGATATTGACCTCTTGTTAAAGAGAATTGAGAGCACAAAAATGTGTCCAAAGTTGTGATAGATTTTAAACGGAGATGAACTGCCTATTCGAGCAAAGTAACAGAAAGCACTATTAGAACGTTAATGGAAGCATTTCCGAAAATCGTTTAAAATTTCATCACTTGAAAATTAAAATGAACACAAACACTTTGGAAAAAATTAAAAGTGTAGATGTAGTGGTTACGTTTTTATGAACATTTATGAATGTTTAGAATTTTTCGATCTCACTCCTATTTTTTTTTTTCAATTTGGCAATGAAGAATAGTTGTAGTCGTCATCAGTGGTCAGGGTTCAAAGAATTGTAGATTTTTTGTTTATTTTCTGTTGCCACAAATATTTGTTTAGTTACCTTTAATGTGGTTGGAACATTTAACAAAATGAAACTGGACATCACAAGAAACGAATTAAAAATAGAAATCATTTGAATATTTACTGTAAATTAAAGGAATTTTATTGAAATTTCTAAAATTGTTTTGAAAGGACAACAAACATAAACATTGATTTGTTTTCCTGGGAGTCCAGTTTTGAAAATGGAAATATTGTATGATTAATTTGTTGTAGCAGAAAGAGTTTTTTTTTAATTTGGAACTAGTTTTATTCAGTAAAAATGTAAAATGTATAATTTTAGATTTAAAATTACAATATTCAAATCAGTTTCTATTTATATTGTTTTCATCCCTTTTTTGAAATTTTAAGGATGTGAACATTTCCCTTTATCACATACTCTGTGGTGTTCATGTGTACATTAAAGATTTATGGCTTTTAAGACGAAATGCCTAAATTTGTTTTCATGTAACGTTTCTCTTTGGTAGAAAACTCACCCTCAGTATCCTTTAATTTTGAAAAAAAACCTGTGAAAAAAGGACATATTTTTCTTTTTGCTAATTGCATTTATTCTAAATGTGTTGGAGAAGGAGGATTTGAATTTAAATGAAAATAGTGAAAATTAGTTTTAATAAAATAGTGTCCTTATTTTGTAAATATGTATAAACATATATCATCATTTGCGAAAGAAAATTTATACATGGTTCCATGGTGACATAAAAATAAAATTTTCATATCGCTTCGATGTCTTTTAAAAAGAATTTGATCAGGGTGAATATGCAGTTCAAAAAAATTCAAACATCATTAAACTCATCAACACATATCATCTAAGATCCCATAAAGTATATATATTCCGTGGAAGAACTTTTCTAAATTTGTCAACAACCAAATAATTGGATTTAGACAAAATTTTAACATAATACAGCTTTATATACTTCACCCCGAAATATGGCCCCTTCCCGGCATAAATAAAGACTCTAGGACATAATTATTTTTCTAACTATGTTGAACAAATATTATTAATTTAACCAATATCGGTTCATATTTTGCTATAGCTACCATATAAGGCCATTTTGCTGGAAATGCTTTTGAGATTACAAAACTCTTTCATATAAACTAAATGAACTGTCCTGAATACATGTGACTTATTTGAAGAATATCGTTTTTTTTTTGCTATAACTCTCATTTAAGGTCATTTCCCGGGAAAAAAGACTTAAACTCGTAAAACTCTTGTATATAGACCAATTTTATTGAAATTAAGCATAACTATATTTCTAACTATCGAGAGTAAATATTGCTTATTTACGATTATCGCTCTATAGTTTTCTATAGCTTCCACTTAAAGTGTAAAGGAGATGGATTTTAAGCTTATCTCATGTGAGATTTAAACCCTTAAAAATAATATTTTGCAGGGGAGTTGTATGTATCGTGTTTCAACACGATAACTCAAGAATTGCGACATGTATTTTGTTCGCAAGGTTTACATGGACAACCAGCCAGACGGACGGTCACACATTGCCAAATTGACTCAGAAAGTGATTCTGAGTCGAACGGTATACTTAAAAATAGTGGTAGCAATATTTTTGCCCCCGTTAAAAATTAGGCATAAAAGCATATTACCCAAACCACCTACAGTGGTGTAGAATATAATAATCATACGATTTTTTTGAGCATTCGGGAATGACTGTTTTTTAAAAAAATTTTTGTAATGGGTTTTAAATTCGGTTAATAACTGTATTTTGATTTCAAATCAAAATACAGTTATTAACTCGGGTGGAAAAATAAAGATCATTATTGTTATCATCAGCTGTTTATGATAAAAGTCCTGATAGTTACGGTCCCTGTAAATACAACTCTAAATATGATTTTTCAGTTTCGGTAATATTATATTTAGTGGGTCCAGTTATCCACATAATACCTCGCAGTAAGGAACAAAACATCCTAAATAATCTAATCTGTTTTTATTCCTCTTTGCGCTACGATAAAATTATTATTCCGCAAATCCGTTTTATGAATTACAAAAAATGCTATGGCAATCCTGATTAAACAAACAATATTAAGACTTTTTTTACTGACTTTAATTTCAATTCGCCCTCTGAGTAAATTCTTTATTAAGTTTTTCTCTCTTTTCTTTCAATTTTTTTAATGATTATTACGGGTGCATGCAAATGTTTGCACAGAAATCTTAAAATTTCATAATTCGCCCTGCACATGCGCAATTAGTTCATAAAGCACAAAACCAATTTTTATACTCCCATCACCACAAGTGGTGACGAGGGTATATTAACTTGTTCACTCCGTGTGTAACGCAGAGAAAAGAAATCTTCTAAATCCCCATAATGAATAGATAAATTTTTTCGCATCAAATCAAAATCTGAGTAGATTTATGTCCGTCTGTCTGCCTGTTAGCATGCTCGCATCCATATAATTTACAAAGCTCAATGAAATTTGGCCTAAGAATTCTATAAAGTTCTAAGAAGTTTCCTATTTAAAACCAGCAAAATCGGTTCGGTATATTAAGAGATATAGACCAATATCTGTTGCAACCTCTAACTTCAAGCGATGAATTTCCGTAAAATTGTCTATCATAAGTCCTAAAATTGGAATGAAATTTTGCCATGATATTAAGTTATGAGAATTCCAATAATTATCAAAATCGGTTCAGTAGAAGAAAATATAACTTATTTTATGACTTATGAAGAGTTTCTTAAGAACAGCGGTATCGAAGATTCCGCGTAGCCGAATATAGCATTCTTACTTGTTATCACTATTACAGGTGCATGCAAGTGTTTGCATAAAAATCTTGCAATTTCGTAATTCGCCCTGCACTTTCTTTGTACATGCGCAATTTGGATTTTAAAACTCAAAAAACAACTCCATCACCACAAGGAATGAAAGGGGTATATTAACTTTGTCTTTCCGTGTGTAACGCGGAAAGAAGGAATTCTCTGTGTGTTTCGTTTATTCGCACGCTCATATCTGTAATAATTAACAGAACTCAATGAATTTGACCTGAGTATTTATTATTGTTTCCTATTTGAAATCAGCAAAATCGGTTCAGTATATTAAGATACAAATCGATATCTAAGGCAACCGCTTAGCTTTAGCATAGAACTTCCGTAAAATTGCCAATTCAAAATTGACAAATTGGAACAAAAAAATTTGTCATAATATTAAGTTATCGGATTAAGTAATCGGTGCAGTAGAAAAAAAGTTATAGCCAAAAACATAACTTATTTTATAACAGATTAAGTTTTCCTGTGTTATATAGACAAACTGTTATATATTGAATATATTTGTGAGTGTATACGTTGGTGTGTATGTACGAAAATAATGTATTTATATTAAGCGCATTTGTAATGGAGGGTATTGTAGAGTCGGCATAGCCAAATGTAGTATTCTTACTTGTTATGTCGACTGCTCAGCATCAACCATCTTCACTTGTTTCCAATGTATACAATAAGTCACGAAAGAATCTCTTTTCCACACAATGAGTAACAAGTTACTTTTCATATCGCTTTTGTAATGCTTTCGCTATTGCACGAACAGGAACTGAAGAAAATGGTGATTTTAAATATTTGAACTGTGATTATTGACACTTCTGACTCTTTTGTGCTTTTTACTTTTATAAACCTTCATTTTTCATGAATTAAAAATTTTACTCTAAATCTTATCCACCAGATAAATTCGGACAAAAATCATCAAATTGTCAAATTTACTTTTCGAGATCGTCAAAAAAAATCGTTTACATTAAAAATGACTTATCAATATAGTTGTTTTTCCAAAAAGTATTAAACTTTAATAATTGTAGCAAAACTTTTAAGAATTTTGAATAAGCTTGAAACATGACCCGGATTATTTTCAGAAAACTCGTTCCTATTTCGCTAAAACTGATATAATTTTGAAGAGGCTTGTCTTAAATTAACATGATTTAGCTAGGCACAGTACAGTTCAAGAGGTCTTGTTTTAATTCAGTTTTCAGATTATTGAAGATTGAAGTCATTTTCCCAGTATATGTTATTTTTATATGTTTAACTTTCTTAGAAAAGTATGCTGCGACATTATTTTGCGTCCTTGAAGTATCCACAGATACCGATGTGAAACGATTTTAATGATTTTATACAAAAGTCATTATTATCTGAACTTTAGGTAATTGTTATTGTAGTCCAATTAAGTCCTAGTTTGGAAAAGGATTATACAAAAACCTTAAAAAACAAGTATAAAATTCAACATTTTTATGCTTGAGAAAATTTGTAAAATTTGGGACATAAATAGTCAAGATGCCTTTTTGGGTTCAAAACGGCGATAAGTCGTCAAATCTGGCAACAGTGTGCTTATTTCACTGTCTAGTTTTTAGTGTCATAAACAAGGTGGAAAACCTCTCACACGGTGACAGTAAAAACTCAGCTGATTGTTTTGTGCTTTCTCTCTCTTATTATGTTTCTGTCAAAGTTTGTTTGCATTTTTATACCCTACACCACCATAAGTGGTTGGGGTATTATACGTATATAAGTATATCGTTCGACTTAGTGTATTTTGGCCCAAGGACGAAACCTATAGAAATTGGTTTAAGTATAAAGCGAAATTTGTCTAAATTTAAAGCGAAATTTGTCACAAACTAGTTTTATGATATTCTAAGATGATGTGTCAAATTATACGAGGTTCGATTCATTATTTCTCACAGCTTGCATACAAATCCTCTTCAAAATACTACTTTGAAGGACTTTAACCTCACATAAACGTTAAGTATTGTAATAAGACTTGGTCAAATTAAAATAAATATAAGCAAAAATTTATGTGTGAAATTTTACGAGGGTCGGTTCATAATTGGTTCTAGCTTCCATATAACGTCCACACAAAAAATCTTTTTAGAATACATAAATCCCACATGATTGTTATACCATTATAATATACTGCACTCTTAAGTATAAATAAAAATATAGCTTTATGCGAGGGTGGTTTATTAATTTTCGGTAGTTTGCGCTTATAACCCACAATGTGGTGTAGATTATTAAATAATCACTTTTGAACGATCATAATTACTTTCTTGTTTTTTATTGATTTGTTTATTTTTGTTTCGTATACATTTTTTGACGTTTAAAACACAAATCCCAAAAACAAAATTTGCTATTGTTTTTGTAATGTTGTATCTGTTGTAATTATAAGGTCACCGTGAAAGTTCTTCCACCATGGTTATAAATGTGTGTGTTTTTTGTGTGCTTCGCCTGCAATTCTAGGCGCAGTTGCATTTTATTTATGTCGACTGCGCAGCTTCCACTAATATCACTTGTTACTAAGAAATTTCATATTATTTTATATTTCGCTTTGAATTTCATTTGCTGACATGCGCAGTACTCATTCATTCACTATTTAATACTCTGCATCATAAATGTGTGCGCCTTTTAACACTTTTGTATTGTAATTCGCTTGCACTTTCATTAGAATGGACATGCGCAGTTGATTCTTTTTTTTTTAAAGCTCTCAACACCTTATTAACTTCTTATAAGAATTTCTAATTTCGCCTTTTTAGTTCTTAATCCGCCGTCTTTTGATTTACATGCGTTTGCTGTGCGTTTAATGTGTTAAAATTAAAGTTCATTGAAAATATTAATTTAAAAGTATAAAAGTGTTTTAAAATTATAAAAAAGTTTAAAGTTAATAGTGAAGTAATTATTTAAAAGTGAAATTTATTAAATCACTTTAAGTGAATGTTAGTTTTTTCATGAAAACATAAAAATACGACTGCGCTGCTGCCTCGAATATTAAATTTTAGTTTTCGAAATGAAATAGGTAATTTAATTGAAGTCTTTTTCTGAATATTAGTGGAGGATATATTTTTTGTCAATAAAATATATAAATTATTTTATATTCTTAAAGTTTTCTTAATAAAATTATGTTAATAATAATTTAAGGCAACTGCGCTGCTTCCTACTTTTTCCACTTGTTGCTTTGTTTTTAACTTTAAGGGATACATTTGTAGTGACGCCATGTTGACTAGATAAATGAGAGTTATTTAATTGTATTGTGTTAGTATATGTGTATTAAATACATATTCGCCTTAATTTTTCTCGCTTGTTAACTTTCATTGTTGACATGCGCAGTAATTCTCATTTAACTCTTTAATACTCTCTATCATAAATGTGTGCGCTAAAACAAAACAAATTTTATTCTTTTCCTTTTAACACTTTCGTAATTCGCTTGCACTTTCATTAGAATGGACATGCGCAGTTGGTTCTTATTTTAAAAAGGCTCTCAACACCTTCTTATTAACTTCTTATAAGAATTTCTAATTTCGCCTTTTTAGTTCTTAATCCGCCGTCTTTTGATTTACATGCGTTTGCTGTGCGTTTAATGTGTTAAAATTAAAGTTCATTGAAAATATTAATTTAAAAGTATAAAAGTGTTTTAAAATTATAAAAAAGTCTAAAGTTAATAGTGAAATAATTGATTTAAAAGTGAAAATTATTAAATCACTTTTAGTGAATGTTAGTTTTTCGATGAAAACATAAGAAATACGACTGCGCTGCTGCCTCGAATATTAAATTTTAGTTTACGAAATGAAATATGTAATTTAATTGAATTCTTTTTCTGAATATTAATGGAAGATATATTTTTTTGTCAATAAAATATATAAATGATTTTATATTCTTAAAGTTTTTTAATAAAATTATATTAATAATAATTTATGGCGACTGCGCTGCTTCTTATTTTTTCCACTTGTTGCTTTGTATGTATCCCTTACATTTCTAATGACGCCATGTTGACTAGATAAATGAGAGTTATTTAAATGTATTGTGTTAGTATATGTATATTAAATATATTTTCGCCTTAATTTTTTAATTGCATTGTAGGCATGCGCAGTGCGCATTAAATATTTTCTTCCTCACTGAAACTTTTTGTATTTACATTTTGTTTCAGTTCCTTAGAGGCCTTAACAACTTCGTCAAAAGCCTCCAAAGCTTTTCAAAATCAGTGCTGCCAGATATTCATATTCGAAAGCTCATTCACATTCAATTTATTAATTTTTTGTTATATGAGAGTTGTGAGCTTTTTAACAAAATTTGTTGTTGTTTTTTTGTTTTTAATCATTTTAAACTTTTAAAGTTGTCAACAATGTTGCCAGCATCAGGGGTTTTTAACATTCATTGAGGAAATATTTTATGTTCTTGACATAATTTATTATAATTTTGGAAGCTTTTAAAAGTTAAAAGTTAAGTTAATTTTGTTGTAATTTTTTAATTATTTAATGTTTAATTTATGGATTTTTTTTTATTTTAACATTTTTTTATTCAAAAGTTAAATAAAAAATTCTATAAGGTGAGTGATCGAAAATTCTTAACATACAATATATGTTGATGAAAGCAAAACTAATAAAATTTCAGTTTTAATTTTTCTTAATTTGTTTGAAATGATTATTGATTGTAATCGCAAAAAATATATATTTTTATAGTTTTTATCACTTGCGATTCGAACCTTTTTCGGAAACCCTTTCATTAATGTTGCCTATAGAGCTTTCTGTCATTTTGCTCGAACAAGTAGTCCATCTCCGTTTGAAAATCTATCACACTCTTTGACACTTCACTGTGCTCATTAATTCCCTTTTGACATGAGCTAAATATCTCTCCACGAGACTTAAAGTTGGCCAGTTTTGGAGGATTTGCCTCTCTTGGTACAAATATCATATTATTGTTCTTGTACCACTCAAGGTCTTGTTTACCATAGTGACGGGATGCCAGAACATATTTTTTGAAAAACTTGACTTCAATTATAGTGCTCTGTTTTTGCCCTCTTAATATTTAGTATATGGCCATTTTTAGCCTTGTGTGTTTTTTTAATCTGTATATGCTTCAACATTTCGAACCAAATAGTCTGAACATTGAGTTAACGGCGCCGCTTTCCTATCATTTTGAGCTCTTTTAAAATGCTCCAAAATGATGAAGAGGTATATTATGTTAGACCTGGTATGTATCCCTTACATTTCTAATGGACGCCATGTTTGACTAGATAAGATGAGATTATTTAAATGTATTGGTTTAGTATATTGTATATTAAATAATATTTTCGCCTTAATTTGTTAATTGCATTGTAGGCATGCGCAGTGCGCATTAAATATTTCTTCCTCATGAAACTTTTGTATGAACATTTGTTTCAGTCTAGAGGCGCTAAACAACTTCTCAAAGCCTCAAAGCTTTTCAAAATCAGTGCTGCCATATTTGTCATATTCGAAAAGCTTCTTCACATTCATTTATTATTTTGTTATATGAGAGTTGGAGCTTGTTTAACAAAAATTTGTTGTTGTTTTTTGTTTTTAACAATTTTAAACTTTTAAAGTGTCACCAATGTTGCCAGCATCCAGGGGTTTTAACATTCATTTGAGGAAAATATTTTATGTTCTTGACATAATTTATTTATAATTTGGAAGCTTTTAAAAGTTAAAAGTTAAGTTAATTTTGTGTAATTTTAAATTATTTAAATGTTTATTTATGGATTTTTTTAATTTTTAACATTTTATTAATTCAAAAGTTAAATAAAAAAATTCTAATAAGGTTGAGTGATCGAAAAATTTCTTAACATACATATATGTTGATGAAAGCAAAACTAATAAAATTTCAGTTTTAATTTTTCTTAATTTGTTTAAAATGATTATTGAATTGTAGTCACAAAAAGAATATATTTTTATAGTTTTATCACTTGCGATTCGAACCTTTTTCGGAAACCCTTTCATTAATGTTGCTATAGAGCTTTCTGTCATTTTGCTCGAACAAGTAGTCCATCTCCGTTGAAAATCTATCACACTCTTTGACACTTTCACTGTGCTCATTAATTCCCTTTTGACATGAGCTAAATATCTCTCCACGAGACTTAAAGTTGGCCAGTTTGGAGGATTTGCCTCTCTTGGTACAAATATCATATTATTGTTCTTGTACCACTCAAGGTCTTGTTTACCATAGTGACGGGATGCCAGAACATATTTTTTGAAAACTTGACTTCAATTATAGTGCTCTGTTTTTGCCCTCTTAATATTTAGTATATGGCCATTTTTAGCCTTGTGTGTTTTTTAATCTGTATATGCTTCAACATTTCGAACCAAATAGTCTGAACATTGAGTTAACGGCGCCGCTTTCCTACCATTTGGAGCTCTTTTAAAAATGCTTTCTTTTTTATGCCCTCCACCATCACAAGTGATGAAGAGGGTATTTTAACTTTGTCATTCCGTGTGTATCGCATAATGTATATATAATATATATATATATATATATATATATATATATATATATATATATATATATATATATATATATATATATATATATATATATATATATATATATATATATATATATATATATATATATATATATATATATATATATATTCTTGCATCACATCAAAATCTGACTCGATTAAGTTATGTCAGTCTGTTCATTTGACTGTTGGTATTCGATGAGCTGAATGAAATTTGGCCTTCGTATTAACTATAATCCTGAGAAGTTTCCTATTTAAAACCAGCAAAATCGGTTCAATATGTTAAAAGATATAAACCAATATCTGAAACAACCTCTAAATTAAAGCGAAGAACTTTCGCAAAATTATCAATTATAAATCGACAAATGAGAATTAATTTCATAGGCATTCGTGGTGGAGGGTATTGAAGATTCGGCATAGACGAATATAGCATTCTTACTGCTTTTGAATTTATTAACTTCATGTGAATTATTCTGTACAGCTGAATCAGGTTTTCTATTAGTGCACAAGTTCTCCTGGTAATGTTTTGAAGACATTGGAGAGAGTTTAACTGCAGAACTTTTAATTCTTGGCCAACTTTTTGTAGGATTAAATTGGGTTTTGTTGAAAATATTTAACAGTTTTAGTACGCACTTTTTTCTGATCACTCATTTTAATCAGATTAACAATATATTCATTTGTTTGACATTTTAAATCGGCTTAAAAATGTCTTCATCATATTTTTGTAAAAAAATCATAAAATTTTCGAGTTTTCCGATCATGTAATTCTTTATGAAAAAAATATATTAAATTTTATGAGAAATTTAGGAACTTCAAAATTTCACAATATTTCTCTATATATATGCGAAAGCAGCCCAGTCAAATTATATTTGAAAAATGTCTTATTTTTGAATTAAAATTAAAATAAATAAAAAGTGTTGAAAAGTTGAAATTAAGTTTAAATGGAAAAGAGAAAAATGTAATTTTGTATTTCGGTATTACGATTTATATGTAAAAGGTAATATGGAGCGGTTACCAACGGTGCGGTTTTCGGTTTAATGTTAATGCGGTAACGGTAATTCGGTGATAATACCGCAACGGCAACTCGGCAATTTTTACGGTACGGTTATCAGCATAACGGGTAATACGGTTTCGGTATATGATCGGTTATTATAGTGCGGGTTTAAACGTATATTATATTAAAAGTATATCAGCGGATATATTTCGGAGTGTCGTTTATTAAGAAAAAAAAAAAGAAAATGTTTAATTTTATAATTTAGGGGGGGGCGCATAAAATGGTAAGTGTGTGATATTTTTTACTTATTTGAAATTGTAATTATTTTTGAAATAATTTTTATAAAAATATTTTTCAAAATTATATATCGATATTTTTTTAAATTGAATTAAAAATTTAAATATAATATTAATATTATTACTGAAATGTGAATTCAAATTTGTAAACTTTTTTATATAAATTTCCTCCAACACTTTCCTTGTATCTAGGGTTGTCGATCTCGGTATTCTGATTTCGAAAACTCTGGAATTTCTAGGGATTAAGAAATCCCGAA
Source organism: Cochliomyia hominivorax (assembly GCA_004302925.2). NCBI lineage: Eukaryota > Metazoa > Arthropoda > Insecta > Diptera > Calliphoridae > Cochliomyia > Cochliomyia hominivorax. The sequence goes on from PYHX02000495.1 coordinate 16,492,805, forward strand.
AAAAATTAATCCCGGAATTTCTCGGGACTCATTAATACCAAATTTTGAGTTTATATAATTGTCATAAATAAAAAAACTTAACTCCATTTAACAAAAATGTTGCTAAATTGTTAACATTTTGTTCCAGTGTAAGACCTCTCGAACAGTAAAATAATTCCGAAAACATAAAATTTCAGTAAAAATTTTAAGACTTAAAATATATTTTTTATTAAAATTATTTGTTCGTTACAGAATAGAAAAATACTGTAAACCCGGAAAGTCGCGGGATCCCGAAAAATCCCGGATCCACTCATATAAAAATCTATATAATTGGTTTAGATATAAGAAATCTGGGTCGTTTTAAATATTTTAAGACCTGAAGTGATCAATTTTGGGACCCTGTACGCCGGGCCCTGTTAAGTCCAAAAAGTCAAGGCTCAAAACTTAAACTCGCTTATACTTCCACTATCGCAATGTGAAATTTCATACAAATCGGAGTTGCCCTTCGGAAGTTACAGATTTATTTCCATTTCATTTTTCATTTGAAACACTGTGCTTCATTCCTAATTGAAAATACTTCGAAAAGTCTAAAATATTTAAATTTTTATGAAATTAAAACTTCACCTGGAACAAAAACGTTCTAATTTGTAAAGTAATATCTCAGAAACTGATTGTGAAAATTAAATGAACAACATAACAAACTAACGTTATAGGACACAGTGAAGCGATATTTGCTTAGTAAATATCTCTGAAATTTCATGAAATTTGGGGTATTGATGACTGCGTAATTTTGAAATAGGGCACGGGGAGTATTTTCCCCTTAATAGCGGAAGTCTCAATATGTTCCTACAATTATTACCAAACTGATCAGGGTAACAATCTTACTTGTTTTATTATAAAAGTTCTATTGCCTTCAAAAAAAAACCTAAAAATATCCTTTGACCACTTTTACTTTATTAATGTATATTTAAAGGTATTCAGGAGTATAATAAAACCGGAATTCAGTCTGTCTGTCGCCCAGTACATCTTCATAAATTAATTATAAAATTTTAATTTTGAATAATTGCTGCTGTTTTAACCACCAGTTTGTCATGTCATCTTTCATGCTCATAAATAATAAAATCTCTTATATATTTTAATACAAAACATCCTTTGGATAATCCTTTGTCTTTTGAGGAAATAAAACATACATAAAAGCAAAAAAAGAAAGAACTTTAAAATACACACATGATTTGTTGAGCAGGTTTATCCCATCTTGCTATAACTCCTTTTCCAACATTATTTTTGTATTTGGTCATATATTTTTTGTACATTTTTTTTGTTGCTTTCACCATTAAAAGATGAAAAATTTAATTACATATGAACTCATAAATTAACCTGCAACAATTGTTATGTTAAAAGAGAAACCAAAAACATAGAAAGAAGAAAAGGAAAATGAAAGAACTGCCACAAAAAAAATACCGGAAGAGGATATGAATGTCTTTTTTTCTGTTAAGGATTCTTTACTTTATTTATGATTTAAATGTTGTTGCATGTTTGCTAATGCTTATGGATGTGTATGTGTCTGAATTTAGCCTTTAATAAAAGTGGCCAAATTTAAGTTCCTTTATTCTCCACAACATTTAGCGTATATAATAAACTAATTGTTAAACAAATTCCTTGGAGAATTAATTTCCCTCCCCGCTCTCTTCTAAGGAAAATGTTATGTAGTTTAAAAAATTACTCTCATTAATGTTGCTCATTAGCAGCCTAAACTTTTTACCCCACTCCACACTCTTCTCAGGCAAATGTTGTTGACACACATGTGTGTGTCGAAGGAAAATGTTGCAAATATTCTGAATTTCACATATTTTCATAACAGAAAAAGGGAAAATATTGTGTGATAACATTTTTTGTTGTTGGTGAAAACGCAATTAACATCCCTAATTTTTTTTTGGTCCTTCACATAGTGAAGAAAAGTGTCAAATTCTTAATGATTTGCCATTATTCACTAATAAAACTCATCACTACGACATTGTGTGAGTGAGTAAATGGGGGAGTAAAAGGACAAATGCTTAAATGCTCTACAATTAGAGTGTGTATGTATGTGTCTTATAGAGAGTGTAAATTAAGGAGGGTTATAAATGAATAAACTACAATGTGTGATTAAGAAGTTATTATTTGAATTTGGGTTAAATTTTCTGAAATGACAATAATTTCCAAGAATCTTGCTTGACAATATTGAAATTTACTATTTGTACTCACAGAAAAAAATCGATGTAAAATTAATTAAAATAGAAATTATTTTACTTTTCTCAGTTAGGATTTTGCTTCATTGATAAAAAATGTTAATTTAACATTGTTAATTTTATTTATTGTTAATTTTATATATTAATATCGAAAGATTCTAAAATGTACAATATTATTTCACCACAAACATAAAAACGTTTAAGTAAAACTAAATGAAAATTAAATATTCAATTTCAAGTCAACTATGTTCAACGTTGAATTTGCTTCATATTTTAATGGAATTTTAATACATTTAAATTCGAAAATATCGGAATATTTTAATTTAATTAGAAAATAACTTTAATTCTGTAATATTAATATTTTATTAAGAATTTATTCAAATTCGCCTTTGGATTCAGTGTGAAGACACAAATGCAGAGATAACCAAATAATACACCAGTATATTCAGTTGTTCGGTTATTATACATACATAACAACCTTTTGAGCATTAGACACTAAAACATTCACATTATTTGTTTGTAAATTTCCTTTATAATGGGGCCATCATTATCTCGTGATCTATCAAAAAATTTTTACTAAATAATATTTGTTATAAAGGTTTTATCTGTGTGCTAAATTTCGAGAAATTAGCTTTAAAAGTTACAAAAAATTAATAATTTTCGGTGAAAAATATTTAATTTTTAGTGAAAATTTCTTTTAAAAACTTTAAATTGAAAAACTGACCTGGGTTTTTCTAGAAAATCTTTCCCTTAAGAAAGTGATTGGATAGAGTTTTTAAACTTCATCTCTACTATAAATCCGAAGTTAATTAATAAAAATATTTGCTTTGTATCGAGTGAACTTTTAACCCTGGTCCTATCTGTTATATCTGGATTTGATGTAATGCGATTCCTTCTTGACATCACACACAAGATGAAAACGTTAAAAAAATTGTGGTGGAGGAGGATTAAAAAATTTTTCAATTCATTTTGATGTTTTTTAAATGTACTTTACTTTTAGGAGAATTTAAAGATCCAGCTCGAAGCTTCACAATAAAATACCCTGATTAAGAAAGAAAATATTTCGATTAACAATGAAGTTGTTAAAAAAATTGCCCAAAATTTTCTGTGAAAAGTTCTAATTCAGTTGATATAAAATCAATTATATGAAAAATATTAATAACATGGAGTCGGATTAATTATCCTTCCAACTTTCTATCTCTCATTAAAACAAACAAATTTTAAGATCATTAATGATTAAGAAACAAAACGTGTTTTATTATGTTTCTTTGCTTATTTTTCGGTAAAAGGACTCTTAATAATTTCTAATTATATTTATGCTCATTTTATAAAATATAAAAAAATAACCAACACACATATAAAATTATGCATCATACACGCACACACACACATGCTAACCAAACCCTCATCAATATCTCTCACAACAAATGAGTCCAATAGCTGACATTCTATTGAATAAGAAAAATAAGGTCCACCTTCTTCTCCTCCTCTATCTGCTCTAATTTTTACAAAGAGTTTCAATTGCAAGAAAACTAATGTTTTGACTTATTGATGTGTACGAAAAATGACAGCAAATCCCATGTGGTATTCGTTTTCTACTCTCCTCTCACTATTCCTAACATCACTAGTTTGTTGCTTTTCTTTTTAATTTTAGATTTTGGACATTCATTTATTTATCTATTCAATCCACAAAAAAGTGAGTTATAATATAAATAGCAAATTCTTATATTAAAGCAATTTTCCTTCATTCCTTTCTTCCTTCCATACATACACACATGTATGATTATAATATTGTTTCTTTATTTAACTCTCACTTAACTTTATATTTAATTTTCGTTTATTCATTCAAATGACCACAAAATGACATTTGTCTCCTTTTGGGTTATCAAAATAAAAGGAGTGAGAATTAAGAAAAAGATTTCATGGAATCACCAGAGAGTAAAGGATATAAGGAAACCATTTGTTCTTTCTTTAATTTTTATTTATGCATTCAGGTTTATTTTCGTCCTTCATAATCTTATGATAGATGTTGTCTTATTTTCAATATTTTGAATTTCAGATATTCTTCCATATCAATATTAAATATTTTTTCCTATTTTTTCTGGTAGAGTGTAGATTTTTGGGCAGAGTATGTAAAACCTTGGAGAAAAATCTTTATTTTCAACTCATCTTAATTTTTACTCTTCTTTAAGAAAAAGATTTTGTTCCGTGAAAAATCGAAAAAGAACTAATTTTACATTTCTTCCAGGATTATTTTAAAGTCGCTCTAAAAAATGCAAAATGATTGAACAGAAAACCAAGTAAAACAACTTAGAATGTTATGGTTGGTCAAGCCCGACTATATAATACCCTACACCACAATGTTGGTTAAAAATGTCAGTTAAAAAAATTATTGAACGACCCTCGTATAATTTGATTTTTTGATTTATTCTTAAGTGTGCAGTATATTATGCTGAAATTTGTGATTTTTAAAATTAATTTTTCTGAGAGGGGTTAATTTGGGGACCACAAGAAATTATGAACCGACCTTCGTATAATTTTGCACATTGATAACATTGTTTATGTGAGATTTTTGTCCTTAAAAGTGATATTTGGAAAGATATTTGTACGGAACCTATAAGAGAGAATGTACCTAAATTTTGGACCAAAAATAGCAAATTTCAATAGGCTCCGTTCTTAGGCCAAACTAATAATATGTATCAAATTTCATGCCGATATTTTAAAAGTTGCGACCTGAAGAGTGTTGACAATTGACTCAAAAAGTGATCCGGAGTCGAACCGTATACTTAAAGGTGGGTGTGATACCATTTTTTCCGCATGTTACAAACATCAGCACAAACGCATAATACCCATACCACCTTCGGAGCTGTAGGGGATAAAAACGGTATACAAGACACGAACAAATTTCTTGTCATAACAACACTAACTATTGTTGTTTTATACTGCACACTAAGACTCATACAACAAGAGTAAGTTCATTTTTAAACTCTTTTCATGATAATGCTCTTTTTTAATTTCCATTTTATTTTTAAATTTTACTCTTCTCAACGAACATAAAGGAACTCTTTTTTAAAAATTAAAATTAAAGATCCGAATTTACGAAGAGTATTAAAAAGAGTCGAAATCCGTACCTTGATTTTGGGACATTCTGTTACTTTTAAGAGAAAAAAGGGTTAAAATTTTCAAATTGAAATTGACCGTTATCCATTGGTTATGTGAGCAAATTTCTTTTGACAGATGAGTTAGAAACCAATTTGTTGGTAATAAATGATTTATGTTATTTTTGCATTTTTGTTAAAAAAATGATACAAGGAAATCAGGATTTTAGATATCATTTTTTATATGAGAGGACTTTTTTTAAGGTTAAAAGATGAGGGGTTGTTTTGGATGAGAAATTTGAATGAAAAATTAGTTTCAAAATTTTAGGATAATTGAATTTTAATATTTATTTATTATTTTATTATTTTTTTAATCAAAAATTGAATGTAAACATTAATCAATGACATTCTACATTAGTTTTATGATGAGTTTTAATATGAAATGAAATGATACCAAAGCTTTTAACAAAAGTTTTAAAAAAGAAATTGAGAATGTTATATTCGTTGTAGGCGGATTCTTAAAACACCAAACCCCCATCCCCCACCACATACATTATGCAAACATTTGCATGAATTAAAGTTATTGCATCTAAAAACTATTTATTCTTCCATCAATTTAAACAACGATTCCGAAAAAGGCTTCTCTATAAAAACATGAAATACGCTCTCATATTTTGAAAACAAATGGAGAAATATTTGAACACAGATGGAACTGGTCACTTATTAAGAAGCTTTCAGTTAGAATTATTTATGGATGACAACTTTAACACGTAAGAATACTATATTCGGCTATGCCGAATCTTAAATACCCTCCACCACTAATGCTTAAGAAATAAATAAATTATGTTTCATACATGTACATTATACGCATATACAAAATCACATATACACTCACAAACACACACAATATACGAATGTATTTGTCGTATAACGAAAAAAAACCTTAATTAGCCATAAAATTAGTTATAATTTTGAATATAACTTTTTCTACTGAACCGATTTTGATGATTTTTGGAATAAGAATGAGGTACATACTTTTTGATGTTATGGTAATTTATTTTAATTAATTTAGTTCCAATTTGTAGATTTATAATAGAAATTTCGTTCTTCACTTTAATTTAGAGGTTATCTCAGATATCGTTCGAGATCGCTTAACATACTGAAACGATTTTGCTGATTTTAACTAGGAAACTTCTCAGTACTATAATAAATATTCAGGCCAAACTTCATTAAACTCTATCAATTATAGCGGATGTGAGCGTGCCAACAACAGACAAAGTTAAATTCCCTCTTTACACATATGGAGGTGCAGGGTATAAAAATAATTTTACCAAATATCAATAAAATTTAAAAGTCTTAAGGCCTCTTTTCCGAAAATGGGCCTTAAATTGAACTATTTCAAAATATCGAAAAATAATCAAACATTAAAGCTGATTGCTCCTCCTATTACAAACTAAATATTGCTCGTTATAAATTTTCATTTTTTCATTAATTTCAATATATCTGCCCTTCATGTATCAGAGTTTATAAGCTAAAAACGGTTCTCCGGAAAGGGACCTTACATGGAAGCAATAACACAATTTGGACCGAGATAAGACATTAGACAAATAAGATTATATTCAAAATAGTTAGAGCAAATATTTCGAATTTCAATTAAATTAGTCCACATTTAAGAGTTTTATCTTCTTAAAACCCTATTCCAGAAATGGGCTTTATATGGGAGTTAGGTCATATAATGGCTCCAGCACAACGTAGTTTCTTTGGGTTTATTATATAAAAATAATATAATATATTTCTGCCTATAACTTTTTTCCATTAATCCGATTTTGATGATTTTTTCTAGGGTCATAAAATATATGCAACTTTATATTTTGGTTAAATTCGGTTATTTGTTTGTTGAAAAACAGATCTTTTCGGAATTTTGAGGTTGTCTTAGATATGGTTCTATAACAATTAGGGATTAGTCTGGACATGAAAATGTTTCCAACAGACGGAATTATAAAAGTAAAGTGAAATATGAAAAGAAAAGTTAATTTTGCGAAAAGTTAATTTTGTAAAAAAACGGTGAAATCTAATACTAATTAGTGTCATAATAATGTATCATTAATCAGAAAACGAAGGACTGCTCCATAGTTTTTCGTATCTACTATTTATAAACAACAATATGCTGTAGGGTATTTTATAGTCGGATTTGATCGACTAAAATCTTCTTGTTTAAAAATAAATTAGTTCCATATAAAGTTATTTAAGGCAAAATTGTAAGCAAACCTCTATCTGTATGAGATCTCAAAAAATTCTATAGGTAATATTTACCTTGATTGGGGTGATACATCTCCCTTTCACTCTATCCGTTCACTAAAATATAAGAGAATTAGAATTTTATAACAAAATTAAAAATAATTTAAATTTTATCACTATTTGTAATATCTGCTATTCCTACAGTGGGGCAAAATTGTGTTTTGGAAATATATCTGTAACATTTGATCGGTATATAAATTAAAAAATTTAACATAACAATAATAGAGGAGTGTAGCATTATAATATAACAGTTCCATAGCAGCTCCATGGGTAAAGTAATAGCGGTGAAAAAATTGACGGTCAGCATTTTTAAACGAGTGCAAAATTTTTGTTTGACATTCAATTTCAAAACACCGTCTTATTAACGCCTGACAAAACCTTTAAAATATGTTCATTTATCTCTTATAGTTTTCGAGTTATTTTAATATGTAAACTACAAATATTGCCCCCGATCTTGTTAAATTTTTTTGTTAGCATTTATATAATGATAAATGATAAAAGTCCAAAAATTAAACAATTAAAAATACGAAATATTTTGTTTCTACACATTTATTTCCACAAAAATCTATCCTGACCCACTGTGCAACTTTTTAAACAGCAACAATAAAATGATTTTTAATTTAAACATTATTTTTAAATTTTTCTCAGAAAAAGTTCCTTTTTAATTGTATATTTACACTGAAAAAAAATGTCGTAGGTAATGTTAACGAAAATTTTCGTAGAACTTTAACGAAAAAAAACATGGTAAACAAACTTTAATTCTAATTAAAAGTTTTCTTTGAGTAATATTTTATTCAAATTATATAGTAACTATTGAAATATCCACAATTTAATTAACGAATTCATATAGTCATATTGACAATTTTTCGTCAATTTGAAGAATTTACGAAAAATTAATAAAAATTTCATTATGAAGAATAAAGGTTTTATTGGTTGATATTTAACCTACTTTTCTTCAATTCAACACACTTTTTCGTGAAATTAACCACCTTTTTTGGTTCAGTGTAGTGTTTGGTAAACAAAAAAAATTAAACTTTTCATTTACTTAACAACATTTCCAATTTTATTATCCTTAAATAAGAAGGCTGCAACAACAAAATAAAAAAACTATTAACAGGACACTCCTACTGTTGGTTATTTTGCTTGTAACATTAAAACTCCTTCAGTGACCAAAAAAAAAGCCGACATCATGTAATTACGCAAAGTATCGAAATAAGAAGTACAAACTCAACTGGCCGACCTTAAAATATTCTATTCAATGAGTTTGAACTAAAGGAACCCGATTATTTTGTTTTGTAACATTTTTCCTGTTTTTAGCTCTCCTTCAAGAAGTTTTTGTTTGTGTGTGTGTGTGTGTGTGTGTGTGTGTAAATAACAATTATTTATGGATAATCTAACCAGTAATGGGACGTTAATTACTTTGGCATGTCAGTTGCACTGTTAAGCTCCTTCTCCTCTATACAACATTCAATGAATGTTTCTTTCCTGCTAACGATAGTTAACACATATACGGACACTTTTTTGTGGTTGTGTAAGTGTGAAAATTTACAAGTAATTGTAGGTTTTTTGTTTCTCAGTTTACGAATTATAATCGTGTTTTAGGAAAAGTGTAATTATTATTTTCTGGCTTTTTTTTTTCATTTTATACTTGTACAATGTTTTGACATAAATTTATAATTAATTATTTGTTTTGTTGTTGTAATATACGTGTGATGCCATAAGAACATGTTGGAGGTGGCGTAAAGGATGTTAGTGATTTTGACAATTTAGTAGTGAATATCAGCACATCATTAAATTTAGTGAGATTTAATGATGTTATAGGGAATATAAGATTTTATTGCTGGGGTATATCGACAATATATTATTCGAAATGTATTATCATATTGATTCCGATTTTAGCTTTCAAAATCATTAAGGCTATTTTTACCAATTTCATTTTGTATGAAATTGCTGCTGGAAATTGCCCCTATACATCCTATTAATGACAGTGCAAAACCCTCGAATTAGCTAATTTATTAAAGAACTTATATTCTTGGCCCGATTTCATTTATAAAAATAGTTAGTTTTACTTCCCAAAATTTTGGAATTAATTTTTATAAAATATAAAAGAAATCTTCATTGATGAGTTCTTGAAACTCTTAACTGTCAAACAATCTGATATCCCTTGAGCCAAGTTTACAAGAGACTATTGAAAATTATGGAATATTTAATTCAAATTTTTAATTCCCTCAATTAACAATTAATTTGGAAATAATTATAGAGACTTATTAATAATTTCACTTGTATAGAGATACCACTCCCACGTGTCCTATTCCAAAATTATGTAATCTACAACATTTAGCCATTATTTCTTCAATGATGCGACAAATTTTATTAAATTCCATTTAATAGTGTCAAGAGGGATCCCCTTTGAAACAAATTTGTTACTCTTAAATATTTTGTTTTTAAGGCTTTAATTTATGTGCCAAATTTCAAATTAATTTTAAAAGTTTGAGAGTTATGCGATATTTAAAGTTTCGTTTTATTGGGGGATACAACATCGCCATGGCCTATTTGAAGATTTTAATATGCGTACCGTTTTTCACTAAAGGTAATATCAGCGAGCCAAACAAAGTTCAAATTTTTTTACGATTACGAGGTTGTGTTAGATATCAGCCCATAACTTTTTTATTGAAAAGATTTATCAGACTTTCAATAATAAAATAATCAGACCAAATTTTATTGAGCTCTATTTATTATTGTAAATGTGAAAGTCGTAGTCAAATCGATACACATTTCGATATGATGCAAAAATATAAATGTATGCTTTCTTTTTGGCGTCACGCACAGATTGACACTCACCAGCACTTGTGGGTAGTGATTCCTTCCATAGCCCTTACTTTTTTCAAACAACAAAGCCCTCTGGCGTCAAATGTATAAAATAATAACTATTTGAAAATATTCTCTTTTCCCTAACGATGACACAAAAACGATTGTATAATCTTAAAATAATAAATCGATAATTTTTAAAACAACCCCCAATTCGATAAAGGTTGAAGTCTTTAATACATTAACACCCCTGATTAAGAGTTGGTGTCTTCAAATCGTTTGATGCAAATACCGGTATTTTTTGAAATGATTAGTTTTGTTAGCTTTTAAAGCTTTTTGGCTTCAAGGTTAGTGGCTGAGATAAGAAGAAACAAGCTCTTCTCTTCATTGCAATAAGGAATTACGAAAATGAAACATTTTTACATATTTTATGAATTAAAAAAATTCAAATACAAATTTCTAAAGTTGTGGAATATATATATAGTTAAATGACATATGTGGTGGTGCAAGGTAATAAAATGTACATATCTCTCATGTTTTTAGATGTTCATAGATCATCAAAAGTCTGTCAGAGTACACATCCGTTCCAAAAACTTCATCGTCAGATGCTTCTTAGGGGGACAGTAAGAAAATTTGTGTGCGCAAACAATTCTACGTTCGCTAAATAGTTAGTGAAGTAATAAAATACAATACAGTTTAACCATTTCAACACAACAAGGTGTATAGTAGGGAGACACTTTGTGTGCACAAGTGTCCCTATTGGATAGTGGTGTACCATTTGAAACTGTCGGATGAATGATTCGAGAAAGCTATTAAAAACTGCTGGACTATGTATTTTAAAATCATTCTTAGCAGATGTCAATATATCCGATATATCGAAATTTAAAAGCCAATCGACACGCCTCTGTTATGCTCTTGTGTATTAATGTTAATAATGATGATTTTGTTAACATATGGCAAAGCTATCACATATGGTTTGTGTCAATAATAACAAAATATGGTATTTGAACAGTGCAACATTTGATAAACCAAAATTGTGAGAACATGTTTTAATACCCTCCAGAACTACAAGCGATGATATTTACTTTGTCATTCTGTGTGTAACGCCAAGAGGGAATTATGTAAAAGTCAGGAAATTATATATTCTCAAGCTTAGAATAATTGTCTGAATTAAATTTAATTCGGCCACATTATTGTTTTAAAAGTCATATATAAAAGTCCATTTACAAAAAATTATAGAACAATATCTAAGGTAACATCAAAATTTCAAAGAATAACTACTAAACTATTACATACAACTGTTTGTACTTCAGGATCACACAATAATTAAAATCTGGTCAATAAAAAATTTATAGCAAGAAATATGCAAAATTCTGGTACATCACAAAATCGGGTCCTAGTTTTTACTAAATTAATTAAATAAAATAAGGCCCATTTCCGAAAATTCGCTTTAATCTTAAACCACTAAAAAATTTGACTTTTTTGATTGATGCATTTTTTAATAATCGGATCTTTTACGACTATAATTCTCTCGGAATAGGGTTTTAGGTTTAGAAGGTTCTTAAATGTGGAACACATTTTCAATTCCCTCATATGTTTGCATAATGTGGGAGTATTTGTAAATCGCCACAGTGGAGTAGAGCATTTTTACTTGTTTCTTCAATCGCAGTAATAAAAAAGTTGTTTATGCTTTAAGGAAAATAAATGTATTCATTTGTTGAAAACAGTCGCTCAATGTTATCGATGACTTTTAAATGATAGTTTTTTGACAGTAAAGTGGGGATTTGCTCACAAAAACAAAGGGAAGACTGATCAGTTGAAAAAGTTTAGGGTATCGAACATTTAGGCATTTCCCCTCAATCAATTTTTTATCACTCTGCACTGGAAGTAAAAATATTACGAAGCTCGGACATTCCCCCCAAATCAATATTCTTCACGACAAGATTATTTACTGTATATGGTGAGAATAATAGAAGGGTTGCCCACCAACTTTATAGACAGACGTAGTCTTTTCCGACTACCATTTGTATTGATCAATAAAGAACGTTCTTACTTGGTAAACGTTTCACATTGGAACGGGGTACCAGAAATTGGCTTGATACATTTTGAACTCCAAACTTTATTAGTTGTTTTACTATTATAATTTGACTTCATTGAAACTGGATCTGTCCTTCGGAATTATAGTTTTCGTTAGCAATTCTCATGGATAACAAACAAATTCTCAAATCCTAATTTCTTTATCCAGTAACTTATAATTAACAATTCTTTGTTTTTGCCTTTATTTTGACACATTTCCGAAGAAACTAAAAGTAATTATATAAATGTATCCTTTGTTTTCTATTCAATTATATATTTATTTGCCAACTTATGCCAATGGAAAACAAATTTTTCGATTCCATTCATTTTCTCAATCTCATCTCAAATTCAACGTCATAACTTCAAATCTAATCATCCCTTTAATTTCCTACAATTATTTTGTTTTTTGTTTCCTTTTTCACTATAGATTTCTATTTTTATACCCTACACCAACACAAGTGATGATAAGGGTGTATTAACTTTGTTATTCTGTGTGTAACATGTGCATGATTTATCCTAAGCAGTTTCCTATTTAAAACCAGACAAATTAGTTCATTACAAAAAAAGTAACATACGGTCATATATTCTTCTTCATTGTAAAACAAAATCATCAAAATCGGATCAATAGAAAAAATTTTATAGGCTGAAATATGTAAAAATCTGTGTGTTGTTTTTTGAAATTTTCCTGATACATTTATTTTGATACAATAATAAATCCAAAGAAACTAGATTGTGCTGGGACTTTTGATTACCATATGACCCCTTCCTGAATATGGATTATAGCTTATAAAACTCTTAAATATGAACCGATTCTATTGAAATTTCCAAATCACCTTTAATACATTTCATTAATTTTATTAATATCGATCCATAACTTGCTTAAACTTCTATATAACGCCCATTCTCGGAACACTTTTAAATAAGGATAAATAAGGTCTCCTGAATATACGTTATTAATTTGAACAATATCGTTCTATATTAAGCTATAACTCCCATATAACGCCCCTTTACAGAAACTGTATTTGAGCTTGCAAAACACTTTAATAAAGACAAATTCCATTGAAATTCAGCACTTTTTAAAATATATTTTTAATTTTAACAATCTTAGTCCATATTTTTCCAAAGCTCCCGTATAAAGCCCATTCCCGTAAAATCGGTTTGAGCCCATAAAATAAATAAGTACAAAGTATTTTGAAACTCGCAACAATTATTTTTCTAACTATATTCAATATATATTAGTAATTTGATCAGTCTCGAGCCATATTTTGATATTGCTGCCATTTAACTCCCTTCCCGGAAAACTGGTTTGAGCTTATAAAACTCTTAAATAAAATCCATTTGTAATGAAACTCGATAAAATTATATTTGTAACCAACTTTAATATATAATATTATATATTAGTTCGGCCAATATCGGTCTATATTTGGTTTAGCTACCACATACATACGTAATTCTTTTCCTTAATTGCTAATTTTTGCATAATGTTAGTGATGAAGGGTATTGAAGATTCGGTATTATTATTTCATATTCATTTTCATTTACGAAATCATACGATTCTCGCTGAACGTCGAAAGAAAGTTTTTGTGTGCTACAACAAAAAACTTTTAATTTATAACAAAAACAACAAGAACAACTATATTTAATTTACCGATGAATATAATCATCATGATGATGTTGATGATTTTAATGCTGATGAGCTGCTGATGTGGATAGTTTGATGCACGAAATAATGTTATAACTTATATTTTAATTCATTTACAATAGTTTCGACTGTTACTCTTTTTTTTTGCTTCTACTTTCGGACAAAATAAAATACACGATAATTGTTAAATGGTAGTTTTTCTTGTTGTTGTTGTTTTTGCTTCTTTTTCACCTCCTTTTGCAAACACTATTATTATGCTTGAGTGCTGTTTTATTGGGTGTACATGAGTCTGTATGTATGTGTGTGTGTGTGTATTAGACTGAAATTAGTTTAGCAGCAACAATTATTTTGTATAGTTTGTTGCAAACATATAGAGCAATATATTGCTACAAATCATAGTGGGGCTGGAATGAAAAAATTAATGAAAATAATTGTGATTGTGGTAACATAATATAGAACAAGAAGGAGATTGTTAAAAGTCGGGAAGGAGAACTCAATAACCTTTCCAGGAGGAAGTTATGGAAGTTCAAAAAAGTGTTGGTTTTTAAAAGAGTACAATTGGAGTAGAATTGAGAAAAATTAAATTTGTCTTTTACTTTTTACTTTTTAACTGTTACTTTAAGCTATAAGAGGAGGGTGATGTTACAAATATGGAACTAGAAATCAACAGCCTTAACAGCGACAGAGCTTGAAATGCTAAAGACATAGTTCCTCTTAATAGAGTTCTTCCTAAAAATTTATTATTGTAGGAAAGAAATACGTGATGAATTTTTCAATCGTCTGGTAGTAATAAAAATAAATTCTTATCCAAAAGTATCAGAGGAAATTATTGGAAACATTATTGTTGTACAGGAACAGAGTTTTTTAGGCTCAAGATAAATTCCCTGTGAGAAAGAACCTCTGGTTAAATTTTTCGTTTCGCAAACCCTCAAGAAATTGTAAAACAAAATTATTATTAGTAAGAGAATGAGTTCTATGTTACAGTGTAACACCGTTGCTTTAAAGACTTGTATGGTCGACATTGTTTGGGGTCAGCATATCATTCTAACTCAACAGCTCTTGAGGGACACAATTGCTGTAGTGCCTAACATTCGAATGAGGAAATGAAGGAAAGGATCCGCCATATTTTTGCTCCTTTTCAGGTGCCTACGTATGCTTTTCTTAATGAGGGATATATGTGACTTTATCCACAATTCCACAACGCGATCGCACCTTAGAATTTTTAATATGCCTGTGGTACTTACTACTAGTTAGATTTCTATGTTAGAGCGTAAGCCGGTGGAAACATGAACCGTCGAGTTTGCTAGTATGATATGAACCCCTCAAGAACTCTCCTGAGTAACACAGTTGCAGTATCTAAACATTGTCGCTGTGGAATACATTTAGAGATAATGTGTCTTAAGTCGAATGAATTTTACAGAAGTTAACTGAATGAGGACTAGAACGAATCAATTCCTAATCTTTTCTGCCACTGTCTTGCTTTCAGTGTCCTGAGGATGGGTTTCTTTGGCTGCAGCTCGCTGAAATCTCCAAAGGATTTGGCGACTGCTGATATGAGGAATATGTGTTGCTTTTATCTGCATTTGTGGATGGTTTCACTACGTTATCGTTGCAAAACTCGTATATCTTCATTCTTCTATTTTAACTACACAATTAATCAGATCTCTTACTTCTCATCTACTTCCCCTAAGTTTTTTACCACTCAACCTTTCTTTACTAATTTATCCTTTTTCAAAACTTTTTATAAGAGGTTACACAGCCTGACGTTCCAACTTAATCTATTGTTTTCTAAATTTACACCATTTTAAGTCTTCACAGCTTAGTTCCCGGCAGAGCTCTCTGGCACATTTATCATCCATGTATGCATTGCTCGTCTCCCAACTCTAAAAAAGATTAAATATTAATCGAACCATTCGATTACAAATTTACTTCCAACATTTCCAAATTCTGACCCACTGTAAAATATTTAACATACAAACACACTCACATATACACACTAACTACTTAGCCATAAGTTACTCATTCTCTTGTTGTACGCTAATGCCGCAGGAGTGTTTTCGTAGCGATAATAAGTTATTAGCCAGTTGTTGCTAAATGTTGTTGTGTTTTATGTAGTTGAATGAAAATGAAAACAAGCTGCTGCTACTGGTTCTTGGTACTGGTACACAAAAACATAAACACACACACACACACATAGATTCATTTACCAACACACATATAAACGTAATATGTAAAAATGTCTATAACAATAAAATCCAAAAAGATGTACCTTAAAGTCGTAAAGGTATTTTGTATACGTGTACGTATATTTTTGGCAACACTGTAAGCTAAAACAATAAGGTTAAATGAAAATTATTATTAAGAGGGTGGTAACTGAAATTTATCATTTGTTAAAGTTAATAACTGAGTAATTAGTTTTTCTTTCCTTTGTCTTGGTTGGTGCTTTTATTGTTTAGCGATAAATTAAAGTTAATCTTTAACTAATTACAGTTTTCTATTTATCATCAACTAAGATTTGTGTTAATTGGTTTTGTATTGTTGATATTGTGAATAGAAATTATGGAACAGTAGATTTTGGATTAGTTAACATTTTTTGTCAGGATAAAAAAGGATCAATATAATCCGAGGCATAATTAAGTATTTTATAATTAATCCAGAATACTCGGTTGTTGTTAAGTAATTTTATTATTAAAATTATTATGGGTTCTTATAATTAATCTCTTTTTTGGAAGTGAATACAAAGCGATTTCAATCACTATGTGAAAGGTTGAACAATTTGCCACCTCAATTCGAATCAAACTGGAAGTTAATCATTCGTCGTCGAGAAACAAGTGATTGTCATTTTCAATCACTTTTGATTAAACAAGTCGTTAATGTCAATAAATGGTTTCAACAAACATTTTAAAGTGGACCTCTGTATCAAACGATTTTATACGTTTTAAAGGGGTCTGAAAGTAAAAGCCTGACCTGTGATCCTAGAGAAAAGTAAACAAGTTTTAAAGATAATTGTATAATAAGCATCAATATTGACTTCATCGTTTCAAAGTTGGGGAATTTTACGTTGTGTTCAATGCACTTGAGAGGTGGAAGAAAAAACTTCGATGATGCTGAATTGGAACTATTGATCACTATCAAAGTCAAAATATGCTTCAACAATGGTAGTTATTCGTCAAAAGATGATCAATTTTTACGATTTAAAAATAAGCCGAAAGCATTAAATTGGTTCAAGAAGATAGGCAGCTTCATGGTGTTTGTCCACATTAGTCCTGAAGGTAATACAGTAATTGGAAGTTAAACAAAAAAAATAAATCTTAACATTATTACACAAGTTTATGAGAGATTTATTACATTTAAAGCAATTGAACTATAGGAAAATGTGAAACGATTCTCGATTGCTGTTTTGTCTTTGACTCAAACAGCTCATCTGTTACAAATTTCGTCGATATATCACTCAAACTGCGAAAACTGTGGAGAGTTCACGACGTTAACATGAACTGCAGACAGTCTGCCTGAAGGAAGGACATGATGAAATTGTAAAATCAGGAAGTAATTGGAGTGCTTTACTCAAGAGTGATAGAATTTCTCTGCCACAGGATCCACACTATTAGTGATGGTGTAGACTATAAGAAAAAGTAATAGAGTTTAGTACTTTACCATCCAGAAAAGATGAAAAGTTAATACCACAAAAAAAAGGAACAACATAAAACGACCATAAGCTTTTCTCGACCTTAGGACCCCACCTTTTTTAGTATGAAAGTTGTGCTTATGATATAATATGGTCAAAGGTTCACTTTTGGTAAACAGAACTGGCGCTATGAGATCAAACATACCCAAATAAACACTGAAATCAGAAAGGAAGAATGAAACGTGGGATCTGAAAGTCTTAATACCCTTAAAACTTTCATTATTGATTCAACCCATACAGTTGAAGCTTAAGGTGCCAAATAACAGGTACAGAAAATCAGTACATGGTTTCCACTTATTTCCACGTACTCATTTCTTTATTCCTACAACGACAGAAATACTTTAATGGACACAATGAATGAGTAAAACGGGCAAGATTTTATTGCTGTAATATTGGCCGCAAGAACTTTTGAGCATTCTATTAAGGAGGGTCAATTTTTCTCGTCGTATATCAAGTTTGTTCATTTTCTCACCACTGTTATGGCAATTCAGTACCTCCGAATTACTTAAAACTCATAAACAGGATTTTGCTGACTTTATTTTCAAGAATCGTTTAGTAGTCTTGATCGGTCACATATTTGACCATTTATTTTAATGCACAGAATACTTTAATACTCTCGAACATTCCCGGACCATATCCGGTAACCTCTCGCTAAGGACCTAAAGTCCAAATAGTACTTACCACATTTTGTTGCTTCTACTAAATTTATTAGGCAAAAGTAATTTAAAATTTAATTTCAACATACATATCAACAGCAATTTCTTAATATGAGTTCCTTAACGCAAGTCAGAACTCATCTAACGTTGGATATTGACTCCATCTTTTAAAATTGATTATTTGCATGTTTTCATATTTCAATGAGAATTTCACTAAATTTATGCCTTAAATTATTGAATATGAACTTGAGCTCTTACATCTTCTATTACCACCGAATGGTAGCATATTTTCCCCAGTCAACATGTAACAGTAGGAAATATTTCCCCAAAAAGCACAACGTATTTTGAAAATCAAACTCTTGTTCTCTTCATACCAAAATTAGCGGTTTTAGAATTTCTTGTATGCAAAATCCATTCCATTTATTTTTCGAGGGAAGTTTGGAAGATATTTTAAGAGGCTTTAGTATGATTTTAAGATCGGCATCATATATTTTTTCTCGTCTCCTTATTCCTTTAGTTCCAAGTGTCTATGCGATAAACTAAATATATTTAATAAAATTATGCAAAATACAATAATTTTATTGTAAAAAAGTCTTCCAACTACACACTTTCATGCGTACGTATATACGTTTGTATGTGTAGCTAAATATCTGGTAAATTGCAGCTTATAATCTTTATTGTTGCAAGCATTTACCGGCTGCTTCATTCTTTGCCTTGGACTTACAGCTGGTGTTTGCTGAGTTTTCAAATGTTGTAAATGTTGAAGGCTGCTGCTGCTTGTAGACGTTGCTTGTTATCATCCGCAATCTGTGCAACGTGCCGAATAGCTAAAGGTTAGTTTTATGACTGTAGTTGTTGTTCCTTGATTTGCTTGTGTGTGTGTGTGTAGCAACAATAATAATTTTTGCCACCATCAAGTAATAGAGTAGACATTTAGGTAAATGCTATTGGCATTTTTCTGAAGAAAGAAAAACTATTTTCATCTGAGTCGTAGCATTCAAAACTAATAATTGCCACGTGGAAAACAATTTACATACTTATTACTTGCAACAATTACTTTCAATACTTTTTGTCCCCTATTGAAAGTAATTGTTTTCTTCTATTCCATTCTCTTTTAGTTCAATTTTTTTCTTTCATTTTGTTGTCTTCAAAGTTTTGTAAAATTATTTATCTTTCTTTGCTAATGCAACTCCATAGATACCGTGTTAAAGGAGAAGAAAATGGATTTTTTTCCTTTCACTTTACAGCTAAACAAACGCACACTGATTGAAGTGCTTGCATGGCTGATTTATAGAAAAGAAATAGAGAAAAAGAATGAGAGTATTTGTTTTACGACTTGATTCTTAAGGATTCACTTAGTTTTTCTTTGTTTTTCTATACCCCGTAGCGCCTCGAGTGATGATGGATGGGTGAACTAAGTTGTTCAATTTGTGTGTGACATCTAATAAGATGGGTCCCTTTATCCTGAATACTTTATTTTCCTTTCATTGGCATTGTATTCCTCGCTTGAGGAACTGCTTCGTCTTCGAAGCATAGTGCAGTCTGTTCCAACAATAATGTATTTTCGACTAAATGAATGATCACGGAATCGATTAGTTGTTATAATTATATTTTCCCCAAATGACCGTCTTCGAAACATTGAACGAATCGGGTTTTGAGTTGAAGTCTATCGCAGCAATTATGTGTTTTCAGCCAGCTGAAATCAATTATTATTTATAGTTCTATTTCCCACAAGATGGCGTTAGCATTATGTCTTTTCAGAGTGTAGTGAATTAAACCAGGAACAAGTGAAGTAGTACCCCATTAATATGTTTTACCCCTAAAAGATATTTAAGATGCGACTTATCCAAGCATATTCTTTGAACTTGTTTTTATCTTCATTTTTTTGTAGATTTATTTTTATTTGTCTCGTAATATGGTGGTAGATGGATTTTCTATTTCTACTTTTGTGATTCTTTTTGTTTTTCGTTTCCTCTTAGACTCGATTGCATTATTGCCTTGTGCTGTTGTGGCATAATGGTTGCATGTCGTTGTTGTTATTATTGTAGATGTTGTTGCAATATAATTGTGGCCGTATATTGTCAGCCATCTTTAGAGCACATCAATCAGTTTATTTTTACTGTTATGTCAATAATACTAAAGAAAACAAACCAACATTCGAATACGAAATGTGAATAGATGGATGATGATGATGGTGGCATTGAAGAAAATAGTGAATAGTGAATTTTTATATCTTTCTGTGATTGTTTATGCCTCTCCAAGGAGGAAGATGAACGATGAACATTGTACACTAAAGAAAAGCATAAGCAAAAAATACTAAATATCGTCTTGTCTCTTGGAATAAAGTGCCGAGATTTTAAAGACATAAAAATTGGATACATTTGTTTTAAGTTGAAATTGCATTTTCTTTTGGTGATAAAATGAAGTGCAAGAGGATTTGTTAAATGCATTTTTTTATAAATGTAATAAATACAAAATAAGTTAAATAAAATCTGAATTTATAGTGGTGTGATTGAAATGGATGATTTCTTTGGAGTTCATATAAAATTTTGACTTTAAATTGTTCTTAAATCATTTAAATTGAAAAACGAAAAAGCTTTTTTATCGAATGATTCCCATACCTAATTTAGATTTTAGTAGAGTATGATGTCCTTTGTATTCGAAAAAATTTGTTACTGAATTGTTTATCTAAAGTTGGCTTTAGAATTTTGAACTCCGAATCCAAAATCAAAACGTTATGAGCTATCCAAAGATTTCTCAGTATATTTTTTTATTGAACAGCCAAAATTCCAGTTCTCCATAATCTTCACTTCATCATTTATTGGAAATATTTCTATTATATTTTAAACATTTTAGTTATCTCAATAAAATTTTACATAGTTCGGTATTTTGGAGTTCATCTGAAAAAAAATTTCAACCTGGGATTCATAATTCATAAGAAAGCGTAAGATAAATGTCATTTGATGACAGAAATTTTGAACAAACATAAAATTTCGACTTGTTGCCGTTTTTTTTGTAATAAAATTAATATTTAAACTTAAATTAAAAAGAAATTAAAAACGATATTTTTTTTAAATTTCTATATGATCTATATGACTTTGTTGCTGAATCAGGGATTTAAAATGGTTCCCACCTTTCATACAGAAATGCCCAAAATATTAATCCATGTAAACCATGTTTAACAATTTGACTTTCTTCACTTAAATGAGCGCTCTGTCATTAATAGGGCCGTCTGGCAGAATATATTTTTGGTAGAATTCGGAGGATTATCGTAGTGACCTTGACTACATTGGCAGTTGAACTTTTCCAGATTATATCGATTCATTAAGGCATCACAAACGGTTCGAAGTTATGGAATTATTTCAAAAAAATCAATTTGGACATTCTATGTTTCCGTAAATTTTACCTGAACAAGAATTTCAGAAGGACACTATACTTTATATAGATTTATTCTTTAAAAATTATTATTGAAGAAATTTCCCACAAATTTCTGGTATTATTGTAATATATATTAATGCTACCTAACTCGTGACAAATTTAATTAAAAACTAAAAGAACAAGTAGTGAAAGTTGTGGTGTGGATCGCTCTATAATTAAATTACTACTAATTTTCTTGGATTTTACTTAATTTGTTGAACTGAGATTATTTTGAAGAAGCTCAAGAGGTTTTTAAGAGCGAAATATTTCAGTGATTATAATTTGAGATTTCCAGCTCATAACATCAACGGCACTTACTCTTGCACCATCTGTTGTTTATTTGCGATTTTTATTTGAAATATGAGCGCCACCTGTTGCTTGTTGGTGAATAGTTTCAATTAAGGTTTTTGTTCACAATACAAGAGCCATCTGTCTAGAAATAGTAATATAAAATTAAATCCTAAATATTCTCGGAATAAAGATTCTGATATAAAAACTCTTGAAGAATATGCCGTTATTTTATGAAATTAAAAGGGAATGTTCACAATAGCCGATATATCTAAACCGATTCAGGTTTTAAGAGCGTATTAATAGGCGCTGTTGTGTATCCTAGTTAAATTTGAATAAGATTATACATTCACATGAACCAAGTGATATCGATCATTATTTAAATGATAAGTTAGGTACACCACTGGTTGAAATTTTATATTTTTCTGGAAATATTTGTAGCGGTAGAAAAAATTGGAGTTAAATTCACGTTAAGTCTATCATCACTTACTGATTCGATTTATAGATGTCTGTACGTTTGACTGGGGTTTATCTATTCATATAAGGATGTGAGCACCTAACAAGTCGTAGTTAGTAGAGACTGAGTTAAATTTGAAATTGGAGATGATCAGTCCAATATTTCAGGTATGTTGTTTTAAGAAAATTAGGTGATCATAATATTTTATTTAAGTCTTCGAGTATTTTCAACTTCAACTAAATTAAATGAATCGATTACACTTTGGAAATATTTTTATTTTTTCTCAATAAAACTATTTATTAAATGCTAATTTTAATACCCTTTAAAGAAACTTTCGAAGCAATTACTACGAGTTATTGATGAACCGTTAAATTTTCCATTTTCTCCTCTTTATATTCATCAATCTCAAAGCAATTTTCCACCATTTATACCTTGTGTAATTTTGATTTGAAATGATTTCCAAAAAATATTCTCGAAAAATCTTTTGCTGATTTGTTTGTCTTTTAAATACGATGAATTGGCATTTATTATCTTTATCTTCACATTCACCACAAGTTTTGTTTCGATTTCCAAAAGAAGAAACTAAAAATCCAAATTTCAAAAGTAAATATTATTTTTTATTTCCTTTTCCAGTTTTGAGAGAATATTTTTAGTTTCCTTCTAAAAATTTCTTAAGAGTTTTATTTGAGGTGATTTTTTGTTTTTGCCTAAAAATAACAGAAAAGGAAAAAAAGTTCGTATAATTTTGTTATTGTTAAAGTTTTTCATACGCTGTTAGAATTTCTTTATTCTGTCTCTATCTCTCTTCTCCACTTCTCTTTTAATTTCTAATTGAAATGCACTAGACGATTGGCATAGATGTGAAGTTTCCGTTTCCTGTTTCTCAAGAAAATAAAATAAATTGTAAATTTAAGTAAGAAAAAAAAACTAAAATAATTCTTATTTAACACATTACAAAATTATATGAACATTTTCCCTCGAACAAAAATTCTCTTCAAATTTTCTTACTGCTACGTTTTCTAAATAACTGTGTACATGTGTTCCAAAATTTATAAGTCTAAAGTAGGAAAGTTTTTGGCACTATTTATACAGACGACCAACTTTGACTTCATTCAGTGAATGCTCGCTGTTTTACTTGAAATTGTCTTTGTTCCGGTTACATCTTTTGCTGACAGCCGTTTTTTTTGTTGTTGTTCAATAGTTACATTTTATATGCAAATATTAAGTCGGTTTGGGTTAGGACATATGGTTTTGAGGATATTGCAATACACTGAAAGTGATAAAAAGGATGTTTTTAATTGATAAGTTCCACTAAACAAACTTATAAACAATTAAATGAATGAAGTGATTCTTTATGAAGGGTGCAATTATATCCCGGATCTGTTTACTATTTTTTTAATATTAAAATTTGGAAAGGATTTTACATGACCTGAATTTCGTTTTAATTAATATAAAACAAATTTCTGTTTTCTGTTTGCCAAATTCTTTAAAAGTCAATTCTGCCGACTCTGAAGACTCAGGGAAGACCGACTCTTGAAGATCACTCACTGTGCCTCTGACCAGATAGTTACATGAGAAATTGCATTGGAATATTTCTAAATGAGAAATTGCATTGGAATATTTCTAAAGCTAAAGACGACGTGAGAGAGGAAAAGTAATTTGCTAGTAGCTAGAATTTAAGAGTATCAGCTCACAATAGAAATCCGCGCATTAGCGCCATCTGATGTTTGATTAATATAGTTAATGAGAATTTCTTTTCTACTGGGGTTATTGATTTTGATTTTTTGGTGAAAATTTATTGAAAAATGCTGTCATTGGCCACTGACTGACATATTGAAATCGATAAAAAAAAAATGCAAATCAGAAATATATATATACCTTTCCAACACTGAAACAAAAGGAAAGCAATGGATATTCAATTCATTGATCAGTTGGGGTCCATTACATTCCCTTATTGGTAATGATGTTGGGTATAATATTGTCAGACTTTAAATCGTGAAATTTTCTGAATCGATTTAAAAATGTTCATTTATTTATCAAATTTAATGAGATCTATTTATATTATTTACTGTTACCGTAGATATTTCGTTATTTAAAATAAACAAAATCAGTTCAGTAACAAGTTATAGACCGATATCTGCTTCAACCTCCAAATTCCCAAAAATATACTTTTCAATCAAAAATACATACACCAAAATTCTATAAGTAGAGCTAATATGCAACTAATAATATACACAATACTATAGAAGTGATAGAACGATATCGGAGATATAAAAAATTAATAAAGAAGATTAACAAGCGAATAAAAGATCGGATAGCGTTTGTTGTTATTATGCACACAAACGATTGTCCGAGCACAATTTGTGTATGTGTGTGTAAATTGTCTTCACTTTGTGGTGAAGAGTATTAAACATTCTCCCTTATTTCTCTCCGTGTATTAAAATTTTCTATTACATCCGACCATATTTATATTAACAATATGAAAATGAAGAAATTCAACGAAAAAGTCAAATAAAGAAACAAAACAAGAATTTGGTTTTCTGACTTTATATTTTTATTGCTAAAGAGTGAATGTGTGAGTGTGTAAATGTATAAAATACTCTCGCGACCCTCTTATATATATTCTTAATTTTCATGTCTTGTACACATACAAAAACTTTCATTTCCGCTTGAGTGGTTATTCCTACTTGGATATTCCACATACATATGAATAATGTAAATAAATTTGTGGATACGACAATGTCTGTCTGTCTGTTTTCATAGGCATACAAATACTTATACAATACATATACATATATGCAAATCTGTTTATATACATATGTATTGTGTTTTTTCCTCTCTCTCTCTTCTTGTATACATGTAACGCAAATCATCAAAAACAATTGTGTTAAGAAGGGCTCAATGGTACTTAAGAAGTAATGACACCAGCTCATGTTGCACTTTGGCTTAGTGTCTGTGTTTGAGAGTGTGTTTATATATATATGTGTGTGTGTGCATGTAAGTGAGATTGTATAATTTTGTTGTAAGTTGCATTAACATTGCACTTGAGTAAATTTGAAGCTTTGAATCGCCCCACTTGTATTTGGCTGCTTTAATAACTGTTTTTGTTGTGTGTTGTGTTTTTTCTTGTCTTCCGAGCCTGTTCTAAATATTATTTTCTTTCTTAATTTCTAGTTGTTGAAGACAGAAAATAAGAGAAAAGCAGACTTAAAAATTTTATAATTTACATAAAATGTTTCTAAATTATAACTGACATGTTTCAAAAACAAATGAACTAACATTTCATAATTTAGAAGATTTGTTTTCAGCTGCATTTGCTTCTTTTTTCAAATCACTGGTCTTGTGAAGGATTATCAAATGGAACTCATGGAAATATATGTAAATTATATGTTAAACTTAAGTTTTACTTTTTTTGCTTCTGTAAATTTCTCATGAAAACTAATTTAAGATTTAGTTTCTTTTTCTAGTAGTTTGAGGTTAACAATAGTGATATAAGAATTTTAGGGAGATTTTATGTCAAATGAGTTCAAATTAGAAGGTCTGGTTAAGGATTTTTAGGAAAGTAATTTAACTACAAAAAAAGAAAAAGTAGGTGTAGCGATGTAATGAATTTCAGACTGAAATTTTGTAGTGGTTCAGGTTTCTATATTTTCAACTGAAAATTAATTATAATCAATAACTATTACGGTTAAGGATTTCAATAATTAAAATCAATTTAATTAAAAAATTAATGATCGTGTAATTAATGTCGATTAATACAACCAACATATTGTTTATGGTCCTTCGAACCCGACGATATTCTTTTAAGTATAATTATAATCCCAAAATACAGTTTCGGTTTTCAAAAATTAAATTAAAATAAAAACAACTAAAAATGTAACTGTCGGTCAAGCTCACTATGCAATACTCTACACCACAATGTTGGTTATAGATATCAGGTACGAAAAATTAATGAACTACCCTCGTATAATATGATTTTTGGACTTATGCTGCATACTAACAGCATATTATTGTGAAACGAACATTTATGTGACTTTTTTGGTATTTTGAAATGAATTATTCTGGGGAGTTATATGGGATCTAAAAGAAATTGTGGACCGATCCTCGTACAGTTTTTGCTCTTATTTTTTTTAATTTAGCAGTTGTTATTGCAGTATGACAGTTTTGCCAAATTTCGTTTAAATCGTTTTATATTAAGAACATAAAATCTCATTTCGGGAGGACATTTGTATGATAGGTACCTGAAATATTAGACCGAACATGGCCAATTTCAATAGCCTTCGTTCTTAGGCCAAAATAATAACATGTACAAAACTTTATCGAGATATTTAAAAATTGTGATCTGTATAAGGACAGCCAGCCGGACAGAAAGGCGGACGGGCGGACATCGTTAAATTGACTCAGAAAATGATTCTGAGTCGAACGATATACTCAAAGGTGCATGTTCGAACGATATTCTAAAAGTTTGTGTGTAACAAACATCAGAACAAACGCATAATACCCCAACCAACTACGGTGTTGTACGGTATAAAAAACTTAAATGAAAATGTGCAGTCAAATTGCCTCTGGTCTTTCAATCTAGATACTGATCTCGTTACTGCAATTGCAATGATAATTTTAGTTGAATGAAATCGTGATTAGGGATTTTCGGAAAATCGTTTGACTAAGAAACCTTTTAATATTTAACAATAATTAATGGTAAGAACTTCACATCTTGAGGAAATACACGGAAGGAAAATTAGCAATATTCCCCACCAGCATGTCCAACTGTATTGTTATGGAACTGTTCTGAAGCAGACTAAAGCTACTGCTGCTTTGCTGGAATTAAAAATGCAAAAAAATGATTAAAGAAACTTAAGCAAAGCTGAACAATAAACATCAATTGGGAGCTTTGTTGAAGCCCTATATTTACTGTAGGAACAACTGGAGAATATATATGTTGGCTAATGATTAGAACTTCACATCTTGAGGAAATACACGGAAGGAAAATTAGCAATATTCCCCACCAGCATGTCCAACTGTATTGTTATGGAACTGTTCTGCAGCAGACTACAGCTACTGCCGCTTTGTTGGAATTAAAAATGCAAAAAATGATTAAAGAAACTTAAGCAAAGCTGAACAATAAACATCAATTGGGAGCTTTGTTGAAGCCCTATATTTACTGTAGGAACAACTGGAAAATATATATGTTGGCTCTATTCTTTCCTCTTAAAAATTTCACAAAATAAATCAACCAAATCACTTTATTTATTTAATGATTTTTTTTTTAATTTATAAAATTTTTGATTATAAAATAAAAAGATAAATAAAGTGTTGACAACAAATAAGGGTGACAACTTTAATAATTCCACTTTACTTGACAACGATTCACAGACAACTTTATTTTCTTCAAAAGCATTGTGTGAGCAGCACAAGTTGTCTACTTGAATATTTTTATGTTCGTTCTGACTCACATCCCACATACATCTCAGTATTAATATCTGTAGAAGACTTGATGTTTTTGTGTCATGTGAATCCTCTGTTATATATTGTCAATCTGTGTATTATTTTTGTAATAACTGTAAATTTAGAACGAACTGAATTTTATAAGATAACTCGGAAGAGGGTCCTGTTTAAGACTATCCTAATTCGGTAAGTCCTTAACAACTTTCTGATAAAATATTACTTACTTCTAGTACATTTTATATCAGATTTCAGAAGTTAGAATGATTTACGAGTTTTTATGATGCTTCGAAAGTTCTCTATAGAAGATATGTACACTTCTTGACTGATTTTATGGAAGAATATAACAAAATCTTTTATTCTCTATCGCCAAGAATGGGAACCAAAAGTATAGAACTGATTCTTCTTCCATTTCGTTAGTTACTAGTTTTCCACATCTTTTTGTGGCATATTGATCCCGAGACAAAAGAACTGATTCATTTTTTAGATAAATAATGAATTCGGTTTTTGATATTTCTTCAAATGAATTACTTGTGTGCGGTACCAATTTCCTGTGATCGTCTAGCCCGATTTCAAATGTTCACAATATGAAACACCACTTTAATTCCAGCACACAGTATAACTTAGGCTTAATTGATATTCGGCTTCGACGTTGTTCTAGCTTTCATAGCAAAATATTAACGAGCTAACCTAGTCAATAGGGTGAATAGGACTTCAAAGAATCTACATACATTTAAAATCTTGTTATTGTTTTAGAATATATAAAATTTCTAATATATTTTTGTTGTCATTTTCCTCAAAAAGTCTCTCCTTTTTCCATCACGATTTTTATCTCCTTTTATCGTATTTCTGCAATCACAATATCTTCTAGTTACAAAACAATGTTAATCCAAATCTAGACAAATTTCATTATGTTACACATTTCCTGTTCACAATTTTCAACCAAAATAAAATCCCATCTGTGTCACATTTACCCCCTGACTCTAATGCAGCAGAAAATCTTGCCTTCGAAAAACAGGAGACGACAACAAAAACCCAAAATTAAGAGCAAAAAAATTATAGTCGGTCAAGCCCAACTATGTAATACCCTATACTATATACAAAAAATTTATGAACAACCCTCGTATAATTTGTTTTTCTGATTGGGATTAAGTGTCAAGAACATAAATATGATACTGAGATAAATGTTAAATGTTTGAGTTTGAAAAGGATTCTTTCAAGGGGGGAGGAATTATATTGGAGCTTGAAGAAATGATGAACCGACCATCGTATAATTAATTGAACATCAATCTTAGATTGCATTTATATTAATTTGACCAGTTGCTCTTACAATATTAACGTATATGTGAGATTTATGCCCTTCAAAATAATATTTGGATGGGGGCTGGTGTGGAACCAATGAGAAGTAATAGACCGACTTTCGCATAATTTGAAATATCGTTTAATAATAACGAATAAAGAATAAATATTAAAGTTGAATTTCTCTGAAATCGTCTTAAACATAAGACCTTTATGAGTTTAAAACCCTTTGAGGTTTTAAACTCATAAAGGTAAATGGACAACCAGTCGGACTGACAGACGAAAGGACAGACATCGTTAAATTGACTTAGAAAGTGATTACAATCCACACAAACGCATAATATCCCAATCACCTACGGTGGTGTAGGGTAAAAAAAATGAAAATGAAGTAACAACAACCGCACAACTGCCCGCTTTTGGCACCATGATTTATGTAATTTGTGATTATCTCACAGTTTTAGACACTTGCGGCTTTTCTGTTGTTATTTTGTTGTTTATGTTTTTTGCTCTGTCTCCCTTGTTCTCTCACGTTTTGCTTTTTTCTTTCAAGCTTTTTGTTTTGTTCTTTCTCCTCGCTTTTTAGCCTAAAATTTTTTGTTGTTTTAGCTAAATAACATTTGTTTTTGTTTTTTCGTTTTGTTGTTTTTTTGTTTTTGCGTAATAAACCACAAGAAGGTTCATTGCATTTGTCAGATGATGTTGGCCCATTGAGGCCAAAAAAACAACAGCAACAACAACGAAAACGAGAAGATATTTTGTACCAGTGACTGCATTTGTTTCAATTTAACATCATCAAAGTGACAACAATGGTGTTAGTGTCACTTTTTTTTCGAAAATTTACACAGAAAAGCTGGATAAAAACAACAAAAACAAGGAAAAAAACTATATATCCAGTAATGGCCTAGAAAGTAATTTTTGGGTAGAGAAGGATAGAAATGTACTTAATTTAAAGGGGGTGAAGTAACATAATTTAATCTGATTTGTTTTGAACACCAGAAGTAAATCTTCGAACGTTAAATGGCACAATGAATGCGATGAAGATAAGTATTCATAATGATTTTCGTGATTAAATGTTTGAATGTGAGTTCATTTTTAAGTGATTTGAATAGAAGTAAGTGAAAAGATTTAACGAAAGTTTTAAAATATTTTACTTTTCAATAAATGAAATAATTTTTCTTTGAAAGAAAATTTTCAATAAATTTAAGACAAAAAAAAATGCCGAAAAAATTTTCTTTGAAAGAAAAATGTCATTTTCAGAAAAAACTATTAAATTTTATTTGTTTAGGAAAAAATCGATAATTAAAAAATTCTATTTTTTGAAAATAAATTAAAATTAATATTAAAGAGAAAATTTCGATAAAGTTTCTCTGTAGAGAACGTTTTGTAAAAATTTCTTCTAAATAGTAAATTTCCATAAAAATCTTTAAAAAAATCGATAATTTTATCTCTTTAGAAAAGCATCAATAACTGTTTCAATACAGAAAATTTCAATTTTTTTAAATACAAAATTTCAAAAAGTTCTTCTATAAATAAAATTTCGACCAAGTTTTTACAAATAAAATCGCAATAAATTTTCTTTTTAACAAATATTTGTAAATTTTTCTTTCATAGAAAATTTTCGTAATTTTTTTGTTGAGAAAATTTCAATAATTTATTTTCAAAGAAAAAATTTTATTATTTTTTAAATAGAAAAAAATATTTATAGAAAAAATATATTATTTTATTGAAAAAAAAATTGATAAATTTTAATAGAGAAAATTTCGTTCAATTTTACTTTATGGAAAAAAATTTCGATAAAACATCTTTTAAAGAAAATTTTGGCAATTTTTCTTCTATAAAAATTTTCTATAAATTTATCTACTGTAAAAATTTTCGAAAAATTTTTCTTCTTTAGTAGGGTTTTCGAAGAATTTTTCTTCTATAGAACAGTTTTGATATATTTTTCTTCTAAAGAAAATTGTTTCTTCTATAGAAATTTTTCAATAAATTGTTTCTTCTCTAGAAAATTTTCGAAAAATTTTTATTCTACAGAAAATGTTTGATGAACTTTTTTTCTATACAAATTTTCGATTAATTTTCTTCTTTAGAAAATTTTCTATAAATTTTTCTTCTTTAGAAAATTTTCTATAAATTTTTCTTCTTTAGAAAATTTTCTATAAATTTTTCTTCTTTAGAAAATTTTCTATAAATTTTTCTTCTTTAGAAAATTTTCTATAAATTTTTCTTCTTTAGAAAATTTTCTCTACATTTTTCTTCTTTAGAAAATTTTCTATAAATTTTTCTTCTATAGAAATTTTTCTGTAAATTTTATTCTTTTTAAAAAAAAAAATTGACAAATTTTCTATAAATTTTCTTTTATAGAAAATTTTGGAAAAATTTATCTTCTATTAATAATGTTTCTTCTTTAGCAAATGTTTAATATAATTTCCTTCTACAGAAAATCTTCGATAAGTTTTTCTTCTCCAGAAAATTGTTAATAAATTATTTTTCTATAAAATTTATTGGATGAAAATTTTCGTTGAAATTTTCTTTTTAGAAAATTGTCCTTTAAATTACACTTTTGGAAAAAGAAAAATTTTGTTTAAATTTCATTTTAAGGAAATTATTAATAAATTATCCTTTAATGTCCTTTAATTTAGGATTCTCATTTTAAATTTTAGTTATTTTTCACACACACATACAATTACACACAGGCATATACAATGAATAAATCAATATTTTTAATTCATCTTAATAAAACATTAATTATCTTTAATTAATAACAAAAACAAAAATTATTATTTTCTGAACTCTTGACTAAAATATTGAAAATTACAATTAATTTGCAAAATGTGTTATATTTGTTGTTGTTTTTGTTGGCCTCATTATATTTTGAAATTAACCCAAATTTTAAAGGGATAAAACCGAGATCTCTCAGTTTTATTGTTTTAAATTGAAATTTATGATTTTCAAATTACAACAGACAAACAGACTAAATTTAATGAGAAATTAAATATAATTTCCTTCCATAAATTCCTCATACGCACAGAAATAACTTTAATGACACAAACATTCAAACATACGAGCACATACACACACAGAAATAATTTCAATATTTTTGTTAAATTCCAAAGTGTTTGAAATGTGTCTTTTTGCCTTAAAGAGGCATATTTTGCGTTTAATAAAAACAGAATTAAGTTATAAACTAAAAAAGCGGAAAAATCATCACTGAACACCGAACACTTTCCTTAACTGGATAAAATAGTTCTGTGTTTTCAGCAATAAATAGCA
Source organism: Cochliomyia hominivorax (assembly GCA_004302925.2). Lineage (NCBI taxonomy): Eukaryota > Metazoa > Arthropoda > Insecta > Diptera > Calliphoridae > Cochliomyia > Cochliomyia hominivorax. The sequence goes on from PYHX02000495.1 coordinate 16,525,448, forward strand.
GACAGGTTATCAACATAACAATTTGTAGCAATAAATTAAATGAAAATGTTGCTGCGTCCTTTTAATGTTATAAACATTTTTTAATATCAAAAATGGAAAAGAAAAACATTTTCCTCCCTTTTCACTCTGTTTGGGTGTTTTTTTCTTATTTTCTATAAATGATAATCAAAGGAAAGGGTTTGTAGTTGTTTTCTGTCGGCCATAGTTATCTTTAAAATAGACCTGTCCTTTTTTGCAACACTCTTTCTTTGTGTGCGTTTGTGTGTCTATAAATTCCAATCACTGCCATAAATATCTTTAGGCAGTTATTTTTAAATAACGATAAACTTACACTCACGTTGGTCCACACACACACACACAAAGACACACTCTATAACTTAGATATGATATAATTGGCTTTAGGGAAAATTACTTTTCTGTTGAAACATTAAAGTTGTTTTTTTCCTTTTTTCAAGAGGATTTTTTTAAATTCTTTTCAAAGAGGAAAAATCAAGAAATTTATTCAAACAAAAATTTAAGGTTAGAATTGAAAGAATTAAAATTTTAAGAAAATTTTCGATAAATCTTATTTATATAGAAGATTTTCGTTAAATTTTTCTTCTATTGAAAGTTTTCATACATTTTTTTCTATTAGAAAATTTTGAAAAAATTTTGTTTCTATTAGAACATTTTCGATAAATTTTCCTTTAATAGAAAGTTTTTGGTAAAAGAAGATTTTCGATAAATTTTCCTTCTATATAAAATTTGCCATAAATTTTTCTTCTATTGAAAATTTTCGATAAATTATGTTTCTCTTAGGAAATTATCAATACTTTTTTTCTAATTGAAAATTTTAGATAATTTTTTTTATTAGAAATTTTTCAATAAATTTACTTTTTTGAGAAATTTTTCGATAAATTCTTTAGAAAGAAAATTTTCAATAAATTTTCTTTCTGTTAGAAATTTTATTCCTTTATAAACTTTCTTTTTATAGAAAAATTTTTATAAATATTCTGTCTATAGAACATTTTTTGAACATTTTTACTATAGAAAATTTTGATTTTTAAATGTCGATAAATTTATGGAAATTTTCTCTTTTAAGGAAAATTTATAAAAATTATCTCTTATAAAGAAAATTTATAGAAATTTTCTTTTATAAAAAAAATTTATAGAAAATTTTTCTTTTAAGAAAATTTATAAAAATTATCTCATATAAAGAAAATTTATAGATATTTTCTCTTATAATGAAAATTTAAAGAAATTTTCTCTTATAAAGAAAACTTATAGAAATTTTCTCTTATAAAAAATGTATAGAAATTTTCGTCCTTGACCTTTATAGAAGAATATTCGATGATCCATAAATTGTTATTTATAGGAAGAGTTGCGAGAAATTTAGTTTTTTATAGGGAAAATTTAAATAAAATTGTCTTTTCAGAGAAATTTGGAAAAGAGTATTTTGAAAAAAATCTCCATAGAAGAAGTCTCGATTAACATTCATTTTTATAAAATTTTATTTATGGAGAACTTTTTCATTTGAAATGATTGTAAATAATTTGCTTTTTCCTCTACATCATAATGTAAATATAAAAAGTCCCCTTTTAGTTAAATTTATAAAAACGTCAGAAAAAAAAGAAATCCATTCCCCGCAGCTAAATAACACTTTGAACTGAACATGATTTTTAGTTTATGGCCTCAACTCTCCATTAACACTTTTGCCCGTTTAACTGATTTATTTGCCATTTTTTATGTCAAGAAGAAAATATAAAAAGAACGTTAATATTGGTTGAGGAATATTCCAGGATCAAAATGAACAGAATTCCTTAGTGTATTTTAAAAACCAAAGAAAAAACTGTAATCAAAGAAGAGAAATATTTTATTAACTCATACTTCCGTTATAAGTCCACTTTTTTATAAAATTTCTTCTTTTCATATTTAAACATTTATTTTTGGTGGAATGAACAAATTTGTGTTTCATGAAAATATTCTTCTTGATATTTGTAGCAAGAATATGGTTAAACCAACCATAAATAATGTTATTGTTAAATTCTGTGGAACACTAGAGGGAAATATGGGAGGGTGTTAGTACAATAAGTCGAATTATACGAGAAACTAGTGAGAAAAGATTTTAAACGATTTTATAAGAAATCCGACGTGATATGAAAAAACTGAGATGCAAATATTTCTATAAAAAAAAAAACGATTTTAAACATAACTGACACTAAGATACTCAATAAACTGGTTAAAAATACTTGTAATTGTGGGCGTGGCATACTATTGAAGACAGTCCATTTATACTATTTAAATACATGTGATTTTTTAAAATTTGATCCGAAATAAGTGATTGCTACTAAGAAATTATTAAGGATAATTTGCCGATATTTTTGCAGTTATCTTGGAAGGATACAAGCCTTTCAGAAATATTATTTTGAATCACACTAGAGTTTACAAACCGACTGCTTTAATGAATTTTTCTTCAAGTATCATAAATTATTTCAAATTAAAATTTTAGTGAAATAAAACTTTTTATCGTCCTTTTGGTATGAAAAAAATTTTCGACCAGAGGAAAGCTACAAGTGAACACTTTTCAATCAAGTACAATTTAATAAATTTTAGATATATTTTGTTATTTTATTTAATGTTTATGAAGTGCGTGCTCACCGCAACTTCTTGATGAAATCCATTACAAAAACTAAGTATATAAAGTCTTCTGAAATCGGTGAAGTTGGGTCAAATATTTCGTCTAGTCTCCATGGAAATTGATTCCCAGAATAAAGTTTTTAGTGCTTAAATAATGTAAATAGAATTAGATTTAATAATAATACTGGATAACCATCCCCATTGTTACCATATAAGACCCTTTTGCAATCGATCACCTAAGTCTCAACTAAATATCTTTATAATGATAACGTTTTTTAGAAGTGAAAAGATGTAAATCCCATTTCGAAAGGACATTTATATTTGAGCTGTATGTTAGACAGAGCATTTCATTTTAACAGTCTTCTTCCCTGACCTAAAATAGTCTTCAGTACCAAATTATATGAATTAAGCTATAAAATTGAAACCAACAGAGTTTTCAGAAATTTACATAAACACACAGACAGCCAGACGGACGGACGGACGGACACCGTGAAATATACACAGAAAGTGATTCAGAGTCAAGCGATATGTCTATAAAGCTACCATTTTTTTCTTTCCGTTACAAACATTTGTGTAAATTTTCAATACACCAATCATCTATGGCGTTATAGGGTACGAAAGGTGTATGAAAAATAGCTAAATTTGACTGGATGAAGCCTTCTTTAGGTTGGATCTTCAGTAAAGGTGTAAACTGCTTCACATTTTTGAAGAAAATGTTTTTAAGTAAAATTTATTATAAAAAAATTTGTTAACATTTAACAACTTTCAACTTATCGGCTTGTGCGGCAGATCTTTCATCCAAATAAAGTTAACAAAAGGTTAAATAATTATTTCGACTTAAATACTTCTGAAATTAGAAGAGATTTATCAGGACTATCAATATATGAAGTTTATTTTTGCGTAACTTATAAATACATTTTTGTCAACGCTTTAAGATATAAACATACATAGGGTGGTCATATTTGAAGGGTCACCGACTTCGCCCCTTACCACAAAGGAACTTGAATTCTTCCAGATCAACTCCAAATACCACACCTTTATCCATGTAAAATTAAAATATATCTTATAATTAAATCTTTAATTGAAATCCCTTAATTGATTTAATGAAAAATTACATTGAATTCAACGCAAACCATATTCAAGATTACAACAAAAATTTTTTCCTGTGTAAAGAAAAGTTAAAGTTTGTGTAAAATTCTTTATAGACTAAGAATATATGTCATGGTATATAACAGTTAGTTAACATATATAAGTGTATGTGTAAACCATTCTGTAAGAATATTTTTATTGGCAAATACGTGTGTGTGTGAGAGGGAGAGAAAGTTTGTTTATGTACTATATTGTATTGAAATGTTTGTGTACATATTTGTGGGTTATTGCAATGTCCTGAAGTGAAAATTAATGGCTACAAATTTTTATGGCAGCATTTGTCACTGATTTAATGGTGATTTACGCGTATACATACAGACAGACCCACTCATAATATACAACGATAATAGTAACACCAACAACTACTTAAATACTAGAAAATTTTTAAATTATAAACGTAAAGAGAAATTTAAAGGAAAATTTTAAATTTTCATAATTTTTAAGAATTTTTAAGGAGAAAAATTTATTTTTGTAAATATTTTAAATATTTTTCTACACGAAAAAATGAAAGGTAAAAAATTCATTTCCATTATTTTTAAAGAAAATTATAAAAATTTAATTTTTTTCTTCTTCTTCTTCATCATCAAATAATTATAAAATCAATTTTTCAATTATACTTATGTAATATTTGTTTTGTTGTTTTTTCTATTCTTAAAATAGCAAACAAATGTTTATTGCACATTCATCATTGCCAATGATGAACTCTCTCAAGTCTTTGAAATAGTCATCAAACACACACACACACATTTACATACATACGCAAACACATTCATACATATATATTCATTTTTGAAATAATAAATCAGCTCTTGTACATCAATTAAACACTACAACTTGTATGTGTGTATATTTGTTTGTATGTTTGTGTGTGTGTTTTTTTAATTCTATTGAAAAATCTCAATTTCACACAAATCAATTTTCATTACCAACAAACAATTGTACTACAACAATAAAAAAACTCACACACATACACATATACAATAAGTAGAAGAAATAAGAACAATAAAACAATATTTTCTTAATTCTTTCATTATACACCACAAGTGGTGTGGACGGTGTATTAACTTTGTCATTTCAAGTATAACGCTATATTCTTGCATCAAATCAAAATCTGAATCGATTTAGCTATGTCCGTCTGTCTGTATGAAAAATCGACAAATTGTCATATCATTCAGCATTATGAGCTTCGTTACCATTCCAAAAATTTTTATAATCGGTTCAGTAGAAAAAAGTGTATATGTGAGTGTGTATGTACGTAACAAAACAAACACATTGATGGAGGGTATTGAAGATTCGCCATAGCCGAATAAAGTGCTTTTATTTGTTTTTTTAATTGTTGTTGTTTCAAGCTAAATATTGCCTGCAACTAGTAATGAATGTCTTTCAGGGCGGATTATATTTTTATTGTAAAAAAAAAATTCAAACTAAAAATTCAAGCAAGAAAATAATAAAATATATAAGTCAGGTGAAGTCGAATATATAGCACTTTGCAAGAGTCTCTTTTGAATACTATATACACAGAAACTGTATTTTTAGATTATCCATCTAAAGCTTCAAAGGTTATACCAAATGAGGAGTTGAATTCATTGGTTTAAAATTTTTTTGGTTGTACCGATTTTCAAAATTCTTACGGTATATAATAAATCTGATTTTTTAATTTATATAAACAAAAGGACATTGTCCCTGTTTGGAAACTGTTTATGTTAATTGGAAGACTTTTCTTTTGTTATTTCTAGTTCCGATGAATTTCAACTCTAGTTCAGTTGTAGTCCAGTTGTAGTTCAGATCTGGTTTAGTTCTGGTTCAGTTGTAGTCCAGATCTTGTTTAGATCTGGTTCAATTCTAGTTCAATTTTAGTTCAGTTGTAGTCCAGTTCTAGTCCAGGTTTAGTCCAGTTCTAGTTCAGCTTTAGTTTAGTTCTAGTCCTGTTCTAGTTCAGTTCTAGATCAGTTCTGGTTTAGTTCTTGTTCAGTTTTAGTTCAGTTCTAGTTCAGTTCTAGTTTAGTTCTAGTTCATTTTTAGTTCAGTTGTAGTCCAGTTCTAGTCCAGTTCTAATCCAGTTCTAGTCCAGTTCTGGTTCAGCTCTAGATCAGTTCTTTTTTTAACAGCCTTCACATCAATATATCTCATTCTTAATAAATGTTTTCATATAGAGCACCCATACAAATAAAAATTTATTTAACATGTATTTCAGAAACTGTTGCAGCATTTCTTGGTTATGACAGAGCCGGGAGCAGTGACATTCTTCTTAATATAATTTATTTTTAAGAAATCCCCAAATAGCTTACAACAGAGGTTCTGATTGAAAAGAAAGTTTTATATATGAAGTATTTTCGCTTATGGTATCTGAAACTTAGTATACCCTTTTTCATTATTTTTATGGTACAAAAAATTAAAAACAAATAAAGAATTTTTTATTTCTCACATTTCTTCAGTTTTTGTCCTGAGATTTATAATTATTATTATTGATTTTTATTAGAGACTAAACAACTAAACTATAAATAGTCATTAATTTAAACGAATGAACGAATATAAAGAATACTTGTTGTTGTTTTTGTTGTTGCTAAGGCAATATTATGAGCAATGAACCGATAAACTGACTAATTAAAATTATAAGCACTTGGGAAAATTAGTTTTTAACAAGAATTGAAAAATAAAAAAAATATATTTTCTAATTAAAAATGGCCTGTTGAGTGTTTGAATACATATATATGTTTGTGTGTGTGTGTATGTGTCTGAGTGTTTGTTGTTGTGTATTGAAGTTTTTGTTGAGATTAATTTATTTTCAGCAAAAATTCTTTTTAGAGTTTTACTAAATAATAATTTATTATTTCAATTTAGTGAATTGTTTTGAGGGCCTAAAGTAATTTCATTTTGTTTATTGTTGTTTTATATGCTTTAAAGTCTGTGAAGTTATTTCATTTTGAAGGGTCAATAAACTTATGATTTATCATGAAAAATAATTCATTGAAGCATATATCTGTATATTAGATCAGTAGTTTCTTTACAAGATGAGGATACTTTGAATACATGTCTCAAAATCAAGTTATGTGTGAATCGGTTAGACCTTCTTTATAATACGTCACCACCTAAAGAATAAGAACCAGATTTGATGTTGTTGTAAAAGTTAGGCTGTAACCGAGAGTTCTTTCTTGGGGAAAAAACTTTCGTTTGAGCAAAATCTTTATTTTCAAATGATCTTTATTTAGACGCTTCTTTACGCAGAAAATAAAAAAACTCTTTTTTCGATTAAAATTTTATTTTTTCCATTTTGTTTTGTTAAACATACAAACATTTCTTTTTCAGCTTAATAAAAAAACATTTTTGACTGCTACACACGACTTCAAGGCAGTTTGAGCAGATTATTTATTTTTAAACTCTTTTTCAATTTTGATCTTTCCTTGTATTTTTATCTTTTTGATTTTCGTCATTTTTTAGAATTAAACTCTTTCCAATGAGCGACAACGATAATAAAACTCTTTTTTTAAAAAAAATTAAAATTAAACTCTTTGAAAGATCCGATCTTACGAAGAGTAATTAAAATTTTTGAAAATCGTACCTTGATCTACAATGACATTTGTGAATAGTAAAAGCCGCTAAGAAGAAGCATTATGTGGGAATAATAGTCAAATGATTATCCATAATATTGAAATTCGTAATATTAGCAGATCGAACCATAATTATCTGTGGCCCTTATAACTGCTAATTTCGAAATTCAACTCTGTGAAATTAATTTCTTATATATACGAGTCTCATAAATATTTATTATACATGAGTAGATTTTAAACAATTTATACGTACGTCGGTCCACTTTGCATGCCTGTTTCGTGGTGTGAGTTATTATTTATATAGACCGACTTGACCAAATATTGCACTCTCAATTGGTTGCTTTTAATTTAATTTCGAATGAATGTAAATGAAAAAAATTACAAACTTTACTTTGAAATTATTACCAATTTAATGCGACTCTATATAGTTTTACCTTTAACTATTTAACTAAACCGATTTTGAAAAACTTATAGTGGGACATTACATTCATTACTTTTTATAGAATAATGTGAACAAAGTCCACTATATTTCAAAGTTGCTTTGGATATCGGTTTATTGAACTGATATTGTTGGCCTTAAATTGAAAAGAACTGAGGACAATGATAAACGTTTACACCAAAGTTCGCTGAATTTTGATGAATGATCTAAATATGTTTACAAGAAATGGACGGGCATAACTTAATCGAAACAGATTTTCAAGTGGTTCAAGAGTATACATGTATACTTTATGGGATCTTTAGTGATTCCCTTTACGTATTAATCCCTAAAGGTGGTGTGCGGTATAAAAATTCATAAAATATATTTTTTGAAATTTCAAGAAAAATCTGATCCGATATAAAGAAAACCAAACAGACAGTTTCACTCAGTGTAGTACCAGTTTCTCATGCCTTTCGAACTCTTCATTTACATAACGTTTTTCATTTTTGAGAGTCAGAATTTTAAGAAAAGTTTAATCCCATAACTACGAATGATAAGAATGAACTTCAGATAAATGTGTGATTTAACTTTAGAAAAAATTTTCGATGAAGTAGAAATTATTTCATTAAGCGTTATCATATCGCAAGTAATTCTATTTTATAAAGAAACATTTAAATAAATAACTTTAAAACTTTTTTCATTTAATCCCTTTTTAACAAATCTCTCTTAATAAAGAATATAAGTTTTATATTTTCTTAATTGTAATTTCATAACTTTCATAAAGAAATTTATTTCAAGATGATGAAAATGACTACAAAATAAAATATAAAAAAGGAAATTTCGAAAAAATAACCTAAAAGGACATATAATTGTGATCACGTTGCTGTAAAGACCTTAAGCGATACTTTTAATTTAATCCCACTAGAGTGTGTACTTTTGGTACCTAATCACTCTTATCTGTACATAATTGTGTATGAACATACAAACGTATACATATGTATGTGTATGTATGTGAATCCATATTTATGAGAAAGTTATATTTTATCAAATAAACATATACATCTATACATTCCCAAGTGTGCGTGTAAAACTATGATAATCTTTATTTTGTTTTAGATATTTTCTTGTGGAAATCTACAAAGTTTTCCATTTTTATATACATATATTTTGTTGATGAGACGGGGGAAAGGGAAGAACTCTTAAGATGTTGTATTGTATTGCTTAAATTTTTCTTATAGGAATTTGTATTACTGAAGAACAGTGGGGTAAAAGATTACATAACGCTAAGAAAAATCTTTTAAGACTATAGGGTCTTAAAGATATTCTTGGACCAATTCAAAATCTGAGTCGGCCTAGCTATGTTCGCCTGTTTGCCGGAAACAATAACAAGCTAATCTTTTTGTCTGATTTCATAGAACTTGGTTGTTTTGGGACTGAGCAGTTTGTAACTTAAAACAGAGAATATCGTTATAATAACAAAAAAATATAGTTTTTATCCAAAACAACTTCAAAATTCATCGACACTGTACCAATCAGTTTTAAGCAATGTGGGTAAAAAAAGTCATAGACCAATATCTGATTATGATTCAATATATATCCGTATACGGAAAATGCCTCCAAAATCGGTTTAATGGAAAACAGTTATAGACGAAAATTATGCTAAATGTTGAACTTTAAAAAGAACAGTCTACAATTGACTATAACCTCAATATAAAGTCTAATTCCTGAAATAGTGTCTTAAGTTTGAGTGTAATTTAATACTATAAAAATTGGAACATTAATTACCACAACTGTGTGAATCTACGTTCAAGAATATCGGTCATATTTTACTATAACCACAAAAGATAAACACCATTTCCAGCTTATCAAACTTAATAATTTTTATTAAAATTTCCTAAAATTACTTTTGTAATATCTTCTTTAACGTTAAAAAGTTCGACAAACCTCAAGATCAGTTCTGCCAATCCATATTGGATGAAACCCTCCACATATGACTTCTTCACAGATTAGGATTTAAAGCTCAAAAAACTTCTTCAATATTTAAATATGTTTGCAAAATCTGGTCTCAACATGTATAAGAAATTTAAAGAATTCTAAGTCTACTTGACAATAGATCCCACATTAGACCTCAACCAGAAGTCAGGTTTTCGAATAGTAAAAACTTTTAAATTATTTTCTTATTTTTAAATTCGTCCAAGTTTACAAGCAGAAAAAATATGTTCAAGAGGCAACATATTATAGTAAACTTCTTGGTTGCAAAACTACCATAATAATTTGAATTAACCAACATAATATAGTTGTGGAAAAACGAATATTCTTATGCCACAACTTTATTATGGTTGTGATTGCTTGCACACCCATATAGTTTGGTGTGCCAGGACTGAATTCAGGTGTAAAAGATGACACATCCATGTTGATAACCATAATGTGGTTGTATCATAACTAAATTATGGTTATGAACACCATAATATGGTTGTGTCACAACGATATATCAGTGACATACAACCATATTAATTTTTATATTTGGGTCCTTATCAACAATAAAATGTTGATCATTTTAATATATTCAAGCATATTGCGACAAAATTATTGTTAATTTATTTAAATAGTTTTATTCCAGCAACAAAATTACTAACAAAATATCTTTTTTCAATAATTGACATATTGGCGACAACATAATAAATGCTTGCCATGAAAAGAGTAGCGTTGCGACAAAGTATTGCAAACGTGTAGTGGTGACACAACTGGACCATGAACCACTGTGTAAAGTTAACGATTTGTTTAGTTGGAAAATTTTTAATAATAAGGATATTCACAGGACGTTGTGACAAATTGAGAATAATTATTAGGAAGGATCTCAAAAGGACTTTAAAGGGAATTATGAAAAATCAGCTTTCTACATGTTTTATAAAAACCATAAATAAAAACTTTTCATCTTCTTAACCATTTTTTTAATCCTTTAATTTATTAAAAATTTATTATTCTTAATACAACAAAAATTATAGTTTTATATATTTTTTTTCTTTACCAACTATAAGTTTATCTCTTATTTTTAAAACAGGTCTTTTGCCTTCACACATTAACTCATTTATTACTGTACGCCTATTATAACATACACATACATACATTTGTCTGTCTGTCCATCCGTTCGTCTTTCTGTCTATTTTCACCCATATACCAACATCCGTCATTCTGAATATGTATATGTGTGTTCTGAATATGTATATGTGTGTGTCTTTCATTCCGTCTGTCTACTCATCAATCTGTCTTGGGTATTTTTTAATGAAAAAGTTTTATTTTATTATTACAATTTTGCCGCAAGGAGTTCAACAGGAGCATGAGCAACAGCAACAGCAACAAAATAAACTATTTTTACGTTTTTATGTCTTGTTGTATAAAAATAGAGAGAAATGTCGATTGTGGAGGGTATTTTTATAAACAATTTATTTTTTTCACTTTTGCCACTCAGACATGGTGAAAAATGATGAAATTTTTATTCTTTTGAATGCTTCTAGCAACATATGGCATGTAACTCTTTAAACGTAATTATTGCTACAAATTGATTTTGTTACAAAACTTCTGTACAACATTCCAAACATTTTCCAAAAATAGTTGAGGTTAAATAAAATAAGAAAAATTAATAAAATAAAAATGTCATTTAAACAGTGTTGGAAGGATCATAGATGAATCAACTAAGACCTCATAAGTTATATACAGAACGAAATTAAAATTTCAGTCGATTGGTTTTTTCTTTTAAAGTCACATTCAATGCCAGACTAATTTCCGAATTCGAAGAAGTTTAGTTTGGTGGAAATTAAGCAACTTCTTACTTAAAGACAACAATATTGGTTCTCTCTGAAACTAGTATTTTCAACACATCGGAAACAAGCTTAATTAAAAGGATTAGGATTTAATCTATTATATAAACTACAAAAGGTCCATTTAATAGACTACAAACCAGTGAATTTATAAAAACGAGTCTATTTTATAGATTATATAGACCAGAAACTAGTCTATTATATAGACTAGAACTAGTCTATTTATAGATTATATAGACTAGAAACTAGTCTATTATATAGACTAGAAACTAGTCTATTATAGACTAGAAACTAGTCTATTATATAGACTAGAAACTAGTCTATTATATAGACTAGAAACTAGTCTATTATATAGACTAGAAACTAGTCTATTATATAGACTAGAACTAGTCTATTATATAGACAGAAACTAGTCTATTCTAGTCTATTATATAGACTAGAAACTAGTCTATTATATAGACTAGAAACTAGTCTATTATATAGACTAGAAACTAGTCTATTATATAGACTAGAAATTAGTCTATTATCTGGACTAGAAACTAGTCTATTATATAGACTAGAAATTAGTCTATTATATAGACTAGAAATTAGTCTATTATCTGGACTAGAAAACTAGTCTATTATATAGACTAGAAACTAGTCTATTATATAGACTAGAAACTAGTCTATTATATAGACTAGAAACTAGTCTATTATATAGACTAGAAACTAGTCTATTATATAGACTAGAAACTAGTCTATTATATAGACTAGAAACTAGTCTATTATATAGACTAGAAACTAGTCTATTATATAGACTAGAAACTAGTCTATTATATAGACTAGAAACTAGTCTATTATATAGACTAGAAACTAGTCTATTATATAGACTAGAAACTAGTCTATTATATAGACTAGAAACTAGTCTATTATATAGACTAGAAACTAGTCTATTATATAGACTAGAAACTAGTCTATTATATAGACTAGAAACTAATTTTAATTTTTTTTTCTGTTCTGTTTCAGTTCTTATTGCGACCGGTTGTGTTTTACATCAGTGCTCTTTAAAATTAAAAAGCGTCGAAATACTAGTATTAAAAAAAAATATAAAAAACAGTTTGAGAATAATTCCATATTATATTATAATTGATTTGTTCAAAACAATAAATAATAAATTGTTTTTAAATATTAAAATAAATTAAAAAAATAAGCAAGAAAAGAGAAGATAATAAAAAAATAAAAATGAGTGCTTTATGTTCTCAATGCAGTGGTGAATTACCAACAAAATTTGTGAAGTGCTTCTCATGTAATGCTCAATATCATTTCGCGCCCTGTTGTTCTCTATCAGAGAAGACATATTCAACCATGGCAACTGATAGAAGAGCGGAGTGGAGGTGGAGGTGTCACAAGTGTAAAGTACGAAAAACATCGACAAGTAGCAACAATGCATACCACATCATAATTGATGACAACACCCAGCAAACAACTCAAAACAAACAACAAAGAGACGATCCCGATGAATATGAAAATAATAAACGTTTTAAAGATTCCCTATCTTTGAGTGATGTTAACAATAGTGTTTATGTGGTTAAAAATGATGTTGGCGCCTTAAAGTCTGATGTATCATCCATGAAAATTGATCTCACTGACATAAAAACAACAATACATAAGCTTGCCGAAGTAGTAAACAACAACAACCAAACCAGCACCAACATACAAACTGCTCTTAACAATATAACAATTGCTCTTACTGATATTAACTCTCGAGTTAATGAACTATGTGAGAGTAACAAAGAGAAAGACAAGAAAATGCAAGAAATGAATAAACGCATTGTTGAGTTAGAGCAACAAATGCTAAACAAAAATATAGAAATAAAAAATGTACCAAACAACAATTTACCACCAAATGAAATTATTAAAAAGATCGCTACGGCATACAATGTGGATATAATCGATACAGACATTAGCAACTCATACAATATAAAAAAGTCTCAAAAGGTCATTATTGAGTTAACTTCTCTAAACAAAAGAAAGAACTATTAGGAAAAATTAGGGGCCATAGAGTAGAAGCTAAAACGATAACAGGTGATGATAATAACTCCACTTTTATGTACGTAAATGACGATTTAACAGCCTATAAACGAAAATTACTTTGGCTTGCAAAAACTAAAGCCAAAGAATATAATTGGAAATTTGTTTGGACACGTAATGGACATATATTCGCAAAAAAGAATGAAATATCAAATCCTATCTTAATTCACGACAGTGCTGACTTAGAACTAATTACAACTGCAATTTAATAAATTATAATACTGATAAAAATGAAAATGAACCAAATAAATATATTACAAAATTTTAATCAAATTGAAAAAGACCATTTAAGTTATCCCATAAGTGTAGTGTATATGAATATTCGTTCACTACGCTTAAATTTTACAACCTTTCTTGCTTCTGTACATAATGTAATAAGCAAAATAAACTTTATTATTCTCGTGGAAACTAATATTACCGATGACGAAAACAACATATACAAGCTTAACGGTTTCAACACGTACTTTTTAAACAGAGAGGGTAGAGGTGGAGGTATTGCTCTCTATGTAAGAGACAATATTACACACACTAATCTACACATAAAAACACACTCTTTCGAATCCATACAAATAGATATCAGCAACAAAAATAAAACCATTTCTCTTTTATCAATATATCGTCCACCAAAAAATAGTGTGAAGGACTTTATACAAGAATTAGACAAAACAATAAACAATATAAAAAACAAACAAGAATTAATTATTGTTGGAGATATAAATGTTGATTTACTTACACAAAATATAACAACAACCAAATATTCTGAAATGCTGTCATCAAATGGTTTAAAGAGTATGGTTAATGAATGTACAAGAGAAGATGTTAATAAGAGAAGTAAAACCTGTATTGATCACATACATATTCGAAGTAATACATCAACAACACACTCGAATGTATCAATTGTGAGAACCAGTATATCTGATCACTATGCTCTCTTTTGTTGTGTAGGCGAAGGTGGATGTAAACAAAACAAAGAAAAGCAGGGTACGAAAACAACAAAAAGTCAGGGTACAAAAATAAACAAATACAAAGTAAATAAATATATAAAAGAATGTCGTTGGAATAGCATTACAGAACAAAATTATGGTACAGAAGAACTGTTTAATAAAATATATGAAAAATTTAAAAATATCTACGAAAAATCAGAAATTAAAAATACCAATAAAAGAAAAAGGAAAGTGAATCCGTGGTTAAATGAAACATTATTAAATGATTGCAATATACGGGATAAACTTTATAACAAATGGTTAAACAATAAAAATAACAAAACATATGAAACTGAATACAAAAAGTTTAGAAATTATTTAAATAAAAAGTTAAATTTTGCTAAAAGCAACTATTATAAAAAACAATTTAGTGAAAACAGAAACAATATACGCATAACGTGGCAAATTATAAATGAATTACTGGGTAGATCAAAAAATGATATAAATTCTACTATTATGAATAACTTTAAAAATGAAAATTCGTTAGAATTAGCGAATGAATTTGCAAATAATTTCAAAATTAATGTAAGTAAAATTTTACACAATTGTGATATCAATACATTAAATTACTCGAAACCACGAATTGAGAACTCTATGTTTCTATCTCCAACAAGTGAAGAAGAAGTTTATAACATCTTAACTTCTATCAATGTAAGAAAAGGCCCAGGGATAGATGGAATTAGGGCAAAAGATTTGAAGTACAATGCCTTAGTCCTAACTCCGTTGATAACTGAATTTGTAAATTCTAGTATAACAAACTCAGTCATACCAGTACTTTTAAAAACCTCAATAATACGTCCAATTTATAAAAATGGCATAAAAAACGATTACAATAACTACCGTCCTATATCTATATTATCGGTTTTGGAGAAAGTATTAGAAGAAGTAATCTTTAGAAGGCTAAACCAATTTCTTAAAAAGTATAAAATTTTAAATCCAAATCAATATGGCTTCCAAAAAGGACAAAATATTAACAAATTATTGGGGAATTTCTCTAACCATATAAATAAAAACTTAAGCGAAAATAAGCATTGTTTAGCACTATTTATAGACTTCAGTAAGGCTTTTGATACAATATCTCACTGTAAACTGCTGGGAATACTAGAAAGAAATGGCATAAGAGGCAACTGTCTGAAATGGTTCGAAAACTATCTAATATTAAGAAGGTACAGGGTAAAAATATGCGATACTCTAAGCGAAGAAATTACAGCTGATAGTAATGGTGTGCCACAAGGCTCAAAACTTGGTCCAATTTTGTATATAATATATGCTAACGAAATGCTTAATATACTGAAGAATAGTTGTGCTTATGCTTATGCAGATGATACGGCAATAATAGTATGTGAAAAAAGCATTGAAGTTGCATGTAGAAAGATTCAAAATGAGCTAAACACAATTACAAAATGGAGTCACGACAATGGCCTTATAATTAATGCATCAAAAACAAAACTCATGCATATAAAACCCCGTCATCTCCCTGAAAAGGAAATAAACCTAATTTTTCACAATAGCGAATGTCTACATAGCAACACTGTTCCTTCATTAGAAAAATGTAGCACAGTTATAGAAAAAGTTAAAACGTATAAATATCTTGGCGTTTTTGTTGATGAGAACTTTAAGTGGCTATCGCAAATTCAAAATCTCAAAAAACAACTAAGAAAAGCAGCATATAGTCTCTTCCACTTAAGTAACTGCACTCCTTATGATGTCCTTAAGCAAGCTTATTTTTCCTTGGCTGAATCCTACATTAGGCATGGCATAACTGCTTGGGGAAGTTCTACGTACTGCAGCAGCTTACAACAAACACAAAACCAAATTTTAAAAATTTTACTCAAAAACCAGCAACACAATAAACAAATAACACAACTGGATATGGTATACGGCAGAACAAATAATAACAACAGCACGAACACTAACATCATCACACCAATCAATAGCAACACAAATACCAGCAATAGCAATAACATAACTACAACTACTCGTAATATCGACACAACAGTAAACAACATAGCAAATATTAATGAAGACAACAACTATGCTAACACTTACAATACAAATGTTAGTAACAACATGACTAGCAGAAACAATACCAACAACAACGTACGCATCAACAACAACAACACAGCTTTTAACAACAACTCAAACAACAAAAATACTTCACATAACATTTCCAACACACTTTGCATACTGAGCATCAAAAGTTTATACAGCATGACGCTTATCAACGAGTTCTACGGAGACAAAAGGTATCTGAAACAACTCGATCATATGCACAACACCCGACGTCGAGTAGAAGGAAGATTCCAAGTGGACAGACACAAAAATAATTATGGAAAACACTGCCTATCTGTAACGCTTCCAAACCTGTTCAATAAACTACCTATAAATTTAATTAATGAATCAAATTCACATAAAAGAAAGAAATTAATGAAATATCACTTTCTAAATACACAATAATTAAAATTAAATCTTTTAAATATACATATACATATTATAATTTTACATCCTGCAGATAAGCCATATGGCTTCGCGGGATTAGTTCTTAAGTATATTGTATTTTTATGAATCAATAAAATTATGAAAATTAAAAAAAAAAAATTAGTCTATTATATAGACTAGAAACTAGTCTATTATATAGACTAGAAACTAGTCTATTATATAGACTAGAAACTAGTCTATTATATAGACTAGAAACTAGTCTATTATATAGACTAGAAACTAGTCTATTATATAGACTAGAAACTAGTCTATTATATAGACTAGAAACTAGTCTATTATATAGACTAGAAACTAGTCTATTATATAGACTAGAAACTAGTCTACTATATAGACTAGAAACTAGTCTATTATATAGACTAGAAACTGGTCTATTATATAGACTAGAAACTAGTCTATTGTATAGACTAGAAACTGGTCTATTATATAGACTAGAAACTAGTCTATTATATAGACTAGAAACTAGTCTATTATATAGACTAGAAACTAGTCTACTACATAGACCAGAAACTAGTCTAGACTAGAAATTTGTGCACCGATGCTAAAGAAATTTGCAACACAGATTTGGATTTAAGAAACATAAAATGAAAGGAGACATGATCAATTTCATTAGTTTATCTTAACATTTTGAGGGACGGACAGGTTACCTGACATTGTTAAGTCAAGAAGCTAATCCGCGTTTCTGGATACTTTTAACGGTAGAATCTAAATCACAATTCTATAATTTATCTTTAAAATATATTAAATTTTATAAAAAAGTTTTCAACCAACTTTCATCCAATTTAAAGTAGTAGAAACTTCGTTGTAACAAGATTTCGATGTGAATAGTTTTATACTTTGTTATAAAATTTTCTAGTGCGTGTACGCGTGTGTGTTTTGTCAAGTCATGGGTCACTTAAGTTGCACGTTCAATTACGTGCAAATATCTATGTCGAACTTTGTCAACATAACATAACAACAGTCATGACAAAATCTTTTCTCTCTTCAGTATGTACACACATACACTTACACACACATACACTTGAATAAAATACATATATACTAAACTTGTATTTATCTTCAACTTTGTTTCAACAAACTAAAATACACTCGTACAAATATCGCCTTGTAACATGACCAACATTAACCCCTCTCATTCTCTGTCTTTATGTCTCGCTCACTCTCTTAATGACCCTATTTCTTTGTTGAACAATGATGAGTTTTGAAACTATAGAATGGTTTATTTATGGTCTTTACCAATACACTTACTCCCGTTTCCTTTAATAGCAACATATACACTCACTTTTATGTTTTTGTTATTATAGACGTAAGACTTGTGCATCATCATAAATGGCAACGACAACATAGACGGTAATAGCAACAACAATTGGAATATGAACAATAATACTAGTGTCAGTTTTCAAATGTAAAATTGCATGTGTATGTCAATGAGTGTAAGTGTGTGTGTGTTAGGAATAATTTTCCAAATATTTGCATTTCATTCATTGTATGCTAAATATTCGCAAGAAATGGAGATAACCGTGATCAGCATGATTTTCTTGAATGAATCTCTTAATCAAATGTGAACTCATTTTGCAGTTTAAGTCCAATACGACATCGGGTATACAGTTATTTGTATTTAGGGGGCAGTAAAGGTTATGGATATTACGTTAAGTGTACTTGTGTGTAGTATTTAATTACTTTATTAACTAATTAACATTTTCGCTTAAATATTAACCATAATTAAAATGTAATTATTAAAGGACACCATTAAACGTAGTGAAACAGGGTACTTGCAGGCAGTTACAATGAGTGTAATGACAAGAAGGAGTCATAATCTCCATAATCCATATCTAAATCGATTTAGGTTTGAGAACCTGTATTTTTTTCAAAGAAGTTTCCCAGCAGTATCATGTTTAAAATCTGCAATATTAGACAATAACTTAATCTGGCAGTTATAACTTTGGTTTATTAATTATGTATGTGAAAAGTTTCAAGTATATCGGACCATATTTGACTTTAGCTCCATAATGAGCCCTTTAAAGTATTAAATAGCACTAATTCAAAATTTTTTCATGCACATAAAATGTTCTAAAACTCCATGCTCTCTGAATCATCGTAACATTGTGATGTTTCAGAAAGCGTGCATTTTCTTAAAGGAGCAGTTTTCCAAAATACGTTGCCAATGCACAATGTGTCCAAATCTGTTGTTTATGGAAAGCATTCTGTAAAATTTGAACCAATATAGATATCTTACTGAAACCTAACGTGTTTATAGCTGAGGTATTTTTGAGTTGATTTATAATTATCCACCTTTCTCTAGTTAAGCTAAATCGAATTTAGTGATTTCAAGGATGAGTATATGCGCCTTCGCCTTTGCTCTGTTGGATTGAATCTGCATTTGATGTAATTCTTTCATATTGACCTGATGTGAATTTAATATACTCGCAAAAAGTTTGTAAAATCAGTTACAGCTGCATCAATCGGTAACTTGTTCTCCGACCAAATACTGTCAAAATGCTACAACAACCAGTTTTTGCCCCGATGTATCTCATCTTATAATAAGATTCGTCTGCACGCACGACAATTTGTTGTCAGACCACTGTATTACAAGTGGATTTTTGAAGTCAGAAATATCCTTGGCCTAACCAACCGTGAGAAAGTCTTT
>PYHX02000495.1:16545292-16575515 GCA_004302925.2 Cochliomyia hominivorax
TGTCAGACTGACCAGACGAACAGGACAGACCATCGTTAAATTGACTTAGAAAAGTGATTACAATCCACACAAACGCATAATATCCCAATCACCTACGGTGGTGTAGGGTAAAAAAAAATGAAAATGAAGTAACAACAACCGCACAACTGCCCGCTTTTGGCACCATGATTTATGTATATTTGTGATTATCTCACAGTTTTAGACACTTGCGGGCTTTTCTGTTGTTATTTTGTTGTTTATGTTTTTTGCTCTGTCTCCTTTGTTCTCTCACATTTTGCTTTTTTCTTTAAGCTTTTTGTTTTGTTCTTTCTCCTCGCTTTTTAGCCTAAAAATTTTTGTTGTTTTAGCTAAATAACATTTGTTTTTTGTTTTTTCGTTTTGTTGTTTTTTGTTTTTGCGTAATAAACCACAAGAAGTTCATTGCATTTGTCAGATGATGTTGGCCCATTGAGGCCAAAAAACAAGCAGCAAAAACAACGAAAACGAGAAGATATTTTTGTACCAGTAGGACTGCATTTGTTTCAATTTAACATCCATCAAAGTGACAACAATGGTGTTAGTGTCACTTTTTTTTCGAAAATTTACACAGAAAAGCCTGGATAAAAACAACAAAAAACCAGAAAGAAGACTATATATCTCAGTAATGGCCTAGAAAGTAATTTTTGAGTAGAGAAGGATAGAAATGTACTTAATTTTAAGGGGGGTGAAGTACATAATTTAATCTGATTTTGTTTGAACACCAGAAGTAAATCTTCGAACTTTAAATGGCACAATGAATGCGATGAAGATAAGTATTCATAATGATTTTCGTGATTAAATGTTTGAATGTGAGTTCATTTTTAAGTGATTTGAATAGAAGTAATGAAAAGATTTAACGAAAGTTTTAAAATATATTTACACTTTCAATAAATGAAATAATTTTTTCTTTGAAAGAAATTTTTAAATAAATTTAAGACAAAAAAAAAAATGTCGAAAAAATTTTCTTTGAAAGAAAAATTTCATTTCAGAAAAAAACTATTAAAATTTTATTGTTTAGGAAAAAATCGATAATTAAAAAATTATATTTTTTGAAAAACCCGATAAAATTAATATTAAAGAGAAAATTTCAATAAAGTTTTCTTTGTAGAACGAAACGTTTTGTAAAAAATTTCTTCTAAATAGTAAGTTTCCATAAACAATCTTAAAAAAAAATTCGATAATTTTGTCTCTTAAGAAAAGCATCGCATAAAACCATAACTGTTTCAATACAGAAAATTTCAATTTTTTTAAATAAAAATTTCAAAAAAGTTCTTCTATAAAGAATTTCGACCAAGTTTTATAAATAAAATCGCAATAAATTTCTTTTTAAACGAATATTTGTTAATTTTTTTTCATTGAAAATTTTCGTAATTTTTTTCATTTCAATAATCTATTTTCAAAGAGAAAATTTATTATTTTTTAAATAGAAAAATATATATAGAAAAAATATAATTATTATTAAAAAATTGTTAAATTTTAATAAAGAAAACTTCGTTCAATTTTTACTTTATGGAAACAACATCGATAAAATATCTTTTAAAAGAAAATTTTTGGCAATTTTTCTTCTATAAAACAAAATTCTATAAAAATTTATCTTCTGTAAAAATTTTCGGAAAAATTTTTCTTCTTTAGTAGGGTTTTCGAAGAATTTTTCTTCTATAGAACAGTTTCGATAAAATTTTCTTCTATAGAAAAGTTTCGGAATATTTTCTTCTAAAGAAAATTGTTTCTTCTAGAAATTTTCAATAATTGTTTCTCTCTAAGAAAATTTTCGAAAATTTTTTATTCTATAGAAATGTTTTGATGAACTTTTTTTCTATACAAATTTCGATTAATTTCTTCTATAGGAAAAATTTCGATACATTTTTTTCTTCTATAGAAAAATGTTTATAAATTTTTCTTCTATAGAAAAATGTTTATAAATTTTTCTTCTGTAGAAAAATTCTTCTTTAGAAAGTTTTCTATAAATTTTCCTTCTTTAGAAAATTTTCTATAAACTTTCCTTCTTTAGAAAATTTTCTATAAACTTTCCTTCTTTAGAAAATTTTCTATAAATTTTCCTTCTTTAGAAAATTTCTATAAATTTTCCTTCTTTAGAAAATTTCTATAAAATTTTCCTTCTTTAGAAAATTTTCTATAAATTTTCCTTCTTTAGAAAATTTTCTATAAATTTTCCTTCTTTAGAAAATTTTCTATAAATTTTCCTTCTTTAGAAAATTTTCTATAATTTTTCTTCTTTAGAAATTTCTATAAATTTTCTTCTTTAGAAATTTTTCTATAATTTTCCTTCTTTAGAAATTTTTCTAATAAATTTTCCTTCTTTAGAAAATTTTCTATAAATTTTCTTCTTCTTTAGAAAATTTCTATAAATTTTCCTTCTTTAGAAAAATTTTCTATAAATTTTCCTTCTTTAGAAAATTTTCTATAAATTTTCCTTCTTAGAAATTTTCTATAAATTTTCCTTCTTTAGAAAATTTTCTATAAATTTTCCTTCTTTAGAAAATTTTCTATAAATTTTCCTTCTTTAGAAAATTTTCTATAAATTTTCCTTCTTTAGAAAATTTTCTATAAATTTTTCCTTCTTTAGAAAATTTTCTATAAATTTTTCTTCTTTAGAAATTTTCTATAAATTTTCCTTCTTTAGAAAATTTTCTATAAATTTTCCTTCTTTAGAAAATTTTCTATAAATTTTCCTTCTTTAGAAAAATTTTCTATAAATTTTCCTTCTTTAGAAAATTTTCTATAAATTTTCCTTCTTTAGAAAATTTTCTATAAATTTTCCTTCTTTAGAAAATTTTCTATAAATTTTCCTTCTTTAGAAAATTTTCTATAAATTTTCCTTCTTTAGAAAATTTTCTATAAATTTTTCTTCTTTAGAAAATTTTCTATAAATTTTTCTTCTTTAGAAAATTTTCTATAATTTTCCTTCTATAGAAATTTTTCTTCTATTCTTCTGTAAATTGTATTTAAAGAAAAATTTTCATAAATTTTCCTTTTATAGAAAAATGTTAATTAATTTTCTTTTGAAAAATTGACAAATTTTCTATAAATTTTTCTTTTATAGAAAATTTTGGAAAAATTTATCTTCTATTAAAAATGTTTCTTCTTTAGCAAATATTTAATATAATTTCCTTCTACAGAAAATATTCGATAAGTGTTTCTTCTCCAGAAAATTGTTAAAAAATTATTTTTCTATAAAATATTTTTGGATGAAAATTTTCGTTGAAATTTTCTTTTTAGAAAATTGTCCTTTAAGTAACACTTTTGGAAAAAAGAAAAATTTTGTTTTAAATTTCATTTTAAGGAAATTATTAATAAATTATCCTTTAATCTCCTTTAATTACTGACTCTTATTTAAAATTTTAGTTATTTTTCACACACACACAATTACATACAGGCCATATACAATGAATAAATCAATATTTTTAATTCATCTTAATAAAACTTTAATTATCTTTAATTAATAACAAAACAAAAATTATTTTCTGAACTCTTGACTAAAATATTGAAAATTACAATTAATATGCAAAATGTGTTATATTTGTTGTTGTTTTTGTTGGCCTCATTATATTTTGAAATTAACCCAAATTTTAAAGGGATAAAACCGAGATCTCTCAGTTTTATTGTTTTAAATTGAAATTTATGATTTTCAAATTACAAACAGACAAACAGACTAAATTTAATGAGAAATTAAATATAATTTCCTTCCATAAATTCCTCATACGCACACAAATAACTTTAATGACACAAACATACACGCACATACACACACAGAAATAATTTCAATATTTTTGTTAAATTCCAAAGTGTTTGAAATGTGTCTTTTTGCCTTAAAGAGGCATATTTTGCGTTTAATAAAACAGAATTAAGTTATAACTAAAAAAGCGGAAAAAATCATCACTGAGCACTTTCCTTAACTGGATAAAATAGTCCTGTGTTTTCAGCAATAAATAGCAGACAGGTTATCAACATAACAATTTGTAGCAATAAATTAAATGAAAATGTTGCTGCGTCCTTTTAATGTTATAAACATTTTTTAATATCAAAATGGAAAAGAAAAACATTTTTCTCCCTTTTCACTCTGTTTGGGTGTTTTTTTCTTATTTTCTATAAATGATAATCAAAGGAAAGGGTTTGTAGTTGTTTTCTGTCGGCCATAGTTATCTTTAAAATAGACCTGTCCTTTTTTGCAACACTCTTTCTTTGTGTGCGTTTGTGTGTCTATAAATTCCAATCACTGCCATAAATATCTTTAGGCAGTTATTTTTAAATAACGATAAACTTACACTCACGTTGGTCCACACACACACACAAAAAGACACACTCTATAACTTAGATATGATATAATTGGCTTTAGGGAAAATTACTTTTCTGTTGAAACATTAAAGTTGTTTTTTTTCCTTTTTTTCAGAGGATTTTTTTAGATTCTTTTCAAAGAGGAAAAATCAAGAAATTTATTTAAAAAAATTTAAGGTTTGAATTGAAAGAATTAAAATTTTAAGAAAATTTTCGATAAATCTTATTTATATAGAAGATTTTCGTTAAATTTTTCTTCTATTGAAAGTTTTCATACATTTTTTCTATTAGAAAATTTTCAAAAAATTTTGTTTCTATTAGAACATTTCGATAAATTTTCCTTTAATAGAAAGTTTTTGGTAAAAAAAGATTTTCGATAAATTTTCCTTCTATATAAAATTTGCCATAAATTTTTCTTCTATTGAAAATTTTCGATAAATTTTGTTTCTCTTAGGAAATTATCAATACATTTTTTTCTAATTGAAAATTTTAGATAATTTTTTTATTAGAAATTTTTCAATAAATTTACTTTTTTGAGAAATTTTTCGATAAATTCTTTCGAAAGAAAATTTTCAATAAATTTCTTTCTGTTAGAAATTTTATTCCTTTATAAACTTTCTTTTTATAGAAAAATTTTTATAAATATTCTGTCTATAGAACATTTTTTGAACATTTTTACTATAGAAAATTTTGATTTTTAAATGTCGATAAATTTATGGAAATTTTCTCTTTTAAGGAAAATTTATAAAAATTATCTCTTATAAAGAAAATTTATAGAAATTTTCTTTTATAAAAAAATTTATAGAAAATTTTCTTTTAAAGAAAATTTATAAAAATTATCTCCTATAAAGAAAATTTATAGAAATTTTCTCTTATAATGAAAATTTAAAGAAATTTTCTCTTATAAAGAAAACTTATAGAAATTTTCTCTTATAAAAAAATGTATAGAAATTTTCGTCGTTGACCTTTATAGAAGAATATTCGATGATCCATAAATTGTTATTTATAGGAAGAGTTGCGAGAAATTTAGTTTTTTATAGGGAAAATTTAAATAAAATTGTCTTTTCAGAGAAATTTGGAAAAGAGTATTTTGAAAAAAATAGAAGAAGTCTCGATTAACATTCATTTTTATAAAATTTTATTATTATAGAACTTTTTCATTTGAAATGATTGTAAATAATTTGCTTTTTCCTCTACATCATAATGTAAATATTAAAAGACCCCCTTTTAGTTAAATTTATAAAAACGTCAGAAAAAAAAGAAATCCATTCCCCGCAGCTAAATAACACTTTGAACTGAACATGATTTTTAGTTTATGGCCTCAACTCTCCATTAACACTTTTGCCCGTTTAACTGATTTATTTGCCATTTTTTATGTCAAGAAGAAAATATAAAAAGAACGTTAATATTGGTTGAGGAATATTCCAGGATCAAAATGAACAGAATTCCTTAGTGTATTTTAAAAACCAAAGAAAAAACTGTAACCAAAGAAGAGAAATATTTTATTAACTCATACTTCCGTTATAAGTCCACTTTTTATAAAATTTCTTCTTTTCATATTTAAACATTTATTTTTGGTGGAATGAACAAATTTGTATTTCATGAAAATATTCTTCTTAATATTTGTAGCAAGAATATGGTTAAACCAACCATAAGAGTAAATAAAATAAATAATGTTATTGTTAAATTCTGTGGAACACTGGAGGGAAATATGGGAGGGTGTTATTACAATAAGTCGAATTTACGAGAAACTAGTGAGAAACGATTTAAAACGATTTTATAAGAATAAATATTTTTCTTTTTGTTAAAACCGATTTTAAACATTACTGACTCTAAGGTACTCAATAAACTGGATAAAAGTACTTGTAATTGTGGGCGTGGCATCCTATTGATGACATACCTTCTATGCTATTTAAATACATGTGTTTTTTTCCAATTTGATCAGAAGTAAGTGACTGCTACCAAGAAATTATTAAGGATAATTTGCCGATTTTTTTTGCAGTCATCTTGGAAGGATTCCACTGCATTAATGAGTTTTTCTTCAAGTATCATAAATTATTTCAAATTAAAATTTTAGTGAAATAAAACTTTTTATCGTCCTTTTGGTATGAACAAAATTTTCGACCAGAGGAAAGCTACAAGTGAACACTTTTCAATCAAGTACAATTTAATAAATTTTGGATATATTTTGTTATTTTATTTAATGTTTATGAAGTGCGTGCTCGCCGCAACTTCTTGATGAAATCCATTACAAAAACTAAGTATATAAAGTCTTCTGAAATCGGTGAAGTTGGGTCAAATATTTCGTCTAGTCTCCATGGAAATTGATTCCCAGAATAAAGTTTTTAGTGCTTAAATAATGTAAATAGAATTAGAAATAATAATAATAATAATAATAATAATAATAATAATAATAATAATAATAATAATACTGGATAACCATCCCCATTGTTACCATATAAGACCCTTTTGCAATCGATCACCTAAAGACTAAGTCTCAACTAAAGATCTTTATAATGATAACGTTTTTTAGAAGTGAAAAGATGAAAATCCCATTTCGAAAGGACATTTATATTTGGGCTGTATGTTAGACAGAGAATTTCATTTCTAACAGTCTTCTTCCCTGACCTAAAATAGTCTTCAGTCAAATTATATGAATTAAGCTATAAAATTGAAACCAACAGAGTTTTCAGAAATTTACATAAACACACAGCCAGCCAGACGGACGGACGGACACCGTGAGATATACACAGCAAGTGATTCAGAGTCAAACGATATGTCTATAAAGCTACCAATTTTTTTTCTTTCCGTTACAAACATTTGTGTAAATTTTCAATACACCAATCATCTATGGCATTATAGGGTACGAAAGGTGTATGAAAAATGGCTAAATTTGACTGGATGAAGCCTCTTTTAGGTTGGATTTTCAGTAAAGGTGTAAACTTCTTTACATTTTTTGAAGAAAATGTTTTTAATTAAAATGTATTATAAAAATTTTGTTAATATTTAATAACTTTCAACTTATCGGCTTGTGGGGCAGATCTTTCATCCAAATAAAGTTAACAAAAGGTTAAATAATTATTTCGACTTAAATAATTCTGAAATTATAAGAGATTTATAAGGACTATCAATATATGAAGTTTCTTTTTGCGTAACTTATAAATACATTTTTGTCAACGAAATCCCTCAATTGATTAAATGAAAAATTACATTGAATTCAACACAAACCATATTCAAGATTACAACAAAAATTTGTTCCTGTGTAAAGAAAAGTTAAAGTTTGTGTAAAATTCTTTATAGACTAAGAATATATGTCATGGTATATAACTGTTAGTTAACTTATATAAGTGTATGTGTAAACCATTCTGTAAGAATATTTGTATTGGCAAATACGTGTGTGTGTGAGAGGGAGAGAGAGTTTGTTTATGTACTATATTGTATTGAAATGTTTGTGTACATATTTGTGGGTTATTGCAATGTCCTGAAGTGAAAATTAATGGCTACAAATTTTTATGGCAGCATTTGTCACTGATTTAATGGTGATTTACGCGTATACATACAGACAGACCCACTCATAATATACAACGATAATGGTAACACCAACAACTACTTAAATACTAGAAAATTTTTAAATTATAAACATAAAGAGAAATTTAAAGGAAAATTTAAAATTTTCATAATTTTTTAGATTTTTTATGGAGAAAAATTTATTTTTGTAAGAAATTTTTTTGTAGCTGAAATTCTTAAAATTTTGTTTAAATATTTTAAATATTTTTCTACACGAAAAAATTAAAGGTAAAAAATTCATTTTCCTTATTTCTAAGAAAAATTATAAAAATTTATTTTTTTCTTCTTCTTCTTCATCATCAAATAATTATAAAATCAATTTTTCAATTATACTTATGTAATATTTTTTGTTGTTTTTTCTATTCTTAAAATAGCAAACAAAAGTTTATTGCACATTCATCATTGCCAATGATGAACTCTCTCAAGTCTTTGAAATACAAATAGTCATCAAACACCCACACATACACACACATTTACATACATACGCAAACACATTCATACATATATACATTTTTGAAATAATAAATCAGCTCTTGTACATCAATTAAACACTACAACTTGTATATGTGTATATTTGTTTGTATGTGTGTGTACGTTTTTTTTTTAATTCTATTGAAAAATCTCAATTTCACACAAATCAATTTTCATTACCAACAAACAATTGTACTACAACAATAAAAAAACTCACACACATACACATACAATAAGTAGAAGAAATAAAAACAATAAAACAATATTTTCTTAATTCTTTCATTATACAACATAACATGTGGACGGTATATTAACATTGTCATTTCAAGTATAACGCTAATATTTTTGCATCAAATTAAAATCTGAATCGATTTAGCTATGTCCGTCTGTCTGTATGAAAAATCAACAAATTGCCATATCATTAAGCTTTATCAGCTTCGTTACCATTTCAAAAATTTTTATAATCGGTGCAGTAGAAAAAAGTGTATATGTGAGTGTGTATGTACGTAACAAAACAAACACATTTATGGAGGGTATTGAAGATTCGCCATAGTCGAATAAAGTGCTCTTATTTGTTTTTTTTATTGTTGTTGTTTCAAGCTAAATATTGCCTGCAACTAGTAATGAATGTCTTTCAGGGCGGATTATATTTTTATTGTAAAAAAATAAAATTTTCAAACTAAAAATTCAAGCAAGAAAATAATAAATATATAACTCAGGTGAAGTCGAATATATAGCACTTTGCAAGAGTCTCTTTTGAATACTATATACGCAGAAACTGTATTTTTAGATTATCCATCTAAAGCTTCAAAGGTTATACCAAATGAGGAGTTGAATTCATTGGATTAAATTTTTTTGGTTGTACCGATTTTCAAAATTCTTACGGTATATAATAAATCTGATTTTTTAATTTATATAAACAAAAGGACATTGTCCCTGTTTGGAAACTGTTTATGTTAATTGGAAGACTTTTCTTTTGTTATTTCTAGTTCCGATGAATTTCAACTCTAGTTCAGTTGTAGTCCAGTTGTAGTTCAGATCTGGTTTAGTTCTGGTTCAGTTGTAGTCCAGATCTTGTTTAGATCTGGTTCGATTCTAGTTCAGTTTTAGTTTAGTTCTAGTTCAGTTCTGGTTCAGTTCTAGTTCAGTTTTAGTTTAGTTCTAGTTCAGATCTGGTTTAGTTCTGGTTCAGTTCTAGTTCAGTTCTAGTTTAGTTCTAGTTCAGTTGTAGTCCAGTTTTAGTCCAGTTCTAGTTCAGTTCTGGTTCAATTCTAGTTAAGTTTTAGTTCAGTTCTAGTTCAATTTTAGTTCAGTTGTAGTCCAGTTGTAATACAGTTCTAGTTTAGTCCTACTTTAGTTCTAGTTCAGATCTGGTTTA
Organism: Cochliomyia hominivorax; assembly: GCA_004302925.2. Lineage (NCBI taxonomy): Eukaryota > Metazoa > Arthropoda > Insecta > Diptera > Calliphoridae > Cochliomyia > Cochliomyia hominivorax. The sequence continues at coordinate 16,555,023 of PYHX02000495.1, forward strand.
GTTCTGGTTCAGTTCTAGTTCAGTTCTAGTTTAGTTCTAGTTCAGTTGTAGTCCAGTTTTAGTCCAGTTCTAGCTCAGTTCTGGTTCAGTTCTAGTTAAGTTCCAGTTGAGTTCTAGTTCAGTTCTAGTTTAGTTCTAGTTCAGCTCTAGATCAGTTCTTTTTTAACAGCCTTCACATCAATATATCTCAGTCTTAATAAATGTTTTCATATAGAGCACCCATACAAATAAAAATTTATTTAACATGTATTTCAGAAACTGTTGCAGCATTTCTTGGTTATGACAGAGCAGGGAGCAGTGACATTCTTCTTAATATAATTTATTTTTAAGAAATCCCCAAATAGCTTACAACAGAGGTTCTGATTGAAAAGAAAGTTTTATATATGAAGTATTTTCGCTCATGGTATGTGAAACTTAGTATACCCTTTTCCATTATTTTTATGGTACAAAAAGAGGGTTCAAAAAAAATTTAAAAGAAATAAAGAATTTTTTTATTTCTCACATTTCTTCAGTTTTTGTCCTGAGATTTATAATTATTATTATTGATTTTTATTAGAGACTAAACAACTAAACTATAAATAGTCATTAATTTAAACGAATGAACGAATATAAAGAATACTTGTTATTGTTGTTGTTGCTAAGGCAATATTATGAGCAATGAACCGATAAACTGACTAATTAAAATTATAAGCACTTGGGAAAATTAGTTTTTAACAAGAATTGAAAAATAAAAAAATATATATTTTCTAATTAAAAATGGCCTGTTGAGTGTTTGAATACATATATATGTTTGTGTGTGTGTGTATGTGCCTGAGTGTTTGTTGTTGTGTATTGAAGTTTTTGTTGAGATTAATTTATTTTCAGCAAAAATTCTTTTTAGAGTTTTACTAAATAATAATTAATTATTTCAATTTAGTGAATTGTTTTAAGGGCCTAAAGTAATTTCATTTTGTTTATTGTTGTTTTATATGCTTTAAAGTCTGTGAAGTTATTTCATTTTGAAGGGTCAATAAACTTATGATTTATCATGAAAAATAATTCATTGAAGCATATATCTGTATATTAGATCAGTAGTTTCTTTACAAGATGAGGATACTTTGAATACATGTCTCAAAATCAAGTTATGTGTGAATCGGTTAGACCTTCTTTATAATACGTCACCACCTAAAGAATAAGAACCAGATTTGATGTTGTTGTAAAAGTTAGGCTGTAACCGAGAGTTCTTTCTTGGGGAAAAAACTTTCGTTTGAGCAAAATCTTTATTTTCAAATGATCTTTATTTAGACGCTTCTTTACGCAGAAAATAAAAAAACTCTTTTTTCGATTAAAATTTTATTTTTTTCCATTTTGTTTTGTTAAACATACAAACATTTCTTTTTCAGCTTAATAAAAAAACATTTTTGACTGCTACACACGACTTCAAGGCAGTTTGAGCAGATTATTTATTTTTAAACTCTTTTTCAATTTCGCTCTTTTCTTGTATTTTTATCCTTTTGATTTTTGTCATTTTTTAGAATTAAACTCTTTCCAATGAGCGATAACGACAATAAAACTCTTTTTTAAAAATTAAAATTAAACTCTTTAAAAGATCCGATCTTACAAAGAGTAATTAAAATTTTTGAAAATCGTACCTTGATCTACAATGACATTTGTGAATAGTAAAAGCCGCTAAGAAGAAGCATTATGTGGGAATAATAGTCAAATGAGTGTTAAGGGATCGGTCCATAATTATCTGTGGCCCTTATAACTACTAATTTCGAAATTCAACTCTGTGAAATTAATTTCTTATAAATACGAGTCTCATAAATATTTATTATACATGAGTAGATTTTAAACAATTTATACGTACGTCGGTCTACTTTGCATGCCTGTTTCGTGGTGTGAGTTATTATTTATATAGACCGACTTGACCAAATATTGCACTCTCAATTGGTTGCTTTTAATTTAATTTCGAATGAATGTAAGTGAAAAAATTTACAAACTTTACTTTGAAATAATTACCAATTTAATGCGACTCTATATATTTTTACCTTTAACTATTTAACTGAACCGATTTTGAAACATTTTATTATGATAATAGTATAGTGCGACAAGGTTGAAATTTGTTTAAATTCATTACTTTTTATAGAATAATGTGAACAAATTCCACTATATTTCAAAGTTGCTTTGGATATCGGTTTATTGAACTGATATTGTTGGCCTTAAATTGAAAAGAGCTGTGGAAAATAACAAACGTTTACCCCAAAGTTCGTTGAATTTTGATGAATGATCTGATCGTGAATATGTTTACAAGAAATGGACGGGCATAACTAAATCGAAACAGATTTTCAAGTGGTTCAAGAGTATACATGTATACTTTATGGGATCTTAAGTTATTACCTTTAGGTATTAATACCTAAGCCTGGTGAAGGGTATAACAATTATTAAAATATATTTTTTGAAACTCAAGGTCATTTAAAGGAAAATCTGATCCGATATAAAGAAAACCAAACAGACAGTTTCACTCAGTGTAGTACCAGTTTCTCATGCCTTTCGAACTCTTCATTTACATAACGTTTTTCATTTTTGAGAATCAGAATTTTAGAAAAATTTTAACTACGAATGATAAGAATGAACTTCAGATAAATGTGTGATTTAACTTTAGAAAAATTTTCGATGAAGTAGAAATTATTTCATTAAGCGTTATCATATCGCAAGTAATTCTATTTTATAAAGAAACATTTAAATAAATAACTTTAAAACTTTTTTCATTTAATCCCTTTTTAACAAATCTCTCTTAATAAAGAATATAAGTTTTATATTTTCTTAATTGTAATTTCATAACTTTCATAAAGAAATTTATTTCAAGATGATGAAAATGACTACAAAATAAAATATAAAAAAGGAAATTTCGAAAAAATAACCTAAAAGGACATATAATTGTGATCACGTTGCTGTAAAGACCTTAAGCGATACTTTTAATTTAATCCCACTAGAGTGTGTACTTTTGGTACCTAATCACTCTTATCTGTACATAATTGTGTATGAACATACAAACGTATACATATGTATGTGTATGTATGTGAATCCATATTTATGAGAAAGTTATATTTTATCAAATAAACATATACATCTATACATTCCCAAGTGTGCGTGTAAAACTATGATAATCTTTATTTTGTTTTAGATATTTTCTTGTGGAAATCTACAAAGTTTTCCATTTTTATATACATATATTTTGTTGATGAGACGGGGGAAAGGGAAGAACTCTTAAGATGTTGTATTGTATTGCTTAAATTTTTCTTATAGGAATTTGTATTACTGAAGAACAGTGGGGTAAAAGATTACATAACGCTAAGAAAATCTTTTAAGACTATAGAGTCTTAAAGATATTCTTGGACCAATTCAAAATTTCAGTCGGCCTAGCTATGTTCGCCTGTTTGCCGGAAACAATAACAAGCTAAACTTTTTGTCTGATTTCATAGAACTTGGTTGTTTTGGGACTGAGGCAGTTTGTAACTTAAAACAGAGAATATCGTTATAATAACAAAAAAATATAGTTTTTATCCAAAACAACTTCAAAATTCATCGACACTGTCCCAATCAGTTTTAAGCAATGTGGGTAAAAAAAGTCATAGACCAATATCTGATTATGATTCAATATATATCCGTATACGGAAAATGCCTCCAAAATCGGTTTAATGGAAAACAGTTATAGACGAAAATTATGCTAAATGTTGAACTTTAAAAAGAACAGTCTACAATTGACTATTAACCTCTATATAAGGTCTAATTCCTGGAATAGTGTCTTAAGTTTATAAAACATTGAGTGTAATTTAATACTATAAAAATTGGAACATTAATTACCACAACTGTGTGAATCTACGTTCAAGAATATCGGTCATATTTTACTATAACCACAAAAAGATAAACACCATTTCCAGCTTATCAAACTTAATAATTTTTATTAAAATTTCCTAAAATTACTTTTGTAATATCTTCTTTAACGTTAAAAAGTTCGACAAACCTCAAGATCAGTTCTGCCAATCCATATTGGATGAAACCCTCCACATATGACTTCTTCACAGATAAGGATTTAAAGCTCAAAAAATTCTTCAATATTAAAATATGTTTGCAAAATCTGGTCTCAACATGTATAAGAAATTTAAAGAATTCTAAGTCTACTTGACAATAGATCCCACATTAGACCTCAACCAGAAGTCAGGTTTTCGAATAGTAAAAATTTTAAATTATTTTCTTATTTTTAAATTCGTCCAAAGTTTACAAGCAGAAAAAATATGTTCAAGAAGCAACATATTATAGTAAACTATATAATTAAAAGCACTACCATAATAATTTGGAATAAACCAACACAATATAGTTGTGCTACAAAGAATATTGTTATGCCACAACTTTATTATGGTTGTGATTGCTAGCACACCCATATAGTTTGGTTGTGCCAGGACTGAATTCAGGTTGTAAAAGATGACACATCCATGTTGATAACTATAATGTGGTTGTATCATAACTAAATTATGGTTATGAACACCATAATATGGTTGTGTCACAACGATATATCAGTGACACACAACCATATTAATTTTTATATTTGGGTCTTTATCAACAATAAAATGTTGATCATGATCATGTTCATGATGATTGTTTATTCCAGCAACAAAATTATAAACAAAATTATTTTTTTGCAATAATTCACATATTGGCGACAACATAATAAACGCTTGCCATGAAAAGAGTAGCGTTACGACGAAAGTATTGCAAACGTGTAGTGGTGACACAACTGGACCATGCACCACTGTGTAAGTTAACGATTTGTTTAGTTGGAAAATTTTTAATAATAAGGATATTCAAAGGACATTGTGACAAATTGAGAATAATTGTTAGGAAGGATCTCAAAAGGACTTTAAAGGGAATTATGAAAAATCACCTTATACAAAATCCATGAAATAAAAACTTTTCATTTTCTTAACCATTTTTTTAATCCTTTAATTTATTAAAATTTATTATTCTTAATACAACAAAAATTATAGTTTTTATATATTTTTTTTGCTTTACCAACTATAAGTTTATCTCTTATTTTTAAAACAGGTCTTTTGCCTTCACACATTTACTCATTTATTTACTGTACGCCTATTATAACATACACATACATACATTTGTCTGTCTGTCCATCCGACCGTCTTTCTGTCTATTTTCACCCATATACCAACATTCGTCATTCTGAATATGTATATGTGTGTTCTGAATATGTATATGCGTGTGTCTTTCATTCCGTCTGTCTACTCATCAATCTGTCTTGGGTTATTTTTTAATGAAAAAGTTTTATTTTATTATTACAATTTTGCCGCAAGGAGTTCAACAGGAGCATGAGCAACAGCAACAAAATAAACTATTTTTACGTTTTTATGTCTTGTTGTATAAAAATAGAGAGAAATGTCGATTGTGGAGGGTATTTTTATAAACAATTTATTTTTTTCACTTTTGCCACTCAGACATGGTGAAAAATGATGAAATTTTTATTCTTTTGAATGCTTCTAGCAACATATGGCATGTAACTCTTTAAACGTAATTATTGCTACAAATTGATTTTGTTACAAAACTTCTGTACAACATTCCAAACATTTTTCAAAAATAGTTGAGGTTAAACAAAATAAGAAAAATTAATAAAATAAAAATGTCATTTAAACAGTGTTGGAAGGATCATAGATGAATCAACTAAGACCTCATAAGATATATACAGAACGAAATTAAAATTTCAGTCGATTGGTTTTTTCTTTTAAAGTCACATTCAATGCCAGACTAATTTCCGAATTCGAAGAAGTTTAGTTTGGTGGAAATTAAGCAACTTCTTACTTAAAGACAACAATATTGGTTCTCTCTGAAACTAGTATTTTCAACACATCGGAAACAAGCTTAATTAAAAGGATTAGGATTTAATCTATTATATAAACTACAAAAGGTCCATTTAATAGACTACAAACCAGTGAATTTATAAAACGAGTCTATTTTATAGATTATATAGACTAGAAACTAGTCTATTTTATAGATTATATAGACTAGAAACTAGTCTATTATATAGACTAGAAACTAGTCTATTATATAGACTAGAAACTAGTCTATTATATAGACTAGAAACTAGTCTATTATATAGACTAGAAGCTAGTCTATTATATAGACTAGAAACTAGTCTATTATATAGACTAGAAACTAGTCTATTATATAGACTAGAAACTAGTCTATTATATAGACTAGAAACTAGTCTTATTAGACTAGACTAGTCTATTATATAGACTAGAAACTAGTCTATTATATAGACTAGAAACTAGTCTATTATATAGACTAGAAACTAGTCTATTATATAGACTAGAAACTAGTCTATTATATAGACTAGAAACTAGTCTATTATATAGACTAGAAACTAGTCTATTCTAGTCTATTATATATAGACTAGAAACTAGTCTATTATATAGACTAGAAACTAGTCTATTATATAGACTAGAAACTAGTCTATTATATAGACTAGAAAACTAGTCTATTATATAGACTAGAAACTAGTCTATTATATAGACTAGAAACTAGTCTATTATATAGACTAGAAACTAGTCTATTATATAGACTAGAAACTAGTCTATTATATAGACTAGAAACTAGTCTATTATATAGACTAGAAACTAGTCTATTTATAGACTAGAAACTAGTCTATTATATAGACTAGAAACTAGTCTATTATATAGACTAGAAACTAGTCTATTATATAGACTAGAAACTAGTCTATTATATAGACTAGAAACTAGTCTATTATATAGACTAGAAACTAGTCTATTATATAGACTAGAAACTAGTCTATTATATAGACTAGAAACTAGTCTATTATATAGACTAGAAACTAGTCTATTATATAGACTAGAAACTAGTCTATTATATAGACTAGAAACTAGTCTATTATATAGACTAGAAACTAGTCTATTATATAGACTAGAAACTAGTCTATTATATAGACTAGAAACTAGTCTATTATATAGACTAGAAACTAGTCTATTATCTAGACTAGAAACTAGTCTATTATATAGACTAGAAACTAGTCTATTATATAGACTAGAAACTAGTCTATTATATAGACTAGAAACTAGTCTATTATATAGACTAGAAACTAGTCTATTATATAGACTAGAAACTAGTCTATTATATAGACTAGAAACTAGTCTATTATATAGACTAGAAACTAGTCTATTATATAGACTAGAAACTAGTCTATTATATAGACTAGAAACTAGTCTATTATATAGACTAGAAACTAGTCTATTATATAGACTAGAAACTAGTCTATTATATAGACTAGAAACTAGTCTATTATATAGACTAGAAACTAGTCTATTATATAGACTAGAAACTAGTCTATTATATAGACTAGAAACTAGTCTATTATATAGACTAGAAACTAGTCTATTATATAGACTAGAAACTAGTCTATTATATAGACTAGAAACTAGTCTATTATATAGACTAGAAACTAGTCTATTATATAGACTAGAAACTAGTCTATTATATAGACTAGAAACTAGTCTATTATATAGACTAGAAACTAGTCTATTATATAGACTAGAAACTAGTCTATTATATAGACTAGAAACTAGTCTATTATATAGACTAGAAACTAGTCTATTATATAGACTAGAAACTAGTCTATTATATAGACTAGAAACTAGTCTATTATATAGACTAGAAACTAGTCTATTATATAGACTAGAAACTAGTCTATTATATAGACTAGAAACTTTATTATAAGACTAGAAACTAGTCCTATTATATAGACTAGAAACTAGTCTATTATATAGACTAGAAAACTAGTCTATTATATAGACTAGAAACTAGTCTATTATATAGACTAGAAACTAGTCTATTATAAGACTAGAAACTAGTCTATTATATAGACTAGAAACTAGTCTATTATATAGACTAGAAACTAGTCTATCTATATAGACTAGAAACTAGTCTATTATATAGACTAGAAACTAGTCTATTATATAAGACTAGAAACTAGTCTATTATATAGACTAGAAACTAGTCTATTATATAGACTAGGAAACTAGTCTATTATATAGACTAGAAACTAGTCTATTATATAGACTAGAAACTAGTCTATTATATAGACTAGAAACTAGTCTATTAATATAGACTAGAAACTAGTCTATTATATAGACTAGAAACTAGTTCTATTATATTAGACTAGAAACTAGTCTATTATATAGACTAGAAACTAGTCTATTATATAGACTAGAAACTAGTCTATTATATAGACTAGAAACTAGTCTATTATATAGACTAGAAACTAGTCTATTATATAGACTAGAAACTAGTCTATTATATAGACTAGAAACTAGTCTATTATATAGACTAGAAACTAGTCTATTATATAGACTAGAAACTAGTCTATTATATAGACTAGAAACTAGTCTATTATATAGACTAGAAACTAGTCTATTATATAGACTAGAAACTAGTCTATTATATAGACTAGAAACTAGTCTATTATATAGACTAGAAACTAGTCTATTATATAGACTAGAAACTAGTCTATTATATAGACTAGAAACTAGTCTATTATATAGACTAGAAACTAGTCTATTATATAGACTAGAAACTAGTCTATTATATAGACTAGAAACTAGTCTATTATATAGACTAGAAACTAGTCTATTATATAGACTAGAAACTAGTCTATTATATAGACTAGAAACTAGTCTATTATATAGACTAGAAACTAGTCTATTATATAGACTAGAAACTAGTCTATTATATAGACTAGAAACTAGTCTATTATATAGACTAGAAACTAGTCTATTATATAGACTAGAAACTAGTCTATTATATAGACTAGAAACTAGTCTATTATATAGACTAGAAACTAGTCTATTATATAGACTAGAAACTAGTCTATTATATAGACTAGAAACTAGTCTATTATATAGACTAGAAACTAGACTAGACTAGTCTATTATATAGACTAGAAACTAGTCTATTGAGAAACTAGTCTACTAGAAACTGATCTAGAAACTAGTCTATTGTATAGACTAGAAACTGGTCTATTATATAGACTAGAAACTAGTCTATTAACAGAACTGTTATTATAGACTAGAAACTAGTCTATTATATAGACTAGAAACTAGTCTACTACATAGACCAGAAACTAGTCTAGACTAGAAATTTGTGCACCGATGCTAAAGAAATTTGCAACACAGATTTGGATTTAAGAAACATAAAATGAAAGGAGACATGATCAATTTCATTAGTTTATCTTAACATTTTGAGGGACGGACAGGTTACCTGACATTGTTAAGTCAAGAAGCTATTCCGCGTTTCTGGATACTTTTAACGGTAGAATCTAAATCACAATTCTATAATTTATCTTTAAAATATATTAAATTTTATAAAAAAGTTTTCAACCAACTTTCATCCAATTTAAAGTAGTAGAAACTTCGTTGTAACAAGATTTCGATGTGAATAGTTTTATACTTTGTTATAAAATTTTCTAGTGCGTGTACGCGTGTGTGTTTTGTCAAGTCATGGGTCACTTAAGTTGCACGTTCAATTACGTGCAAATATCTATGTCGAACTTTGTCAACATAACATAACAACAGTCATGACAAAATCTTTTCTCTCTTCAGTATGTACACACATACACTTACACACACATACACTTGAATAAAATACATATATACTAAACTTGTATTTATCTTCAACTTTGTTTCAACAAACTAAAATACACTCGTACAAATATCGCCTTGTAACATGACCAACATTAACCCCTCTCATTCTCTGTCTTTATGTCTCGCTCACTCTCTTAATGACCCTATTTCTTTGTTGAACAATGATGAGTTTTGAAACTATAGAATGGTTTATTTATGGTCTTTACCAATACACTTACTCCCGTTTCCTTTAATAGCAACATATACACTCACTTTTATGTTTTTGTTATTATAGACGTAAGACTTGTGCATCATCATAAATGGCAACGACAACATAGACGGTAATAGCAACAACAATTGGAATATGAACAATAATACTAGTGTCAGTTTTCAAATGTAAAATTGCATGTGTATGTCAATGAGTGTAAGTGTGTGTGTGTGTGTGTTAGGAATAATTTTCCAAATATTTGCATTTCATTCATTGTATGCTAAATATTCGCAAGAAATGGAGATAACCGTGATCAGCATGATTTTCTTGAATGAATCTCTTAATCAAATGTGAACTCATTTTGCAGTTTAAGTCCAATACGACATCGGGTATACAGTTATTTGTATTTAGGGGGCAGTAAAGGTTATGGATATTACGTTAAGTGTACTTGTGTGTAGTATTTAATTACTTTATTAACTAATTAACATTTTCGCTTAAATATTAACCATAATTAAAATGTAATTATTAAAGGACACCATTAAACGTAGTGAAACAGGGTACTTGCAGGCAGTTACAATGAGTGTAATGACAAGAAGGAGTCATAATCTCCATAATCCATATCTAAATCGATTTAGGTTGAGAACCTGTATTTTTTTCAAAGAAGTTTCCCAGCAGTATCATGTTTAAAATCTGCAATATTAGACAATAACTTAATCTGGCAGTTATAACTTTGGTTTATTAATTATGTATGTGAAAAGTTTCAAGTATATCGGACCATATTTGACTTTAGCTCCATAATGAGCCCTTTAAAGTATTAAATAGCACTAATTCAAAATTTTTTCATGCACATAAAATGTTCTAAAACTCCATGCTCTCTGAATCATCGTAACATTGTGATGTTTCAGAAAGCGTGCATTTTCTTAAAGGAGCAGTTTTCCAAAATACGTTGCCAATGCACAATGTGTCCAAATCTGTTGTTTATGGAAAGCATTCTGTAAATTTGAACCAATATAGATATCTTACTGAAACCTAACGTGTTTATAGCTGAGGTATTTTTGAGTTGATTTATAATTATCCACCTTTCTCTAGTTAAGCTAAATCGAATTTAGTGATTTCAAGGATGAGTATATGCGCCTTCGCCTTTGCTCTGTTGGATTGAATCTGCATTTGATGGAATTCTTTCATATTGACCCGAAATACACTCGAAAAAAGTTTGCAAAATCAGTTACAGCTGCATAAATCGGTAACTTCTTATCCGACCAAATACTGTCAAAATGCTACAACAACCAGTTTTTGCCCCGATGTATCTCATTATTAAATAAGATTCGTCTGCAAGCACGAGAATTCGTTGGCAGACCATTGTATTACAAGTGGATTTTTGAAGTTAGAAATATCCTTGGCCTAACCAATCGTGAGAAAATCTTTCACTATCTTTTTGAATAGTCATCCGGCTGCTGTATTAATTCTCTGTTCCAAAAAGAAAAAATGGAATGTTTCGCCATCTTCTCTCATTTTAGACGATTTTAAGCTTTGCATGTTCTTCCTCTGCAACTTGGATGTTGATAAAGGGAGTCCAAAAGCATTTGGCATTTGTTCGCCACTGCTTGTTCTTTTCCTTCGTTTCCTGGCTAAAGACCAGAACGTCGTCTTAGGATGAAAAGCCTACTAATATAATAAAGTGGAACTACGTGGGATGGGTCATTCATGCAGATATAACGGCTCATGCCATTGACACCGAAAGAAAGGAGTTAGCGGATAATTTTCCTGAATCAATAATTGGTCAAGTAGGATTTCAGCATTAAATTTTGAAAAAATGCGAATACATTAGGGGAAGACTGCAATCATAAAAGAATTTGAAAAAGGGGAATTGAATAGCTTTTTTATCGACTTTGAAGAATTAACTTTTGATTGAGATAAAATGGATGCTACTTAAGCAATAAGTGTTTAAATTCGGTCACAGCTCAACAAGGTGAATGGAAGCAACACTTTTCGTTCAAGCCATTGAAATAAGAGTGCGATATGATATTGTTCTAACGCCGTACGGGCTCTAATCTTTTAGAGAGTGGATTAAACGTATACACGTTAATATCGTACCCTAGAGAAGAAAGACATGGAGATAATGGAACTCTTCCCAGCATTTGTAGATTCGAGATCCCGCAACTTCAACCACATCTTCTGATAACTATGAGTGTCTAGTAGTCTCTCTGCATTGTTTAGGTAAAGTATTAAAATTATCTCTTCATAAAATTATTTGGGGAAAATTTTAAAAATATTATAAATTCGCTTAAATGTTGATAACTTTCTAAAAGTCATTTCCACTATAATAATTCATATGCATTCTGCTCAGAATCATTAAAAAGGATATAAAAATTGGAAATAAAATCAACAGCTATAACGTCATCATTCAACATACAGTTATTCTACCCCCAAATCCTGTATTTGTATTAAACAGAACAACAACAACTGTTTTCAATTGCTTCTTGCTTCTTGATGCCTTCGTAATATACAGAAAAATTGAAATGAAATGAAATGAAAGAGGAGAAAATAAGAAGAAGAAAAAAAAAACATAAACTTTAAATCCATAACACAGAAAAGCAGCAAAGTAATAATGGTAGCTGTGTGACCCAATTTACTAGTTTTATCCCATACACTTCTTGCAACACAACACAATTATTCAATTGCCTCAATTGCAACAGACACACTTATACACATATACACTTCACTTTAACATTTTAGTTCCTTCTTCCTATACATTACGCTAAACCACAAATCTGGAAATCTCTAGAAAATGCTGGGAAGAGGGAGAAGAACGGAGGGGTTGGTCAAATATAAAAGCGTTTAAACATAAAAAACAAACAAATGCACTTTTTTTTAAATGTATTAGTTCATCATCAACCATCCAACGAACCAATCCAGCAGCTTTCATATCTTTCAACTTCATTATTGTGTATTGATCGTAATCAATATGTATTTACAGCAACAACAACAATTGTAAATGCAACAATATTACAATTTAATGACTAACTGACAAACTGACTGTCATCTACCATCTGAAAGTAAATAAAGAAAATATAACTGTAAACTCTTAACATTTTGCTTGACGGTACTATGGGTATGAGAGAAGAAGATACTTGAGGAAATAAGTTTATAATTTCTGATCGATAAAGAGGATTAACTAAGGATTTTAAGTGAATTATTATAAGTTTTAAAGAACGCTTCCTTAAATTGTTCCGGAATTGAAATATCAAAGCTCAATATATGGCATCTGTTATGTTAAAAGGTCGGAGGAGTCCATTAAATATTTGGATATTGATATTTTTGACATATATCAAATTCACATCAGGAAGGATCTACCATTTTCCGATTAAAGTATCTAAAGGTTAACCTAAGTATATTGCGAATAAAGATAATTGATTTCAACGATATTCATCTTCATAATGCTTTTGTTAGGGAACTGTTAAAACTTAATTTTAAAAAAATAAAGTTTCTTTCATTTCACAGGTCCTTTAACTCGGATATTCAACACTCCCATCTTTGTAAATTAGATTAAAATTTTGATATAAAAATGGTCAAATCCAGACGAATCTGTAGACAGCTTTTGAAAGTGTTAAGCCTCAATTAGAAACCTTAGATTCAGTTTTGTTATTAAAAGAGAAAAACAACTGGAGATATGGATTAGAAATTTGTATCTAATAAATCTCAAATTTGTATATAAAATAGGTCGAAGCCGGAAAGGTTTAAACATTACCCGATGGGATAGTTACGACCTGACCAGGCAATCTCATTCATACTTTTTCCTTTGAATTTAATTATAGTGTTTTTAGTTATAAATCAAAATTATTTTTCTGATCGTTTAAAGATTTCGATTAACAGACTTAAGAACTTATAAACATGTTGATGTAGAATAGAAGAAATTAAAAAGGGACTTCACATAGCTCCAAAGGGTATTATGAATGGTAAATGTTAACTATTATCGTAGTTTTAACAAGTGAACAAGATCAATTAGAGTTTTCGAAACTTATTACAATTTGGATAAAGAATGAACTAAATTTGAAAGAATCAACTTATGGTTTCAACAAGAACTATGACTCGAAAAATACTTAATATTTTAGGTGTTTTGACTAAAGAAAAGAACATGAGTTTAATCGATTAAAAATATTTTATAGACTCGAATTGGAAAGTATCTATATAAACATATAAGATATTTAGCTTTGATAAAGGTGCAACTCAAAGTTTTGATACCTCAGATTTTTGATACTTAATGTACACAACATTTCCAAAAATCTCTTAAAAAAATCTCACTCGGATAACATTACCTGGTTGCGTATTAATATCTACTTTTTGATCTGCTGAATCTATGATTTTAAATTTATGTCTCCATGGGGAAACGGTACGATTGCAGAATGAGCTACTTCGGATGTTCAATTTTCTAACCACTTGTCGAATTTTTATTTCTTAAGTAATTTTAAACGACACCTTTAAAAAATACTCAAAGTATCAAATCCATCGATCAAAAGTTACAGATTTATTTTCCAAAATACCGATACTGTCCCACTTTACGCCCCCGTATAAGTTGGAATATTGTTCTTCAAAATTAATGAAGTTACAGTATTAAGCAAAGAGCAGAACTTTCAAATTAATTAATCAGTCCTGTCTAGAACTTGAGAATCTTCAATCTAAACATATATTGATGAACTTCACAATTTATTACCGAATTCTATCCCATTGTGAATTTCCTGTCTATTTGATCTGTCAGTCAGTATGTCTGTCAAACATTCAATAGCTTTTAGTAGTTGTTTGTTCTGTTTATATAGACTCGAGATACACAGACTATTTTTCTGATTCCCTTCCTGTTCGCATTCACCACCATTCCATAGAACCAAAAAAAAATGCAATCCTTTTAAAATCTTGTGTATATTTTTTCTTGCTTTCTTGCTCTCCTGCATTTTTGCTATTTGAGCCATTTGGTCTTAGTGCTTATCCCCGTTTTTCATTTACCTTTTAGTGTCGAGTTGTTTGGCGTTGAGTTTCTGTTTTTGTTTTTTTTTATATTGTCGAAGTTTGTATTTTTTCACCTTAAAACTTTTGCTAAAGTCCGGAAAAATGTAAAATTAATTTCTGGCGATTTCCTTCCTTCATGATGAACTCATCAAAGTGATGACATCCGTTTCCGTTTTAAACTCTTCATTTTCTTCTTATAACTTGTTTGTTTCTTCACTTCTCATCTGTGTGTGTATTTTTTTGCGCTTTCTTGTATTCTCATAATCATCATCATCCTCTTTTCATCGACATCATCATCATCATATTTTTCATATTCATCTATATTGTTGGTTTAGCAAAGTGCATATATGTGTGTGTGTGTTTATATTTGTATGTATTTTTTATGTCGGCATGTTCTCAAGTGTACAGCTGAGAGTGCAATGGAGTAATTGCATGTTGAGCCGACAGATGCCAGACGTACTGAATACATAAACGTAATAATTTTGCAAAAACAAAAAAAAAATACATTCAAGTGTTGGTTCCTTTTTTCTCGCTTTCCTTCTTCATTTCATTCTTTCTTTTATTTCGTTTTTAATATTTCACGTAGGTTCATTGTAAATGTTAAATGGGGAGTGTGAGGGTGGTTATTATGAGGGTTAAATAATATGAGGTTTTAGTTATTTTTAAAATCATAAATTTAAGTTTCATTTGAAAGAACTTCAAAATGTTTGAGAGAAAAATATGGATTTGTTTGGTGGAACAAGTTTGGAAGTTTTATTTTAAAAGCATAGAGTTATATGAAATAGCGTCCACATATGTGGCAATTGCAGTAACCAGTAAATTTCTTGACACGATATCACATTACCTGCAATATGTGATCCGAACTTTAATCTGGGGAAAACAGAGTTCGTTTTTTACCCTTAAAAACACAAGATTGTCCATTACCAAGCGCTGAATGTCACAGAAGAGAGTACGAAGTATTGTTCTGGATTCCAAACTCTCATGACATCGGAATATTATGGAAGGTCTTCAAAAGAGGCAAAAATTGCTTTGATCAGAAGAACCATTGGGTAATCCTTGGTTACCGCTAGAATCGAGGACCAGAGACATTACTACTTTGCCAGAAATAAGGATCATAAGTTAGGGTGCATGGACGAGTAGAGGAAAAAATCATGCATTCATTTAAGGGAATTTAGTAAACTCTAACAATATGTTCGCATATAGTGGATAGTGTTTACAGTTTTGTTGTTGTAATAGTTCGGCTGTAACCCCTATTTCTTTCTTAGGGAAAAAAACTTTCATTTGATACAACTGTCGCTGGGTTGACAACCTTTGGTCGAGTGTAACTCGGGTAGTTCCGGAACGGAGATCCAATTGTCGTGTCATAACTACCGATGAATCTTTTATCACAATCGAAGATTTAAGCCAAATTAACGCGACGGTTCCAAGTCCCGAAATGGCTATGTTGTGGATTCTATATCCCAGCTCTCAGGAAGTGTAGTTCTATAAAACTGCCGAATTTTTGTTTTCTTTATGCAGATATCTCGGCAAATTGTTAAGCTGGGATGGAAGTAGTCGAATTTGTAGTGACAGTATGGTTCGTGAATGCCTTAATCTGGGTAATTCTATAGTAATTTCGCAATATTTTGACACTGCTTAGAACACACATAACTTTTGGTTACGAGGAGAGGAGACATTTAATCGGCAAATCGCTAATTTTGACGTATGATAGAGGGTCAAGTGAAATGACCTGTTCGATATCGAGGTAAATGTTGTCCCCATATGCTTTCAAATAATTTAATTCATTGTCCCTGGAGAGAGAACATTCTTGCTCCAATTGTAGTGATCATCGGTCACTGCGTTATAGGTTTGCGTTCTGTAGAAGTAGCGGTTAGGTGGAGGAAGAAATTTGTTATTTTCTTTGCCTTCACTCTTCGTGTTAAGGAGCTATATTTTCGGGAGATCCTTTCGGCATCAATTGGTTGAACTTCTGAATGTTGGTAACGGGTAACATAAAGGAATTCCTTTTGTGAGTTAAACCTTTCATGGAGATTTCAGTGCCGTTGCCTATGAGTCATACCATTTGGAACTATAACTGATAAAAATTGGTATATTGATTTAAGAAATGTAGATCTTTCATATCTTGTGGCAGTTAATTTTAAAGACCCATAATTGTGGGCTCGTAATAGAAAGATGAAAAATATTCCTTTTAGAACGAAGGGTATGGCGTAGGGTAGTGTTTAAAGTGCTTTTCTTTTTTTTCCCGACCAAAATTTAAACATAAAAAAGTCTCTTAGCATTCCCCAACATGGATATTGAGAAAAAAGAGAAGTTCCCTACCACGACATCACACATAGAGGGAATTGAACCAAGCTGCGGCAGGCAAATCAACTTAGGTTGAATTAAGATAATAAAGAAAAAGAAACAAAGCTCCAATAAAAATAATCACCAAAGAGGGGAATTATTATTTGTGAGCTTAATAAAGAGGTACAGGGCATGCGTTTGGAGCATAGCTGATAGAGAAATTTCTGATAGTGTAGAGTGTATCTAAGAGGTTTTTGGATATTGGATAATCACCATAAGCATTGTTGGTTTTAAATAGAACTTAATGAAGATTATGGAAAGACCCGCATATAATTTGGTTTTCTGATTTCAGTTTAATAGTTCGATTTGTTATTGTGATCTAACATTTATGTTAGACATATGAGGTTTAAAGCATTTTTTTTGGGATGCGAGTTATTGTATATTATGGACCTAAAAATCCGAACATCTATTTCGGTTGAAATTTACTGTTTTAAATCATATTTAAACACAATTACAATGTATATATGATATTTGTGCACTTTAAAGTGAAATTCGGGAGAGGTTTGCATAGGATCTGCGAGAAATGATGAACCGATCTCTTAGCACATTGTTTAAGAATATCACAAAATATTTTTAGGCTTTTTATGTTAACAGATACTATTCGGGAGGACATTTATATAGGTTCTTTGTGATTTTAGACTGATTCTAAATACTTTTTAACTGAACTTAAAAATACTTCGCTCCTAATTTCATTAGGATATCTACCTGAATTCTGGTCATAAGCTATATATTGACAATTAGCCGGACAGACGGTTAATCGACTCAGAAAATGATTCTGCGGTGGTCGAACCGCAATATTTCTGTCCTTTACAAACATTTAAACGAAGATAGGCGTATAAACAAATACTGACCGATATTTGGATAGAAATTCAGCAGAAACTATAATCGAATTGCTGAATGAAAACATTATTATTGTATGCAATCTAATAAAATCGGCTCATAACATTAATAATTTCGGAATGTTACCCGGTCATTGTGAAGAACTAGCAAGACGAGTAATATTTACTATGAGCTATAATGTTTCGGTCAATATTTATACATCGGTATATAGAAAATTAGGTCTACTCTTAAAAAATTATAACGATATTGATAATAAAAACAATTTTATGAAAAAGAACTTATCTAGAAACTATTTACATTATTTTGTTTTTCTTAATTTCCAAAAATCTTTAAAAATTTCCGAAAATGTCTTTATGAGTTTTTCTATATCTCTTAAACCGATATCGGGACACAAAAAAATTTTACTAGAACATAAGCTTTTTAAAGTTTTAGCTGTGCAATTTCTGAAATGAAACCGAGAATAAAAGTGTTATGAATAAAAAAATGGTTGAATTCGAGAAACACTGATTCTTACGAAATTGAGATTTTGAAACTTTTTTGCACTAAACAAAAGCCCATAAGTAGTATTTGAGAAGAATATACATTAAGATTACTGAAGAATAATTTCTTATATCACAAAAAATGTGTTACTTCCCTTTTTTGGGGAAGAAATCGGCGAAAATCGACATTTTTGGAAAATTCCAATTTGAAAGCTTATAACTTTTGATTTCATAAATATATTTATAAAAATTTTTATTTCAGGAATTATGTTATTAGATCTTAATAAAATAAAGATATTTTAAAAAATCGGTTGAAAGCTGAAGTTGCTATAGCACAAAAAGTTCGCGAAGATCCATCAAAAATTAAAACATAGTTTTTTTAACTAAATATCTCTTAAACTATAAAAGATAGCTGCCAATAAGACGAGGTTTTTTGTTGACCTTCGACACCGCAATTGACTCTTGTATTTAAAATCGGTTCAAGATATAAATAATTCTGAATCATTTTAAATATTTTAAAGCTTGAAACATCCTTATTTGAGACCCTATGGAAGGGCAACAGAGTCTTAGGTTTACTAAGTCCCATATTTGAAAGAATTGTAAAAATTAAACATTTTCCAATTCAGTACTAAACGGAATTCAATTTTAAATTTAAATTCCTCATCACAGACAAAATTTCCTTGAAAATAAATTTCGTTCCAAAACTAAATTTCTCCCAACTTTTGTTATTAAATAATAACTTTTCAACAAAAGAAAGAGAATAAATAAATAATTAATTAACTAAACTATTTCCAATGGAAAGAAAAACAATGTGTCCCATTTAGGAAAAAGAGGAAACTATTGAAGCATCTCTTAATTGATGAAAAATTTAATTATTTAATCAAGAAAAAAAGGAACTTAAAACATTTCCGCAAATAATTTTCATATGAACAACACGCACACAGACACAAACACATATACATGCTCTACCAAACACACTCTCTTTCCTATCAAACATTTGGTAGTTTAAAATTGTTGCGGACGCCACTTCTTAGTAACTTCTGGAAGATAGCGAGAAGTTTTTCGGCAGATTACAAAAACAAAATTTATTAATTATTGTCACTTCATATTCTTGGAGTATAAGATGAAAGCGTCTTTGAGAAATTGTTCAGAAGATAAAGACAGAGAACAAAATACATTCCAAATGTCACTTTGATCTTCTCGGATTATATAAGGAAGTGTCTTCCAGAAGATGTTTAGGATATAGAAAATAATTGTGTAAATTACTTTTCAAATATATTACTATTGCTACGTGATCTTCTCGGAATATAAAAAGAAGTGTTTTCAGGAAGTTATTAAGAAGATAGTAAATGATTTAAAAAAAAATTCATTTTTACTATTGTCACTTGTTCTTTACGGAGTATATAAAGAAGTGACTTCCAGAAGTTATTTAGAAGATATTGCTTTATTTTTGTGTTTTCATTCTACAGTTACCTGCTTTTGTCTTTCAACTTTGAATTAGAGTAAATAGTTCATTAGTTCCAGAAATCTGCGGGAAGTCACTTCAAAATAGAACTGTTGTTCCCGGCGGAAGATGATTTTTATGATACTTTTGCTCAACTTCTTGATGATGAACTTCAACTTCTGAAAGACTCTTCCAAGCCACTTCCACAACAAAAAATGTTTGCAGGGTCATTTGGCGATGACGATGATGATGTGTTTGATGAGTGCGTTTTTCAAGTGATACAAAAAAGGAGCGAAGAAAAGAAAGAAAAAAACAAAACCAAAATTCCTATTTTATTGAAAAAGGATGTGCTCCGTTAGAGCAGAGTGCAATACAAAACGACAAAAGTTGTAGTTGTGGGCGTTTGCTGGTTAAGAGCTGATGTGTATGAGTCTGTATGTGTGATAAATTACGACCCTAAACTGAGTTTGGTAACTAGTTGTTGCAGTTTTTGTT
>PYHX02000495.1:16575615-16615341 GCA_004302925.2 Cochliomyia hominivorax
CACTATCTTTTTGAATGGTCATCCGGCTGCTGTATTAATTCTCTGTTCCAAAAAGAAAAATGAAATGTTTCGCCATCTTCTCTCATTTAAGACGATTTTAAGCTCTGCAAGTTCTTCCTCTGCAACTTGGATGTTGATAAAGGGAGTCAAAAAGCATTTGGCATTTGTTCGCCACTGCTTAGTATTCGGTTATCACACACCTATCGTTTCCTGGCTAGAGACTAGAAGGTCGTCTTAGGATGAAAAGCCTACTAATTCTTTAAGTTGCAGCTACGTGGGATGGATCATAAATGCACTTATAGCGGGCCATTGACACCGAAAGAAAGGTGTTATCGGATAATTTTCCTGACTCAATAATTGGTCAATTAGGATTTCAGCATTTAATTTTAAAAGAATGCGAAGGGATAAAGGGAAGATTACAATCTAAAAAAATTAAAAAAGGGGTATTGAATAACTTTTTTATCGACTTTAAAGAGTTAAATTTTGATTGATGTTGTTTAAGCAATAAGTGTTTAAAATCGTCCAAGCATGAAATAAGGGTGCGATATGACGTTTCTCTCACGCCTTATCGGTAGATTAACCGTACACACGTTAATATCGTACCATTTTTATATAACTGGTACCCTAGAGAAGAAAGACATAAAGGTAATGGAACACTTCTTAGCATTTGTAGATTTGAGATCCCGCAACTTCAACCACATCTTCTGATAACTATGAGAGTCTAGTAGTCTCCCTACATTGTTTGGGTAAAGTATTAAAATTATCTCGTCATGAAATTATTTGGGGGAAATTTTAAAAATATTATAAATTTGCTTAAATGTTGATAACTTTCTAAAAGTCATTTCCACTATAATAATTCATATGCATTCTGCTCCGAATCATTAAAAAGGATATAAAAATTGGAAATAAAATCAACAGCTATAACGTCATCATTCAACATACAGTTATTCTACCCCCCAAATCCTGTATTTGTATTAAACAGAACAACAACAACTGTTTTCAATTGCTTCTTGATGCCTTCGTAATATACAGGAAAATTGAAATGAAATGAAAAGAGGAGAAAATAAGAAGAAGAAAAAAAAACAACATAAACTTTAAATCCATAACACAGAAAAGCAGCAAAGTAATAATGGTAGCTGTGTGACCCAATTTACTAGTTTTATCCCATACACTTCTTGCAACACAACACAATTATTCAATTGCCTCAATTGCAACAGACACACTTATACACATATACACTTCACTTTAACATTTTAGTTCCTTCTCTCTATACATTACGCTAAACCACAAACCTGGAAATCTCTAGAAAAAGCTGGGAAGGGGGAGAAGAACGGAGGGGTTGGTCAAATATAAAAGCGTTTAAACATAAAAAACAAACAAATGCACTTTTTTTTTAATGTATTAGTTCATCATCAACCATCCAACGAACCAATCCAGCAGCTTTCATATCTTTCAACTTCATTATTGTGTATTGATCGTAATCAATATGTATTTACAGCAACAACAACAATTGTAAATGCAACAATATTACAATTTAATGACTAACTGACAAACTGACTGTCATCTACCATCTGAAAGTAAATAAAGAAAATATAACTGTAAACTCTTAACATTTTACTTGACGGTACTATGGGTATGGGAGATGAAGTTACTAATGGAATTAAGTTTATAATTTCTGATCGATAAGGAGGATTAACTAAGGATTTTAAGTGAATTATTATTAGTTTTAAGGAACGCTTCCTTAAATTGTTCCGGAATTGAGATATCAAAGCTCAATATATGGCATCTGTTATGTTAAAAGGTCGGAGGAGTATATTGAATATTTGGATATTGATATTTTTGAAATATCAAATTCACATCAGGAAGCATCTACCATTTTCCGATTAAAGTATCTAAAGGTTAACCTAAGTATATTGCGAATAAAGATAATTGATTTCAACGATATTCATCTTCATAATGCTTTTGTTAGGGAAATATTATAAACTTAATTTTAAAAAAATAAAGTTTCTTTCATTTCACAGGTCCTTTAACTCTAATATTCAACACTCCTATCTTTGTAAATTAGATTAAAATTTTGATATAAAAATGGTCAAATCCAGACGAATCTGTAGACAGCTTTTGAAAGTGTTAAGCCTCAATTAGAAACCTTAGATTCAGTTTTGTTATTAAAAGAGAAAAACAACTGGAGATATGGATTAGAAATTTGTATCTAATAAATCTCTTAATTTGTATATAAAATAGGTCGAAGCCGGAAAGGTTTAAACATTACCCGATGGGGTAGTTACGACTTGACCAGGCAATCTCATTCATACTTTTTCCTTTGAATTTAATTATAGTGTTTTTAGTTAGAAATCAAAATAATTTTTCTGATCGTTTAAAGATTTCGATTAACAGACTTAAGAACTTATAAACATGTTGATGTAGAATAGAAGAAATTAAAAAGGGACTTCACATAGCTCCAAAGGGTATTATGAATGGTAAATGTTAACTATTATCGTATTTTTAACAAGGGAACAAGATCAATTAGAGTTTTCAAAACTTATTACAATTTGGATAAAGAATGAACTAAATTTGAAAGAATCAACTTATGGTTTCAACAAGAACTATGACTCGAAAAATACTTAATATTTTAGGTGTTTTTGACTAAAGAAAAGAACATGAGTTTAATCGATTAAAAATATTTTATAGACTCGAATTGGAATGTATCTATATAAACATATAAGATATTTAGCTTTGATAAAGGTGCCACTCAAAGTTTTGATACCTCAGATTTTTGATACTTAATGTACACAACATTTCCAAAAATCTCTTTAAAAAAATCTCACTCGGATAACATTACCCTGGTTGGGTATAAATATCTACTTTTTGATCGGCTGAATGTATGATTTTAAATTTATGTCTCCATGGGGAAACGGTACGATTGCAGAATGAGCTACTTCGGATGTTCAATTTTCTAACCACTTGTCGAATTTTTATTTCTTAAGTATTTTTAAACGACACCTTTAAAAAATACTCAAAGTATCAAATCCATCGATCAAAAGTTACAGATTTATTTTCCAAAATACCGATACTGTCCCACTTTACGCCCCCGTATAAGTTGGAATATTGTTCTTCAAAATTAATGAAGTTACAGTATTAAGCAAAGAGCAGAACTTTCAAATTAATTAATCAGTCCTGTCTAGAACTTGAGAATCTTCAATCTAAACATATATTGATGAACTTCACAATTTATTACCGAATTCTATCCCATTGTGAATTTCCTGTCTATTTGATCTGTCAGTCAGTATGTCTGTCAAACATTCAATAGCTTTTAGTAGTTGTTTGTTCTGTTTATATAGACTCGAGATACACAGACTATTTTTCTGATTCCCTTCCTGTTCGCATTCACCACCATTCCATAGAACCAAAAAAAAAAATGCAATCCTTTTAAAATCTTGTGTATATATTTTTCTTGCTTTCTTGCTCTCCTGCATTTTTGCTATTTGAGCCATTTGGTCTTAGTGCTTATCCCCGTTTTTCATTTACCTTTTAGTGTCGAGTTGTTTGGCGTTGAGTTTCTGTTTTTGTTTTTTTTTTTCATATTGTCGAAGTTCGTATTTTTTCACCTTAAAACTTTTGCTAAAGTCCGGAAAAATGTAAAATTAATTTCTGGCGATTTCCTTCCTTCATGATGAACTCATCAAAGTGATGACATCCGTTTCCGTTTTAAACTCTTCATTTTCTTCTTATAACTTGTTTGTTTCTTCACTTCTCATCTGTGTGTGTATTTTTTGCGCTTTCTTGTATTCTCATCATCATCATCCTCTTTTCATCGACATCATCATCATCATATTTTTCATATTCATCTATATTGTTGGTTTAGCAAAGTGCATATATGTGTGTGTGTGTTTATATTTGTATGTATTTTTTATGTCGGCATGTTCTCAAGTGTACAGCTGAGAGTGCAATGAAGTAATTGCATGTTGAGCCGACAGATGCCAGACGTACTGAATACATAAACGTAATAATTTTGCAAAAACAAAAAAAAAAATACATTCAAGTGTTGGTTCCTTTTTTCTCGCTTTCCTTCTTCATTTCATTCTTTCTTTTATTTCGTTTTTAATATTTCACGTAGGTTCATTGTAAATGTTAAAGGGGAGTGTGAAGGGTGGTTATTATGAGGGTTAAATAATATGAGGTTTTAGTTATTTTTTAAAATCATAAATTTAAGTTTCATTTGAAAGAACTTCAAAATGTTTGAGAGAAAAATATGGATTTGTTTTGTGGAACAAGTTTGGAAGTTTTATTTTAAAAGCATAGAGTTATATGAAATAGCGTCCACATATGTGGCAATTGCAGTAACCAGTAAATTTCTTGACACGATATCACATACCTGCAATATGTGATCCGAGCTTTAATCTGGGGAAAACAGAGTTCGTTTTTTACCCTTAAAAACACAAGATTGTCCATTACCAAGCGCTGAATGTCACAGAAGAGAGTACGAAGTATTCAGTATTGTACTGGATTCCAAACTCTCATGACATCGGAATATTATGGAAGGTCTTCAAAAGAGGCAAAAATTGCTCTGTTCAGAAGAACCATTGGGTAATCCTTGGTTACCGCTAGAATGGAGGACCAGAGACATTATTACTTTGCCAGAAATAAGGATCATAAGTTAGGGTGCATGGACGAGTAGAGGAAAAATCATGCATTCATTTAAGGGAATTTAGTAAACTCTAACAATATGTTCGCATATAGTGGATAGTGTTTACAGTTTTGTTGTTGTAATAGTTCGGCTGTAACCCCTATTTCTTTCTTAGGGAAAAAAACTTTCATTTGATACAACTGTCGCTGGGTTGACAACCTTTGGTCGAGTGTAACTCGGGTAGTTCCGGAACGGAGATCCAATTGTCGTGTCATAACTACCGATGAATCTTTTATCACAATCGAAGATTTAAGCCAAGTTAACGCGACGGTTCCAAGTCCCGAAATGGCTATGTTGTGGATTCTATATCCCAGCTCTCAGGAAGTGTAGTTCTATAAAACTGCCGAATTGCTGTTTTCTTTATGCAGATATCTCGGCAAATTGTTAAGCTGGGATGGAAGTAGTCGAAATTGTAGTGACAGTATGGTTCGTGAATGTCTCAATCTGGGTAATTCTATAGTAATCTGACAATATTTTGGACACTGCTTAGAACACACATAACTTTTGGTTACGAGGAGAGGAGACATCTAATCGGCAAATCGCTAATTTTGACGTATGATAGAGGGTCAAGTGAAATAACCTGTTCGATATCGAGGTAAATATGTTCCCTATATGCTCTAAATAATTTAATTCATTGTCCCTGGAGAGAGAACCTTCTTGCTCCAATTGTAGTGATCATCGTTCACTGCGTTATAGGTTTGCGTTCTGTAGAAGTAGCGGTAAGGTGGAGGAAGAAATTTGTTATTTTCTTTGCCTTCACTCTTCGTGTTAAGGAGCTATATTTTCGGGAGATCCTTTCGGCATCAATTGGTTGAACTTCTGAATGTTGGTAACGGGTAACATAAAGGAATTCCTTTTGTGAGTTAAACCTTTCATGGAGATTTCAGTGCCGTTGCCTATGAGTCATACCATTTGGAACTATAACTGATAAAAATTGGTATATTGATTTAAGAAATGTAGATCTTTCATATCTTGTGGCAGTTAATTTTAAAGACCCATAATTGTGGGCTCGTAATAGAAAGATGAAAAATATTCCTTTTAGAACGAAGGGTATGGCGTAGGGTAGTGTTTAAAGTGCTTTTCTTTTTTTTTCCCGACCAAAATTTAAACATAAAAAAGTCTCTTAGCATTCCCCGACATGGATATTGAGAAAAAAGAGAAGTTCCCTACCACGACATCACACATAGAGGGAATTGAACCAAGCTGCGGCAGGCAAATCAACTTAGGTTGAATTAAGATAATAAAGAAAAAGAAACAAAGCTCCAATAAAAATAATCACCAAAGAGGGGAATTATTATTTGTGAGCTTAATAAAGAGGTACAGGGCATGCGTTTGGAGCATAGCTGATAGAGAAATTTCTGATAGTGTAGAGTGTATCTAAGAGGTTTTTGGATATTGGATAATCACCATAAGCATTGTTGGTTTTAAATAGAACTTAATGAAGATTATGGAAAGACCCGCATATAATTTGGTTTTCTGATTTCAGTTTAATAGTTCGATTTGTTATTGTGATCTAACATTTATGTTAGACATATGAGGTTTAAAGCATTTTTTTGGGATGCGAGTTATTGTATATTATGGACCTAAAAATCCGAACATCTATTTCGGTTGAAATTTACTGTTTTAAATCATATTTAAACACAATTACAATGTATATATGATATTTGTGCACTTTAAAGTGAAATTCGGGAGAGGTTTGCATAGGATCTGCGAGAAATGATGAACCGATCTCTTAGCACATTGTTTAAGAATATCACAAAATATTTTTAGGCTTTTTATGTTAACAGATACTATTCGGGAGGACATTTATATAGGTTCTTTGTGATTTTAGACTGATTCTAAATACTTTTTAACTGAACTTAAAAATACTTCGCTCCTAATTTCATTAGGATATCTACCTGAATTCTGGTCATAAGCTATATATTGACAATTAGCCGGACAGACGGTTAATCGACTCAGAAAATGATTCTGCGGTGGTCGAACCGCAATATTTCTGTCCTTTACAAACATTTAAACGAAGATAGGCGTATAAACAAATACTGACCGATATTTGGATAGAAATTCAGCAGAAACTATAATCGAATTGCTGAATGAAAACATTATTATTGTATGCAATCTAATAAAATCGGCTCATAACATTAATAATTTCGGAATGTTACCCGGTCATTGTGAAGAACTAGCAAGACGAGTAATATTTACTATGAGCTATAATGTTTCGGTCAATATTTATACATCGGTATATAGAAAATTAGGTCTACTCTTAAAAAATTTATAACGATATTGATAATAAAAACAATTTTATGAAAAGAACTTATCTAGAAACTATTTACATTATTTTGTTTTTCTTAATTTCCAAAAATCTTTAAAAATTTCCGAAAATGTCTTTATGAGTTTTTCTATATCTCTTAAACCGATATCGGGACACAAAAAATTTTACTTATAAATAAAAAATGAAACAGAATAAAAGTATGAAAAAAAAATGGTTTTCGAAAACACTGATTCTTACGAAATTTGAGATTTTGAAACTTTTTTGCACTAAACAAAAGCCCATAAAGTAGTATTTGAGAAGAATATACATTAAGATTACTGAAGAATAATTTCTTATATCACAAAAAATGTGTTACTCCTTTTTTGGGGAGAAATCGGCGAAAATCGACATTTTTTAAAATTCCAATTTGAAAGCTTATAACTTTTGATTTCATAAATATATTTATAAAAATTTTTATTTCAGGAATTATGTTATTAGATCTTAATAAAATAAAAGATATTTTAAAAAATCGGTTGAAAGCTGAAGTTGCTATAGCACAAAAAGTTCGCGAAGATCCATCAAAAATTAAAACATAGTTTTTTTAACTAAATATCTCTTAAACTATAAAAGATAAGCTGCCAATAAGACGAGGTTTTTTGTTGACCTTCGACACCGCAATTGACTCTTGTATTTAAAATCGGTTCAGATATAAATAATCTGAATCATTTTAAATATTTTTAAAGCTTGAAACATCCTTATTTGAGACCGTATGGGACGGGCAACAGAGTCTTAGGTTTACTAAGTCCATATTTGAAAGAATTGTACAAATTAAACATTTTTCAATTTAGTACTAAACGGAATTCAATTTTAAATTTAAATTCCTCATCACAGACAAAATTTCCTTGAAAATAAATTTCGTTCCAAAACAAAATTTCTCCCAACTTTTGTTATTTAAATAATAACTTTTCAACAAAAGGAAGAGAATAAATAAATAAATAATTAATTAACTAAACTATTTCCAATGGAAAGAAAAACAAAGTGTCCCATTTAGGAAAAAAGGAAACTATTGAAGCATCTCTTAATTGATGAAAAATTTAATTTATTTAATCAACAAAAAAAGGAACTCAAAACATTTCCGCAAATAATTTTCATATGAACAACACGCACACAGACACAAACACATATACATGCTCTACCAAACACACTCTCTTTCCTATCAAACATTTGGTAGTTAAAATTGTTGCGGACGCCACTTCTTAGTAACTTCTGGAAGATAGCGAGAAGTTTTTCGCAGATTTACAAAAACAAAATTTATAATTATTGTCACTTCATATTCTTGGAGTATAGATGAAAGCGTCTTTGAGAAATTGTTCAGAAGATAATAGATAAAGAACAAAATACATTCCAAATAACACTTGATCTTCTCGGATTATATAAAGAAGTGTCTTCCAGAAGATGTTTAGGATATAGAAAATAATTGTGTAAATTACTTTTCAAAATATATTACTATTGCTACGTGATCTTCTCGGAATATAAAAAGAAGTGTTTTCAGGAAGTTATTAAGAAGATAGTAAATGATTTAAAACAAAAATTCATTACTATTGTCACTTGTTCTTTACGGAGTATATAAAGAAGTGACTTCCAGAAGTTATTTAGAAGATATTGCTTTATTTTGTGTTTTCATTCTACAGTTACCTGCTTTTGTCTTTCAACTTTGAATTAGAGTAAATAGTTCATTAGTTCCAGAAATCTGCGGGAAGTCACTTCAAAATAGAACTGTTGTTCCCGGCGGAAGATGATTTTTATGATACTTTTGCTTCAACTTCTTGATGATGAACTTCAACTTCTGAAAGACTCTTCCAAGCCACTTCCACAACAAAAAATGTTTGCAGGGTCATTTGGCGATGACGATGATGATGTGTTTGATGAGTGCGTTTTTCAAGTGATACAAAAAAGGAGCGAAGAAAAGAAAGAAAAAAACAAAACACAAAATTCCTATTTTATTGAAAAAGGATGTGCTCCGTTAGAGCAGAGTGCAATACAAAACGACAAAGTTGTAGTTGTGGGCGTTTGCTGGTTAAGAGCTGATGTGTATGAGTCTGTATGTGTGATAAATTACGACCTAAATGAGTTTGGTAATAGTTGTTGCATTTTTGTTCATACCACAAGAAAGCAAAAAATGCAACAACAACAACAAAAAAAGGACAAGGTGACATTACGACTACTTTGTGTATACAAAATCATCATCATATGATGTTATTTTTTTCATTTTGTTGCTCTGGTTGTTGTTATTGTCGTTTATTTTATGATGAACATGTTGATGAAATACCCGACAACAGAGTAACAGTAGCAGCAACAACAAAAAATATGGGGAAAATCGTGTATTTGTAAGTTAAAAATAAAAATCAATGTATTTTATTTTCATCTTTTTCTTTTTTCTTTTTTAACTTATTTCTGTTGTTTCGAACATTTTGTTTAACAAAATGTTACACACGCAGCAGACTTGGCCATAAAATTTAAGTGCCAGACTAAGTTTATTGAATATAAAAACAACAAAATATGAAAGGAAGAAGAAAAAAAATATATAAAAACTGCAACAATAAAAAAAGTTTTTTTCCCCCGCTTGCAATTTGCTAGTAAAACGGAGTCAACAGTGGGATGAAAAATGAATTAAATTGTTAAAAATTCTATTCTTATTGAAAATATGATGAAATTTCAGTTCTAGATTCAGTTTTTGATTCAATTCTTGAATTCATGTTTTGATTCAGTTCTTGATTCCATTCTTGAAGCTGTTTTGATTCAGATCTTGTTTCAGTTATTGATTTGGTTCTAGTTCTGTCCTAGTTCAGCTCTAGTTTAGTTCTATTTCAGTTTCCCTTCAGTTCTAGTTCAGTTTCCGTTCAGTTTTAGTTCAGTTCTAGTTAATTTCCAGTTCAGTTCTAGTTCAGTTCCGGTTCAGTTCTATTTCAGTTCCGGTTCAGTTCTATTTCAGTTCTAGTTCAGTTCTAATTCAGTTCTAGTTTAGTTCCTATTTCAGTTCTAGTTCAGTTCTAGTTCAGTTCTAGTTCAGTTCTATTTCAGTTCTAGTTCACTTCCAGTTCAGTCCTATTTCAGTTCTAGTCCAGTTCTAGTTCAGTTCTATTTCAGTTCTAGTTCAGTCCTATTTCAGTTCTACTTCAGTTTTAGTTAAGTTATAGTTCAGTTCTAGTTTCAGTTCTAGTTCAATTCCAGTTCAGTTCCGGTTCAGTTCTAGTTCAGTTCTATTTCAGTTCTAGTTCAGTTCTAGTTCAGTTCTAGTTCAGTTCTAGTTCAGTTCTATTTCAGTTCAGTTCAGTTCCGTTCAGTTCTAGTTCAGTTCTATTTCAGTTCCTATTTCAGTTCTAGTTCAGTTCTAGTTCAGTTCTAGTTTAGTTCTAGTTCAGTTCTAGTTCAGTTCTAGTTCAGTTCTATTTCAGTTATTTCTACTTCAGTTCTAGTTCAGTTCCGGTTCAGTTCTAGTTCAGTTCTAGTTAGTTCTAGTTTAGTTCTAGTCCAGTTCTAGTTCAGTTCTAGTTCAGTTCCAGTTCAGTTCCGGTTCAGTTCCGTTCAGTTCTAGTTCAGTTCCGGTTCAGTTCTGTTCAGTCTTCAGTTCTATTTCAGTCCAGTTCTAGTTCAGTTCTAGTTCAATTCTATTTCAGTTCTAGTTCACCTCCAGTTCAGTTCCAGTTCAGTTCTAGTTCAATTCTATTTGGGAAATATTGCATGTCCTTCTATTCTTTTCCACCGTTCCACGAACAAAAAAACAGGAACTATAAATGTTAAAGA
Source organism: Cochliomyia hominivorax (assembly GCA_004302925.2). NCBI lineage: Eukaryota > Metazoa > Arthropoda > Insecta > Diptera > Calliphoridae > Cochliomyia > Cochliomyia hominivorax. Next base: position 16,586,352 of record PYHX02000495.1, read on the forward strand.
AGAGAAAAAACATTAAACTCAAACAGACTGTGATAAATAATAAATAACAGACTATTTAGACAAAGTGAGGAGAGAACAGAGTAAATGTATAACAGGGTAAGTGTGTAAACGTACACACGTACATAAATTTACGCATAAATATTTTGTTGTATTAGTAAATATACGTGTATGAAAGTTTGTATGTATTATAATGAATTTTTTGCTGATGAAGGAAGTTTTTAAAGGATTTGTTTACGTATTAAGTAGCACCGTTTAAAGTAGTACCAACTACTACTGCTGCTACCACCTCAGCTACTGTTATCACTACTGTAATAGTTATTTGAATTAGTTTAGTAAAAGGTTTTAGTACAAGTGTTTGTTTTTATTTTAGTTGTTATTATTATTAATATATAAAGCTTCGTTTTCACTTATTTTCTTCTTTCATTTCATTACATTTCATAAATGTTTTCCTTTCTTCTACCTTTACTGGCCATTTCTCATTTTGTTTTCTTTTTTGTGATGATGCTCTCATTACACATGGAACTTTTATTTTTTGCCTTTCAGAAAGTTATGAAGATTTACTATCAGCAATTTTGGGGTTAAATACAATCTGAAATAAAACTTAATTGGCCCCTTCATTACTTGGTTCAGGCATTAAGAGTTTTACTTGTAAAATATTAAATATAATATCTTCATAATAAAAATAAAACTAAAAATAGTTAGAATGATGTTAGAAAATATTTATAACTTTCACATGTAAAAGTCCAACAAGAAGAATGGAATTTGAGTACTTTAACAGGAATAAGGAAAAAATAAAAATAAAATTATTTTAGTTTTATCTTCTGAGTAGTAAAAAATAACTATTTTCTGGTTATTTAATCTCTTTGATATGGATAAATGATTATGAAAGAGTGAAATAAAGAAGATTTTTAGTCTAAAACTGATTAAGAAGAGAACTAAAATATGACCAAATCTTAAATCCTTATTAACTTTTCTAGATAATTTTAATATACTGTGCGTATACTTAATAGAAAATAAACCATATTATGGGATCACAATTTCAATAAAAAAAATTCTTTATTAAAATCACTTTTATTCAAATATTTCTACATAGAAAAAATATCAATTGAATCCTTTTTCTTTATTAAACTTAAGCAAATCCATGTTATTTTTTTTATCGTTATAAATAGAGAAAAGTACACTTATTCAATATTAAGTATACGTTTCAATAGAATTTCCATAATATTATTACCCTCATAACGTTCTGGCATGTTTGGTGTTAAATTCATATTTGTTACCTGTATTTCATTCTTTCATTCTAATGGCAACGAGAAAAAGCCCACACACATCACCTGTATTAAATCAATGAAAACGAGTCAATAAATAAATAAAAAAACAGTGAAACTTTTATATAAAAAAGACTGTATTGCATTATTCTATGGCTGAATAGTGACAATGACGATTGAAAGTGCATCAACAGTGATAGAAGTTCAATTTCAATAACATTTTTTCCGTATTTTCTTTTTTCATAAGTTTTTATGTGTGTGTGTGTTTAATTTTTTGTATGTATTAAAAAATCCATAACTCTTATACAATTTTAGAAAAAAAAAATCCTGTTTGAATTTGATGCCTAACGAACATCATAAAATTCATAGATTCATTACATGTCAATACGTATCCATATAAATGTTGTGCGTGTAATCCGATTTGATGCAGTCCATGTATGGCGCTACATATATAAGAAAATAAACGAAAATACTTCATGGATGCAGACCGAAAATATAGTAAACTACACCAAAATATAAATATTAACTATGATTTCGAGTTGAATCAGGACTGAACAAGTAAAAAATTTGACCGTACAGTTGAACTAGAACTGAGTTATAAATCATCTAGAACTGAAGTAGAAGTGACGTAGAACTAAAGTAGAACTGAACAAGAACTGAACAAGAACTGAACTAAAACTTAACTGGAATTTAACTTGAAGTGAACTATAATTGAACAAGAGATTTATATAGAACTGAGTTTGAAAGAGAATTAGAAATGAACTAGATCGGAACTAAAAATTAAATAGAACTGAACTAGTACTAAAATGAACTAGAAAGAACTAGAATTGAAGAAGAACTGACGTAGAACTAAAGTAGAACTGAACTAACTGATTGAGTACTGAACTAGAACTGAACTGGAAATGAACCAGAAACGAACTAGAACTGATCTAAATTGGAACTGAACTACACTGCAATAGAAAAGAACTAGAAGTGAAGTAGAACTGACGTAGAACAAAAGTATAACTGAACCAGAAATGAACTAGATTTGAACTAGAACTGAACTAAAACTCAACTAGAATTGAACTTGAAGTGAACTTTAACTGAAAAAGACCTTAATCTAGAACTAAATCTGAAACTGGATCTAGAATTGAAACTAAAACCGAACTAGAAATGAACTAGATTGGAACTAAAGATGAACTAGAACTGAACTAGTACTAAAATGAACTAGAAAGAACTTGAATTGAAGTAGAACTGACTTAGAACTAAAGTAGAACTGAACTAACTGCTTTAGTACTGAACTCGTACTGAACGAGAAACTAGACTAAGAATAAGAAGTGAACTTGAAAACTTAACTCAGAACTGAACGAGATCTCAAATAGAAGAACTTTGTTATGAACTCAACTAAAACTGAATTAAGAAAGGAACTGGAGTAGGATTAAGGTAAACAAAGAAGTGAAACAAAAATTAATTTATAAACTGATTTATAAATGAATTAAAGAAATAAAGACCTAAAACAGGAACTGAACAAAGAATTGAACAAGGAATTTATGTAAAGACCGAAATTGAAACTAATTTTAGAACTTCACTTTGAATTGTATTAAACTGGAACTGAACCTAAAATTGAACTTTAATTTGAGTTGAGGGATTTTGACTGAAAATTTGGAGCTCAGTCAAAACACTAAGAATAAAGCTAATGATGGAACTAAAGGCGGAATTTAGGCTTTTAAAAAGGAGTTGAACAAAGTAATTTTAATGTAAAAAGTATAACGAACAATCATGTTAATGTAGTTTATAAAATGTCAAAGTATTTTGCAACTCTTTAATATAAAAAATACAAATATGAGTGCAAAAACTGCAAACGTGTTTCATCGAAGTAAAACTTTAATATCTTAACCTGGTAAAAATGTCCATATAATTTTTAGGATTCGGGTTTAATTCCCTTGGGAATAAAGGAGAAATGCAACATGTCTCTGAGGTTAGAATGGATTGGATTTTTCAATTGATATTTCTTTTACATATATTTTCGGATACCGTATATATTTTCGGATACCGTATGTAATAATAATCAGAAACATATTTTCTTACATCATTTTGCCACTAAAAAATCTTTTTAAAATTCCTCTGAAACTGCAGGTTATATAAGTGTAATAACAAAATGCGTTTTTCTGTTTACCTGCCCCTTTCGTATTTGTATTGTATTACAACACATATTCACTTACTTTTTTTTTGTATTTGAACACACAATTATAGATATTGAAGATTTTCTGTGAAGTTCAGCAAATATGGATTCTCATATTTTTACACAGAAATGCATATGAATTTTTATGTTTACTTTTTTGTTTGTATGTGTTGGTATGAACTTATTTGTTCGTAACAGTTATGAAAGCATATTACTAGAGGGGAGGCATAGAGGGAAATACATTTTTATACCCTACACCATGATGGGTGGTGGAGGTATTAGACATTTGTGCAGATGTTTGTAACGGACAGTCCTGCTACCACTTTTAAGTATACCGTTCGACACAGAATCACTTCCTGAGTCGATTTAAGTATGTTCGCCCGTTTATCCGGCTGGCTGTTCATGTAATGCTTGTTCGCAAAGTACAGGTCGAGACAATGTTTGGTCTATTATTACACATAGGTCCCATACAAATGACCCACCGGTTTGGGGTTTTTAGTTTAAATATAAAAAGAAAATAAGTCTTATTATGTTCTAAAATGATGTGCCAAATTATACGAGGATCGGTGCATCATTTATCAGAGGTCCCATACCACCACCCTTACAAATATCACTTTGAAACTCATAATTGTGTGTATTTTAAAATATTTAATCAGTTTTAGATGAATATAAGCGAAAACCGTTGTGCGAAATTATAAGAGTGTTGGTCCATAATTTTTTTCCAACTTCCATAAACCCATAAATTTCACATAAACATCAGGATCATATAAATCTTATGCACCCATAAGTATAATTAAGAAAATCAAATTATACGAGGACCATTCACAAATTCATTTACAACCAACAATGTGGTGTAGGATATTACATGGTCGGGCATGAGCGACTATAACATTTTTACTTATTACATGTGTTTTTGCGTTTATGCCACATTTGCAATTTGTATTTCCCTAAACACCAAAATATACACACAATTCGAGTGCAAAACATAAAAGAAGCGCATTCATAGATCGCACACACATATGATTTGTAATATTTTTCTACTTTTATATATTTTTGAAATCATTTTATTCTTTCGTTATAATTTTCTTTTCACAAATACAGAGTTTTTTAAAAAATTAAAATTTTATGTTAAAATTTAATCACAAATGTTTTCTTTTAATTTTAGTTAAAGAGTTTTTTTAATACAATTTTTGTGGCAAATTATTTTTTTTTTGCCACTATTTTTTTAGAACTTTCTGCAGTTTTTCTTATCTCGTTTTGAAACCCTGTTTTCTCTGTATTTCAAAATCTTTTCACTTCATATACTTTAATGCATACAATATTTTTATGAATCGAGTTCAATGATACATGTTATTAAAAAGAAAAATAAATAAATAAAATATGAATCTTGTAAATATTAAAAAAATAAAAATTTTCTAAAAGTATTTTTACCTTGATATTCACTCATTGCACTATTACCAACCAGAATCCCTATTTGTACAGTAAGTAAGTCAAATAGTTTAAGTGGTAAAAAATCTATTTTATCAATTTTGCAAACAATTTCTATTACTTAAGTATAAAAATCAATTTATTATAAAAAAATTAATATACTTAACTTAAAAGAAAATAAAAAATAGAGCTCATGGTTATCGAAATTGAAAGCGCTTAAATTCTTAACAATTCATTCATTTCGCTCTTAAATAAATTTCTTCTGTAAATTAATTGAGATCTAAAACAGAACTAGAAAAGAACTAGAAGGGATCTACTACAGAACTAGAACAGGCCTAGAAGAACTAGAAAGGAACTGAAACCAAACTAAAACAGAACGCGAACAAAACTAGAATGGAACTGGAACAGAAGTAAATAGAACATAAATAGAACAGAACTAGAGCAAAACTGGAAGGGATCTAAAACAGAACTAGACAGGACTAAAAGAACTAGAACAGAACTAGAAAATAACTGAAACAAAACTAAAACAGAATTCGAACAAAACTAGAATGGAACTGGAACAGATGTGAAGCAGAAATAGAACAGAAATGAGACAGAACTAGAGCAGAGTTATTATATTATTATATCCGAATTAGGAACTGAATTATGAACTGAACCAAGAAATTAACTAAAGAACTGAGCTAAAAGGAGAATAAAGAATTAAGAATGAAATGAACTAAGAAAGTTTTTTGGAACTGAACTATGAAGCTTATAACTCAGTTATGAACTGCGGTTGGAACAGAAGTAAGAACTGAAATGATCTTAAGGTGAAGTGAACTGGCAACTAAACTAGGAAATGAACTAAGAACTAAACTGTGAAATTTACTACGAACAATGTTTAGAATTTAATTATTGAATAAACAAAGAAATTAATTTAGAACTGAACTAAGAACTGATTTAAATTGAATTTAGAATGCAATTTGGAACTGAATTAAGAGCTGAGTTAAGAAATCAAATAAGAACTAAGCTAAAAACTTAATTAAGAGCTATTTACAGAACTGAGAAATGAACTAAGCTAAAATCTGAGCAGTGAAATGAAATTACTGAATAAAGAATTGTGATAAGGGTTCAGCTGAGGAATTACCTAAGAACTTAGCTAAAACGGCATTAGGAACTAAATTATTAACTAAATTTGGAAGTGAACTAAAATAAAATCTGGAGTTTGAAATAAACTTAAATCTGAGCTTAGAACTGAATTAGGAATTGAGTGAAGAACTGAACTAAAAACTGAATTAATAACTTATCTATTAACCTATCAAAGCCATATCGAGAACTAAACCTTAAAGTAGACTACGAACTGATTTAAGATCTGAATTGAAAACTAAACTAAAAACTGGGTTAATAACTGTACAAAGTACTGAGATCTATACTGAGAATCGAAAATTACATGCAGAGAAAAATTATGTTTGTCGTAATCATAAACATGATACTAATGATAATAGATATTGTTAGATCAACTAAAAAACTTGTTTATTCGCATTGTAAATTTCCATTAATAACAATAGTTATTGTTGTCGCCACAAAAATATTATTATTCCAATAAATTGTTTGTTGATTCGCTTTATAATTATGCATTGATAATAATAGTTATTGGTATTGCAACCAGAAATATTGTTATCGCCACTAAACATTATTTAGTTAATATTAACAATAGTTTTTGCTGTATTTAACTAGATTCATATACTTAAGACAATTAAAAAAATTGTACCAAATTTAAAATCCTATTCTGGGAAGAGTCCTTAAATAAGTAACATATATCAATGACAGTTAGAGAAATAATTGTGCCGAATTTAATTTGTTTCAAATTTAAAAGTATTATCAGTTTAAAATTTGTTTTTTCCCGGGAATAAGACCTTAATGGCAGCTAAGCGAAATATGGAACGATATTCGCTTACAAAATATCTTAAATTAAAGTCTGTTAAAAATAATCGTGGTTCATATGTATAAAATATTTTTATAATTTCTAAATCGTTCTTCGGGAAGGGACGTTATATGGGAGTTACATCTGGACCGATATTAATAAACTTTATTACATATATCTAAGACAGTTGGAAAATAAATTGTGCCGAATTTTTATTTATAATTTTTAAGAGTTTTAGAAAAAGTGTTATATTCCTGAAAGGTGCTATAATGGGAGGTAACATAATAATTCCAGCACAAATAAATAAATGTGGCGATTTCAAAAAATTATCTAAAAAATTGCACCCTATATATAGCACACAGATTTTGGGGTGTATCAAAATTATAAGTGTTTCAGTCAATAACTTTTTTCTATTGATTCGATTTTGATGATTTTTTGTAAGAAGATGAAGAACAAATCCAGTTACCTCTTGTCGAAATATTTAGAAAAGCTCTTTTTCGGAAACTCGAGGTTGTTTTTACGTTTTTGCCAATGAAGCGATATAACAGATTTTAAATAGGAAACTTAGGACAATAACAAACAATTGAATTCGCACAATTATTCTGGGCGTGAGAGGGACATAGCTCAGTCGACTCAGATTTTGATTTGATGCAAGAATATGTTATCTAAGTTATTAGAATATGTTTTCTAAGAATATGTTTTCTAAGTTATTAGAAAGCAAATATGTTTTGTTAGAAATTTTCCTGCATCCTACCTGCCCTGGAACAAGTTATTTCATATCTGTCTATCATTTTTATCTTAAACTTAAATTTTCATTAACATTTTTTTTTAATATTGTACAATTTTATTTCTCTATAATTTTTTTTGTGTTGTTTTTGTTTTACAGTTATTGTTCATGTTGCTGACAAAGTTTTGCAACAAAGTTTTGTTTATCGGTGAACACAGAGAGAAATAATTGTGTTGGTGTAAAGAACATATTTAAAGGATTAATGTCGTTAATTCATGGTAAGTTTTTTTAAGATTTTAATTTCTTTTTTTATGTTTTAGAAATTCAGTAGAATTTCTCTGAGTGCATGTTCATACATATCAACATTATTACACATTCATTACAATAATGAAGTCATGACGAGTTAGACAAAATAATAATGAATTTTTGCACGTTTAACACTCATGAATGGTTATGATTTCTTTCTATATATTTGTTTTGCTCTCGTGTCCCCTCATTTTTTCCCATGTCTGACTTGAATTCATGTGGCATCTTGATGTTTATTTAGAAAAAACTCAATAGAGAAAAAATCAAAGTGTCTGATTTTATTTATAATTAAATTTCTCAATAAGATTATTGAATTCCAATTGAGAAAAAAAGATTTTACTTTTATATAAATTCGATTTATGCAAGTTGAGACCTTTTTCTTTATTAACAAGAGAAAATAAGAGGTTAATTGATTGTTGGAATCATTTTTGGGTCAGTGCTATGACATGTGTTCTTATTATTTTATAAGGGACGGTAAAAAGTTTCCTAAATATATCAAATATATAAAACTAATTTGAGTATTTATGAGAAAAATTTCCCTTGAATATGGAATTGAATACAATTTTCTTTAAATGAAATTTTACGAACATTTTCTTGAATTTATTTTCTTAAATTGAAAAAAAAATATTTAAGTAAAATTTAAGAAAACGAAATTTCTCTATAACCGAAATTTTACTATAATTCCCTTATAAAGAATACAAATTTCTATATGAAGAAAATATAACGAAATTTATTCGAAGAAGAAAATTTCAATTTTCTCTACAAAGGAAATTTTCGAAAATATTCTCTATAAAGAAAACTTAACAGAATTTACTTTTAAAAATTTTACTAATACTTTTTTGAATTTAAATTATAAATAAAGAACATTTTACGAAAATTGTCTATATAAATGAATTGTTTTCTTATAAAGCAAACTTAACGGAATTCTTCTGTATAAAGAAATTTATCGAAAATGTTCTCTTAAATGGAATTTAATACAATTTTCTCTATTAAAGCAATTTGAAAAATTTTGTTTAATAAAGTATAACGAAAATTTTCTCTTTAACAGAAATTTTACAAAAATTGCTTCAATAGATGAAATTTGACAGAAAATTTTCTGTTCAAAAAAATAAATAAAAATATAAAAACTTAAGGAAATTTTTCCGCTGCAATGGACATTTTTGCGAAAATTTCCTCAACAACAAATATGACGAAATTTTATGAAAAATTCCTCTATAAAATAAATTTGCATAAATGTTCCTCCATAAAGGAAATTTAACAAAATTTTCTTTATTAAAAATTTTCGACAAAATTTTTTTAAATAAAAATTTTATGAAAATTCGTCAAAAATTTCCTATTAATTGGAAATTTGGCGAGAATTTCCTACAAATCGCAAATACGAAGAAAAATTCTTTTAATTTTTGATGAAATTTCAAATTTCCCATTTTTAGAGATAAAAGAAACATTTTATCTCTTTTATAGAGAATTTCGATAAATTTTAATTGCAGTGACATTTTTTGCTAAACTTTTTTACTAGAGAAAATCTTCTTTAAAGAGAAACATTTATTCAACTTTTAAAAATTTTAGGAAATAAACGAAATTAAATTTTATTTTTTGAAAATTTATTGTTAATTTTGTTTTAAGCGAAAATAAAAAATTTACGATTAAACTGATCAAACACTTTTTATAATACCGAAATGATTTTAGATAGTGAAAACTGATCGCAAATGTTCAGTTAAACGAAAATTGCTAATAAATGTTTTATTAAGCGAAGAAGGATCGTAAAATTATTATGAAGAGAAAATTGATCGTAAATTTTTTATACGCTTTTTTTTAAACGTAAATTATTAGCATTTTTTTAATCGTAAATTTTCTATTTGGTATAAATTGATCACTTATTTTGTATAAAGTGGAAATTGATCATACATTTTGGCAGTGATCGAAAATGGTCTTTTAAACAAAATTAATAATAAATGTTTTATAAAGCTTAAAAGGATCTTACATTTTTTATAAAGAGAGAAATTCTCGTATATTTTTAAGTTTCATAGAAATTTATGTTAATAGATTTTTTTTAAATCTTCTAGTAAGTGAAAAACCTTCACTTAACAGAAAGTTAGTGAAAACTGATCGCAACTTTTCTATTAAGCAAAAAAATATAGCAAATTGTTTTATACGAAAAAATGATACTTAATTTAGTATTAGCGAAAATTTTATTCTAAATTTTCTATTAAACGAAAAATAATCTTTAATTTTTCTTTTCACAAAAACTGATCGTAATTTTTTTTGTTAAGAGAAACAGGATCTCAAATTTTGTAAGTGGTGAAAATGAATATTATCTCACATTTGATTGTAAATGATTACTTTTCAATCATGTTCCATTTAAAGCCAATTTATTAAAGTTTTTTCATTGCATTCAAACTATGTGACCGCAATCCATAGTGACCTTGTGTAAAATTCCCATTAACTCTGCTGCAATTCACCATTCACTCTCTTAAATATTCAATACTCTGTCAATGTTGTTCATAAATGTTAACTGTATTTTCAAATTATTTACGCTTTCAGTGATTTTCAAATTTGATTAGTTCGAGTTGTACATCAACAACAATTCGTTAGTAACATCATAATAAATCTGTCCAATGATAAAGAGTTTTGTATGAAACGTTGTGAGTTTTCCAAGAATTTAATTGTAATTTATTTTTCCTTTTTTTCTCTTTCTCTAATTGTTCCCACTCTCACTTATTTCACTCATCCTTCATGTCAGCATTTTTAATACACATGTGACATGGAACAAAAATGAAACGTTTGTCAGTCAGTCAGTCTCACAGTCATACATTCATACAAATGACAACGAGTATTGTTTTTCTTTATGGCCTGTTTAATGGTAATAATGACATGATGATGTTGATAATGATGATGTTTATGTTTGTTAATGATAATGATGTTATTGCAAGGCTTTGCAAAAAGTAACCACAAAAGCCCATTGTGGTCAACACACACATGCACATTTACATAAACATATATACATCAACATTTTTGCGTGTATATGTGAACATTTGTAGATATTGGTGTTTATAACCAAAACCAAATAGCTGACCAGGCAAACAACCAACTATTCATTTATCCACATGCATTCCCCCTTCCCTGCCTCTGTCCCATAAAGTGTAGCAGCCAACACGTTTCATTTATTCATTCGTACAACAATCCATCCATTCAGTTATTCGTCCATTTATCCATACAACAATTCATCCAAACAGGCTGCTAGTGAGTGAGTGAGTAGTGATTCACACATAGTTTTCATATGTTTGTAACCTCTTAACCGAAACCAAAATGATTCAATGATTATTGCCACGTTAGCCATTGTCATCACCTCCAACATTGTTGTTGTTATTATTATTGCCGACGTCATTATCGTCATCATTATCATAGAAAAATTGAAAAACAAGAACAATAACGAAAACGAAAAACTCCTGCATTTAAAATTTTATTGCCTCTTCATTGGCGTCACAGTGTACTGAATTAATGGCCAACTGACGAATTGTCTATGTGTCACTCTGTCATACGTTTTGTATTTTATATAAAACAAGTGTGTCTGAGTGTTTATAAGTTTAAATTTTCATTTTGAAATCTCAAACATCAACAGTAACGTCATTTGAAATATTCATATATGATCCATAACTGTCATCGTTTAATTCCAATTGCATTCGCTTGTATCTAAATTACTTACTCTAGCGTTCCTGATGCAAATTCTGTTCATGACAAATAATCATCATTAGAGCATAATGACTATGACAACGATGGTGATGATGATGATGACCATAATGTTCATGTCAATAAAATGCAAGTATCTGTGTTTGTATGAATATGTGGATTTGTGCCATACAATTTTATGGTTCGTAGTAGTTTTTTTTATGAAACCAATATTGTTATTTGACTTAATATTGTCCTTGATAGAAAATTAAAACTGACATCAACTATTGATCAGCAATGAAATATTTATAAACAAAAAGTAGCAAGTTGAAAAATTTTGTTAATAATTGCAACAAGTTTCAGTTTTTTTTGTGAGTCATATTGAAATATTTGCTATGAATTTGTGCGACTCAGAGGAATGAAAAAAGGATTTATTTTAGTGAGGAATTTGTTATCATATATTCAACAAATTTCAGTTTAATATTTAACGCTTGGAAGGATTTTGAAAGAACTACAACAGGCATTGTTAAAATAGAACTCGAACGGCAATAAAACATAACTAAGTTAGAACTGAACTAGAACTGAACTAGAACAGAACTGAACTGGAACTGAACTAGAACTGAACTAGAACTGAACTAGAACTGAACTAGAACAGAATTAGAACAGAACTAGAACAGAATTAGAACAGAACTACAACTGAAGTGGAACAGAATTAGAACTGAACTAGAACTGAATTGGAACTGAAATAGAGCTGAACTAGAACTGAATTGAAACTGAACTAGAAACGAACTACAACTCATCTAGAACTGAACTGGAACCGAACTAGAACTGAAAAACAACTGAACTAGAACTGATTTAGAACTGAACTATAACTGAACTATAAATGAATTATAACTAAACTAGAACTGAACTAGAACTGAATTGGAACTGAACTAGAATTGAACTGAACTAGAAACGAACTACAACTTATCTAGAACTGAACTGAACCGAACTAGAACTAAACTGAACTGAACTGAACTGAAGAAATCTAAAAGAAAACTAGAATTGAACTAAAATAGAATCAGGAACTGAATCGAGATTTGAATCCAAAACTGAACAAGGCTTGAAAAAGTTCAGAACTGTAGGCCACTTTATAGAATTTTTTATGAACAAATCTGCTTTTGTTTCATTAAAACAACTGAAATTGATAAAATAACGAAATTCAATAACAATTTTAGTACATTTTTCGTTTTTTCCACCGAATTGCAGCAGTACTTGAAAGAAATGTGTATGAGTGTGTTCTTTTTTTTTTGTAAATTGCTGAGTATTTTAACCCGAATTAGTTTTGTTGTAGTAAAATTTTATATTTAAATTGAATTTTTATTTTGTAACTTAAATAAACAAAATAAAATAAAAATCGAAATCGAACAGTAGAAAATGTTGTTGTAAAAATGTTTTAGTATTTTTTTATAGACTCTTTCGTATTCTCTTCTGAGAATAGAATTTGATTTTACTTCCATATTTTTTTACATCTTTCACCGTCATTCAATTGAATAAAGAATTTATCGAAAAAAAAAATACACAAACAAACAAACACTTACGCATTTAGAGACTCTCAAATACACTGACATTTCACCAACACAACTTTGACAATACACTTGAACATAAAACTCATTCGTTTTTCTCTATTGATGAGAATAAAGCAGCAAAAAGAGGAGGAAAAGGGAAATGCAAAATTGTTGTATGTAGAAAATGCGTAAGAGCTTTTTTTGCCATTTAAATTTACACACATGTAAACAAATGTTCGTTCCAGTACCTTAGGAAGGAGCGCAATTCAACTAGATTTAAACATTTTGGAAAATTTTATATTGATTTTTAAGGAATTTTCTTTGAAAATTGATTTTTGATAAACTTTTAGTTTTCAGTGTTCCTTGTCCTAAAGTTCACATTTGAAGTATATTTTTGTGGAATATTTTTTGGATCTCTTTGAAAATTTTTTCCCTTCTGTTTGAATAATTATTCATCTGGAAATCAATTTATATACTGATGCATATTCTTATAAACGCATTTTATTTTTTTCCTTTTTTCGTTGTTCGCTTTCAAAAAGAAGTCTTTAATGGGAGGAAACTTAACGGTTCTTTTTTAATGTAAACAATATTTTTTTTCTTAGCGTCGTTTGCCTTATTCATGCGATCAAAATTTTTGATGCTTTTTTATGCAGAATATTTTTATAAACGCAAATTTGAAATTGATTTAAAACAAATAAGAATTCAATATTCGGTTATACCATATCTGACACCCTACAATATATGAACTTTTTTTTTTTTAAACAACACAAGAGTACGTTATGAGTCAAGAAATTATTTATATATATTTTTTGGGATATAATTTTGTTTTTACTGAACCGATTTTGAAAATTTTTGAAATGGTATTAAGGTAAATTTCTGTTTACCTTAATACCATTAATCAGGAGACAAATACTCTGGCCAAATTGCATTGAGTTCTGTCAATTATTATGGATGTGAATGTGCCAACAACAGACAGGCCAATGGACAGACATACAGACGGATAGACTGACGAACATAACTAAATCGACTCAGATTTTTATTTAATACAAGAACATATATACATTTCGGGTTCTTAGATAATTCATTCTTGACAATGTTATTATATCCCCTTCACCAGTTGTGGTAGTGAAGAGTATAAAAATGACAAAAATAAAATATAAGTTTATCTTGATTTATATATCGACTTTACGGAAGAATTATTTAATTTAATCGATAAATTTCATAATGTTTAAAGATGCCCAAAATTAAAGATTTTCATAATCCAACAGAGAAATTGAAATTAATCCATAACAAATTGAATTCTACAGAAATAAGGAATCTAAATACACTGAATCTTCCTGTGACTTCCAAACACGTTGTTTACACTTTACGAAGAGATGATAATATAAAGTCAAAATGCAAGCCTGTTTGTATATATGGAACATATTGGAAAAATTTCTGAATTTCTATAGAATTGGCCCATATCTAAGAATCTCTTAAGAATAAAATTTAACCAAACTCTAATGAAACTGGATGAAATTAAAAAGTCTTATAAACTTGAAACTGGAGGTTCTCCATTCCTGGGATTTTCCCGGAATATTAATTTTGTAAATTTCTGAAATATCTATTGGAAATTTAATGAATTTACTATAGATATTTCATTCATTATTAATGAATGAATTTAATTACGAATGAAGAAACTCTTAAATATAGATATTTCAATAGAATTCGGCTAAAATAACTTTGGACTTGGCGTAAATTTGAATTTTAAGAACATGAATCCACATTCAAATATGGCTCCCATAATGGAAAATAATACCAGAATATAGATTTCATAAAATTACTTAAAATAAGAGTATTTTAATAAAATCAGGAAACAACATCTTCGACTCTGAATTTCAAGAATATCGCATCTCATTTGACTGAAAGATATTTAAGATTCGGCAGAGTCGATAAAGGATTCATATTTATCGTTACTACAATTTAAGCATTTTTTCACTATTAAAAAATTAGTTTTATAAGACCCGGTGCGCTTTGCCACCCTTAAAAGTGGGTGGTACCCCTCCACATGGTCCTATCCGTCCTTCTTTTTCGCTTGTAAATAGATCCTTGGAAAAGTAATTGAAACAAATTTTCTTTCGATATTGATAATTCATATTTTCTTTGCATGGGAGTTCCTTTCCCCTTGATTGTACCCGTTCCATATTTTGATCAGTAAAACAAATACTTGAGAAAGTAATTTGGAATCATATTGAGAACTATTGCTGTTATAATTCTTTAGATATTCAATTATCAATATTTTCTTTGTGTGGAGGATGCCTCATTCCTTTATCTTCATTCTGTCCAGAAAATAAGAGTTATTTGAAAAACTTGTTGGCAGCAAATTTGAAAATTGTCGGTGTAGTAATTCTTTATATACGCTTCCCTTGATTCTATACGCCCCTACATTTTTCTTGTAAAAAATTTTCTTGAAAAAGTAATTGGGACACATTTGAAATTTCTTGATGAAGTGGGGGTTACCTCTCCCCCTGATCGCATCCATCCTACATTTTATCAAGTTCCTTAAAAAGTGATTGACACCAAATTTGAAAATTTTCGTTTTTTATTCTTTAGATATTCGATAATCAATATTTGCTTTGCATGGTGGGTACCTCTCCACCTGGTCCTATCGAAAATTTTTATAACTTATGTTACATTCGGATATATGGGGATCATTCTGTGAAAATTTTAGTAAAATCAGTCCAGAAGTTTAGTTGTCTATAAGTCCCAAACAAACACAAATTAATATTCTAATTTACTCCTGGGAATCCCGAATATGACCATTTTTATCTTATATTCCCGGGAACAAACCCTGGGAAAATAGAAAGCCTATTTGAAATACTTCTCTGCGAAGCCCAACTCCTTTTTCCCGGAAAGGCCTAAGTTTTTTTTTATTGAATTCGCCAATTATTGTATGCGTGCGAATATTTCCGACAGACAAATACACGGACTCAGATTTTGATTTTATGCAAAAAATTATTTGCACTTTATGGGGTCTTAGATGATTCCTTTTTAGTGTTACAGACAGAATGACAAAAATCAATAAACTCTCATCACACATTTTGGTGGAGGGTATTAAAACGTATTAAATATTTCATCTCGAATTCACTTTAATAGAATAAGACTTTATTTTACACAAAATACATACATTTCATGAGTAATGTAAACAAATGTAAAATGTACATGTAAATTTTTTACATAAATTTTAATCCTCATAAATGTTTTGTGCGAATTTTTGGGTTCACATATTTTTGTTCTTTTTTAATTTTGGCGAACAAATAAACAAATAAACAAAATGAAATTCAATCACAATAAAATGAATTTCAGCGTTATGTTCGTTTGTAGCGAATGAGAGAATTTTTGGTTGTATTAAAATCTTAAATACGACGTGTATTATATATGTATTGTTACTATGTTTATGTGTGCATGAGGATTAATAAAGGATCATAAAGAGAAAGTAGAAGATTAAAGGGCGTATGAGTGATGAGTTAAATTGAAGAAGAGTTTAAAAATTATTAAAGTATTTTTGTGGTTTTTATTAAATTTAATATTTATACCCTTCAGCACCATGAGTGGTTAGGGTATGAAGTATTGACTTAAGATCACTTTCTGAGTCGCGTCGATTTAACGATGTCCGTCTGTTTGGCTGTCTGTTTATGTAAACCTTGTGAAGAAAATGCAGGTCGTGGTTCTAAAGATATCACAGTGGAATTTGATATGTTACTTTCTGTTGATCCAAGGACGATGTTTATTTAAATTGGTGATGATGGGTTCATTATTTCAACTAGCCTCCTTACAAATGTTCCTCCTGGAATTAATAATTATTATTAATAAAATGTTTTTAATAAAATTTGTCTCAAATTAGTCTTTTGGCGTTCATAAACGATGTACCTAATTATACGAGGGTCAGTTCACCATTACTTTTATAGGTCCCATACAAAACCTTTTCCAAATATCATTTTGAAGGGCTTAAATCTCACATATACGTTGGTAGTGTGAAGATAATTGGTATAATCAAGACAAATATAAGCAAAAATCGATATGCGATACATAATATTACCATTATTATATCCTCTACTCTTAAGCATAAATTGAAAAATACATTTATACGAGGGTAGTTCATTAATTTTTGATAGTCATCACTTATAACCAACATATGGTGTTGGGTATTAAATAGCTGGACTTGACCGACTACAACTTTTTATGTTTTTTCCCCTTTTGTGAAAGCATTTAGTTAGAATCCTCCAATCTCTCTCTCTCTTTCTCTTACTACTTCCTGGAAATCTAATAAAAAAAACCGAAAAAGGAAAAAATTAACATTTAAAGCTTAAAAAACATACAAAATCTTTCCAAATAGGACGTTTAACATGATTATTTTTTTTCGGCAACTGATTGTTCATTGCTGCTGATTTTTTTTACGAATTCAACACACTTGTAGCGTATGACCAAAAAAAATATCAGTTTATTTATTTTCGTTTATTTCGTTTTTTTTTCAAGAGAAAAATCTACAAAATAACAAAAAATATAAACAAATACAAATACATTTATATATATATTCATATACACACTCACACATATTTATGTAATAATAAACACAAAAGCGTTTATTGATATAATCACACATATTTAGATAAAAACATGTTCCCTTAGCCGTTACATTTACATATACAATAATATTAAATAGCAGCAGCATTAACAGTACCATAGAAGTGGTAGTGTTAGTGGTAACAAAAAAGGAAATAATAAAAATATAATATACATACACATATATATGTATGTATATGTAGCAATACTGGTATTGGTGTCGGCATGTGTATTTTCAATTTTTTCTCTGGTATATTTGTATTGTTATTATTGGAAATATATATGAGAACAATATTAAAATCAACATGAATATAAACACATACTTACCACATCTCACTTTTATACCCAACAGTTTTAAGATGTTTCACACTAATTTCAAAAAGATTTCACTAATTTCAAAAAGATTCTGAAAATATCAAGTGAAATAAGAAATAAAAGTAAAGAATGCTACTCTCTTTTGTAGGACAGAATCAAAAGTTGTTGGGTTCGTAACTCTGTGAAAATGTCATGTAAATCCTAATATGTAGATTCTTGTTGTTTGTAAGGAAAAATGAAATTGAAATAAGTGTTTGAATCTGAATATCTTTTAAACTGTAAGAGATAACCAACCCACATAATTAGTTTTCTTAGTTCTACACTGAGTTCACTCATATGAAAACCATTAAAATCGGTTCGGAAATGAATAAAAAAATATATAACCAGAGGAGTTCATCTTCGGGACCCTGTGAAGCGGCCCCCCTTAAATTTACTTATATTAAATTTACAGATTTATTCCATTTCCTTCTTCATTTAAAACACTGTGAGACATAGTGACAAAATATATTCTATTGTATAATTCTCCAATTTCTGAAACGCTGGAGATATCGAAATGAAATTTCACCCGGTCAGGGTTGAGATGCTTTGGAGGAGTAAAAGTTCCTATCAGATAAGAGGCATAGTCGGTGACCCTCCAAATTTGGCCACTTCGGAGGTGATCATATTTTAAAAATTTGCCGAAATTTATTTATAAATTGAGTCAATAGAAACTCTTTATAGGGATAGTCCTCTTCCTTTCTAAGACAAAATCGAAAGTTTTTGTAAATTAATTTTAGAAAATATTGATGCCATAAAATATGAAAGAATTTTGAACATGATTTATATTCCTTTTCTTTTCAGATTTTCGAATGTAATGAGAATTTCATTTCTGATACTTTTTTGACCTCAAAAGTCTATCAAATTATAGTTTTTACGCTCTTTCTCCCTTAATAGATCAAATCTTAGTTGTGACTTTTTTTCTGATTTGCCCAAGAGCACATGTTTTATGATATAATATCACATTATCGAATTCAACTCTTAACCCAAAATTACTGGTTTCCGAACTGCAGGGCCTCTATTTACTCTACGTTTTTTCTCTGCTCATCGTTACGTATGAGTGCTTTTAATATTTCGTTACATTTGCTTTCGATATGTGTCTAAGAATGTTTGTGTGTATGTGTGTGAGTTTGTTTAAGTTGATTTTTGATAGGCTTTTCCTTTTTATTCCTCTTTATTTTTTGTGTTGGGCTGTTTCCCTTTAGATTTTTAATCAATTTCTATAATTAAGTGGGAAACACAAATGGATTTAGTAAGTGTTTTAATACAATTTCTTAAGCATTTTTTATTTTATTTATAGTTGTTGTTGTTATAGTTGGTGTTGCTGTTTATTTAGGATCAATTTTGGCTTTTAGGAATATTAATGTTAAAAACCCTGCGGGGGATTTAAAAAAATTTAAGAACTAATTTATATTTTTTATAAAATAATATGAATTTTCTTCCCCAAAAAAGAAAGTAATTAAGTGAGAATAAGTTTAAATATAAAACCACGATTAAAGTTTAAAATATAAAATGTTTAAATTAATTTTAATACCCTCCACCAGCAGAAGTGGTGAAGGATTAACTTTGTTTATTCCGCATGTAACGCTTAGAAGAAACATTTAGACATCATAATGTATAGAAGGAAAATAAGTCTGAGTCTAATTAGCTATGCCCCTCTGCCTGTCGGTCTGTCCTATCTGTCTGTTTTTGGCACGCTCACATGCACTATAATTGACTGAGCTCAATGAAATTCGCCCTCAGTATTTTTTATAGTTCCTGAGAAGTCTTATATATAAAACCAGCAAAATCGGTTCGGTTAATTAAAGATATAGACCGATATCTGAGACTACCTCAAGTAAGTTCAAGCAAAAAAACTTTCGTAAAATTGTCAATTATAAATCGATTGATCAAATTTTTTTAGTAGAAAAAAGTTAAAGTTAGAGCCAAAAATATAACTTATTTTATGACTCATTAGGTATCTGGTTCAGTGTTACAATATGAAAAACTTTTAAATATTGTAAATGTCTGTGAGTGTATGTGTGAATGTATATGTATTTACTTCACACGCATTTGTGGTGGAGGCTATTGATAATTCGGCATAGCCAATATATAGCATTCTTCCCCGTTTAAATTAAGATTCTAAAATCAACCAAAACAACTTAAATATTTAAATCATTTTATAACTTTTGCTTGTAACGCCTAAAAATATCAACTGACTGACTGACATTTCCACTTAAATAAAATAAATGAAATCCTATTAAGACACTTTATTTTGCCTGGAAGCTTGTCTCTCAAAAATTAAATTATGCCGAGTGCAAATCTCATAAACACATTTGTTTGTCTGGATACGTTTCATAAAATGCGTACGTGATGCATATACAAATTTATTTATATAAAGTGTTTGGAAAATTGAAGGTGTATGTTTGTATTCCAAACACACACAATCTCACGCATTCATTTAAAGTGTGAGTAAATTGCAAAACATTTAATAAGAAATATTAAATGTTTTTATAGATCAGTTAAGTGTTTTTGGTATAAAATCGATTTGGGGAAGAAATATTTTTGAAATCATTTTTATACTCGAATTCTGTGAGATAATTGTGTCGTCCTGTCTGAGGAAGAAATGTAGCGCAATAATACCAACTTTAATGTGAGATTATTAGGCACAACGCTTTAGAATACGAGGATACCATGGTCAGTCAGCCATACGAAGGGGAGAACATCGTTAAATAGTTTTTAAAAGGGATTCTGAGTCTTACGGAATAGATGAAAGTGGTGGTAGTATTAATATACCCTACTCACACCACAAGCGGAGGAGCGTACTTAACAATACTCTAAGACCAAGGAAAATTTGACATTTATGCGCTTTAAATTGAGGCTGATAATTAACCAATTCTTAACATAATGAACTTTGTTAAATCGGTATAACCACTTTTACTTATACCGACTAAACGAGCATTTTTATGCTCCCCCATCACAAGTGAAAAAGAGGGCATATTAAGTTTATAATTCCATGTGTAATGCTAATAAAGTATCATCTAGGACTCTCATTATATTATTGAAGTTCCATGTCTAGAATAATTTTAGGAATTCAATTTGGACAAATAATTTGTTATGTTCCCAAGTAGTTTCGTATTTGAAATAAACGTATGGAATCGGCAGACACAATATACAGCTATTCGAACTATATCATAAAAAATCATCGAAGTCTTCCACGCATAGTTGTTGTTATATAAGCATAAATCCAAAGAAAGTGGAGTTGTTGGAGTCATTATTTCATACCTCTTTTATAAACTTAAAGCCCTATTCCACCCCGGAACAACAAGATATGTATCAATTCTATTAAAATTCAGCATAATTGCTTATTTTTTAACTGTCATTGTTGTTTGTGGAAACAACAACATAAAAATACTCCATTTCAATATTGAAATTCTAATTTTAAAGAATCAAATATTTTTATTATTAACAGTCATTATCACAGACAACAACCATTGTTTCCATAAACAAAAGTCAATATTCCCTTATGGAATTAAAAACAAAATACTCAAATGTCTTAAAACGAAAAATTGTCATAAATCGTCTAACAGAATTAATGCAAAAGTTTAGCCTGTTAAAGCTATATTAAAATTCCAAAGGTACAGGTCCATATCTGTTCCGATATCAAATAGGGTTCTACAATGATTTTTATTTGTCGCAGAAACGGCAGCCATGTTTAGGTTTGATTTTCAGACAAGATATAAACTTCTTACGCAAGTATTTGTATCTGTGAAAACGCTTGTACTTGAGGATTCACAGTCGAGTGTCATTTAATGTCAAAAATATATGAAAACTCTTAAATTTCAATTTTGTGCTATTTTTTTGAATACTAAAATTTAAAAATTAACTTTGATAAATTAAGATGAATAACGATATTTATTTTGTCCGTAAACAAACAATTCAAATTCCGATTTTTCCATGCTAAAATACCCAAATCCCAATCCGTAAAAATGATGTTTAAAAATCTGGCTCTTTTTCACTGTACTGATCACCTCTCATAATTGGAGCCATCTGATCTTAATTAATAAAAAGGATAAGTTAAAGATGATTGCAGCTTTGCGATTTGAGGAGTATATATATTATTTTATCGATACAATTCGTATACGGAGTTAATTTGAATGCATTCCAGTTAAAATTTTTCAGAACGAAATAGTTTTATCCACATTTTGGAAAAAAAAACTTTTTTTCAGAATTTTGTAGGAAAATTTAAAAGATCTGATCAAATGGACACCGATCAACTAGAGCCCCAATCATGTTAGATTTTATTATGGTATATCGAAAGGTTTAAAAGTTAAAAAATATTTAAAAAATCGATTTGGAAACACTGTTCAATGATAGACCAAGTTCCCATTTAGAATGACCAAAAAAATCGCCTGCTTTTCAAAAATAATTATCACTAATGAAAAATGGTTCAACAAAAGAATAAGAAATCAAATCGAATAATAATGGTAACAACAGCGAGCTTCCATTATCGAGCTTTGGTAGTAAAATAGATTTAGAGACGTATTCGTGTTAAAATTTTAATATTTCGGCTATAACTGTGGATCTTGTAATGATCTAGTCAAGAAATTCAATGACTTATTTATATCCCTGATGATTGTTATTTGTACACCCTATACCACCGTATGCATTCATGGAAATATTTTTAACTGTCTGAAAATTAGTTGTATTACTAAGAATCACTTTCTGATTCGATTAAATGATGTCCGTCTGCCGGGCTGACTGTCTTTCTGTCCATGTTACGTTGTGAAAACTTTGATAGTTGATCTATTTTGTATCTATAGACGATGCTTATTAATTGGGGCGATGGGTTCAATATTTAAGTGTCTTCAATACAAATATCCTCCTAGAGCAGAGTTTTAGGCTCATAAAACTCACAGATATATAACTATTGTTGTAGCCTAAGTCCATTGGTCAAAAAAGACGGACATATTTTCACAAAATTTTGTTAAAGTGTGTAAACTTTAAAAAATATTTTAATATTTGGATGATATTTTGTATAAGATTTATGCGAGAAAAAATGCTATTTCATAACGAGAATCAATTCCTACGACCTTCAAATAACTCCATTTTATTGGGGTTCATTTAAATATCATTAACATATTTTAAATGACTAGGAGGGTATAAGGTATTAACCGATCACCAGAGAAAAATATGGTTGTGTCGTCATATAATATGATTTTCGCATAACCATATTATGTTTTTGAACGCACTTATAGCCATATTGTTAACCATAACATGATTGTGGGACAACAAAATATTGTTTTCGTAAGTTTATCGTATTGAGTATAAAAGTCAATAGCAGATTTTTACTATAATAACATTCTTACAGGTATTATATGACAACGATGCGCTACACTTTTGCCCATCTGATCCGACTTTCAGATAAGGAATGATTATTTTTAAAGCACAACATATTCTAAAATGAACATTACCTAAATGACTTGATACTAATTGTACTAAAATTTGTTATCCTCAGTTTTTGACTTGTGTATTATCTTGTGCCACAGAGTGGTCATGATTGAAATTATGGATAAGTGTGTGCTTGTTTTTCAAGTTATCAATTGTATTTGGTACAGGTATCTGTAATCGATGTTTTCGATTTCAATAGCTCATAATACGAACGACCTTCATGATCCTAACAGATTAAATATAAAGCATTTTTTTGGTATCCCGAATTGTTGGCCTCGGTGTTAATTTGATATTAATTTTCATCATCAATATCATCACGATGACATCTTTAAGCAATATTTTTAACAGCAGAATTTGCAAACTATGGCACCATATAACTGTATTTTTCACCATACTATGTCTGTATCCCAAACAATATATTGTTGTGCTACAAACATGTTATGGTGTTATGTGACAATAATTATATTGCCAGTACCATAATATAACAATAGTGTTGCTGTGAATATACTGTAAACATAACTTCTCCTGCTACTGCCCATTCTACTATAGTTAAGTAGCAATAACGAATATAATATTTTGAGGTAAACATCTGCCAGTAAATTCACATAGACCTCAAGTGTAAACACGCCTTTTTTTAAATCGCATATTTATAAAATATTTATATTTAATATTTTACAAAGTATCCTGTTTTATATACGAAAATTCCATTAAACTCCGAATAGTTGTACGAAGCTTTTAAATATACGTATATATTTTTTATAATCAATAATAAAATATTGAAAATAACAAAGTGATGTAGTAAAAATATAAAAAGAACTTAAACTCTGTTTCCTTTTTACTGATCATCATTAAATTTTCCTATCTTTATACCCTACACCACCATAGCTGGTGGGGATATTATTCGTTTGTGCAGATGTTTGTAACGGGCAGAAATAGTAGTGATTCAGAATCACATTCTGAGCCGATAGTCCGGCTGTCTGTCTAGGTAAAGCTTTTTCGCAAAGTACAGGTCGCAGTTTTAAATATGTCTTAATGAAATTTGGCTCATACTATTACTTTGGCACAAGGACGACGCCTATTATAATTGGTTATGATCTGTTCATTATTTCATATAGGTCCCATACAAATGTCGCACCGGATTGGGGTTCTTAGTCCATAAAATTCCTAAATATTAAGAGATTTTAACCAAATTTACGAAAATAATTTTAAAACAATGTGCCAAATTGTAAGAGGATCGGTCCATTATTTCTCATAGGTCCAATACAACAACTCTTCCAGATATCGCCTTGAAACTAATTAAACGCACATATATGTGGATGTTAAAAAATATTTAAACAAATTAATATAAATATAAACAAAACCCACTGTGCAAAAATATGCGAGATTCGGTCCACAATTTTGTCAAACTCCCATATAACCCTACAGGAAAAATTCCTTTCCAAACGCATACATTTTACGTAAACATAAATAAGAAAAGAAAATTATTCGAGGGTCGTTCATAAATTTTTCTAGCAGTCGGTTGTAATGACAATGTCGTGTAGGGCACTACATAGTCGGGTTTGACCAAGTATAATATTTTTATTTGTTTTTTTTTTTGCTGTTATTTTTATGTGTCGTAAATATTTATGAAAACAAATTCATATAAATTGAAAAATGAGGCCTCAACAATTGTTCATAATATTGCTGTGTACAATGAGGTACAGTGGGCACCAATTATTTAGTTTTTGAACTCAAACCTCTATTACAAATATATTCAGAAATCGGATATATTTTTTATATGAAAATTCAAAACAAATAAAAATCTAATTAAAGTGTTTACAGTTATTTTTCTAAATATTCAAATATTTTCTCATCACTGTACTTTTGTGTTGTTTTTATAATTTGTTATCGATACGATTATTGTTGCTTTTGTTTTTATTTTTATTATTTTTATATGTTACAAAAACAAAACAAAAAAATATAATAACAAATAGTCAATAATATAAATAAAATGTTGATAAAAAATGTACAAAAATAATAAATAAAATAAAGTAAAATAATAACAAAGTAATGAGAGTGTGTTGGTGGATATTTGTTTGTTTAAGTCTCATCTATGTATAGTTTATGATTGTAGTTGTTAAAGAAATTTTTATTCATCTTTCCCGTTTATTATTGTGGCGCAAATATTTATATCTATTTTGGCGCTTGTGTGCGTGTGTGTGTATTCATAAAAGTGTGTGTTTATTTTCATAGATTTTTTTTACGTCTTTTGTTGATGTGATTCCTGAATTACAGTAACAAATATTTTATAACACGTTGAATATCATAAAATACAAAATTCAACAAAAATGTTTTAAACAGCAGCAACATCACACAAAAATCTGAACAAACATCTCTGCAAGACAAAAAAAATCAAGAGAGAATTCTACATAAGACAAAATACTATTTCCAGTTTCAGATTTAGTTTAGATAAATTCTGATACAGTTCTGATTCTGTTTTCATTAAGTTCTTGATTCAATCTTATTAGTTCCATTTAGTTCTTGATTCAGTCTTGAAAAATCTTCAATATTCTTGTTTTGAGTTATGGATTTAGTTCTTGTTTCAAATCTTGTTTGAGTTCTCTATCGAGTTCTTAATTCAGTTCTTGTTCCTGTTTAAGTACTAATTCAGTTCTTGTTTAGTTCTAGTTCAGTTTTAGTTAATTTCTAGTTCAGTTATAGTTTAATTCTACTTCAGTTGTAACAATCAGAGTACTCTCTTAATCAGGAACTCATACTTAGTCCACAATATTTATACGTAATAATTCCTATTCACAGCGTCTCAGGAAAATATAAATTTTCGCTTGAATAGTCAGACAACCAAAATTCTAGTTTCTTTTTTTGGAAAACAAGAAATATTCACCACAAAAAATAAAACTAAAAGAAACTTTAACTTTATATATTTTTAAATTGTTAAGGAAATATAAAAAAATATATAAAACAAAAAGATTCTCATCGTTTATTTAACAAAAAATAAAGAAAAAATTTAAGAAAAATAAAAAAATTTGTGTTCGCACAATAATTTTACAGACGCTTTTGCTGCTGCTGCTGGTAATGATAGTTTGTCGTGTTATTATTGCAGTTGTTTCTGCTGCTGTTGTTGTCGGTTTTTTCTCCAGACACTTAAACATTTAAGGATTGTGGAGGTTCTTGTATCTGTGTTTGTTTGTACATATGTATGTGTGGTTGATGTGAAAACATTTAGCTAGAAAAGGTATATTTAGGTTAACATGTCTTTTGTGGCATCATAAAATAATGATCGCTAGATTTTTGTTTAGAGACCTTCTGAATGGGAAAAATCATAATAGTTTTTTGTTGTTGTTTTCATGGAAATAAAAATATTAAAAGCAAATTTGTTTTGTTATTTTTTTCTAAAGTTTTAAAAGTTATTGAGGGACCGGAATTTTTATTTTTAAAAATGATTTTTTTTGGGAAATTTAATTTTAAGTGAAATTTTTTTAGTGAAAAATTGGATTTTAAGTGAAAAAATAATTTTTTTAGTGAATAAGTGGATTTTTTAGTAAAAAGATTTAATTTTTAATAAAAAATTTATATTTTAGTTAAAGATTTAAATTTAGTAAAAATTGAATAAAAAGAAAAATTAAAAATTAAATTTTTAGTGAAAAATAAAGTTTTTATATAAAAGATTTAATTTTAGTGAAGTAATTAATTTTTTGGTGAAACTTGATTTTTTATGAAGATTAAATTTTAGTAAAAAATTTAATTTTAAGTAAAAAATCGAGTTTTTTAATATTGATTTCTTTTAATGAAAAAAATATCTTTTACGTGAAATATTGATTTTTTTAGTGAAAATTTGATTTTTTAATGGTTCGTTTTTTGTTAATAAAATTTGATTTTTTTTTTAAATGTAATTTACTGAAATTTGAATTTTTTAATAAGAAAAAAATATTTTACTGAAAATTGAATTTTTTATTGAAATATAAAATTTTTATAAAAAATTGAATATTTGGGTGAAAAATCATATCCTGTAGTGAAAAATTTATTTATTTTTTGTTAATTTTTAGTTAAAAATTTCATTTCTAGAAAGGAACTTATTCCGAGACCGATAATTCCTTTTGGAGTATTATAAAATGTGAACTTTATTAGTTTTAGTTTGATATATTTTAAGCCTCTGATTTTTCCCACTTTTCCAGTAAATTTTTTTAAATCCTTAAAATTTTTTGATTTTAATTTAATTCTTATTTTGTTGTTTTCTCTCCTCCTTTTTAGATTTTATAGCCGATTTTAAATTCGCTTAATTCCTTTTTATTAAAACCTAAAATTTTTCATTTAATTTTCACACAAATCTACAATTTAAAAGTATGTTTGTGGTTTATTTTGTGTGTATGTGTAATATAAAAATGAAAACATACATTTTTACACACAAACACAATTAATTCACTGCAAATATTTCTGTTTTTATTATTATTTTAGTGGTACAAAATAAAGTCTCGTCTTTTCAATTTTATTACAAAAAAAAAAAACTCATACATATGCATTTTTATAATACATGTATATATTATGAGAGTGTAAGCGAGAATGTAAGTATGTGTGTGTGTTTCTTTATAAACGGACATCATAGTGTACAAGGTGCAGATTAACTATAAGCACTTTGTGATCTGTGTTGAGCTATTTTGAGCATTTAACAAAATTTAAAAACACTTGAACCTCATAAATTAGTCGAAAAACATAGTCGTAGCTAAAAACCCAACAAATTTATATAGTTTTTGTTTATTTCTATGCTAGTCCTTTCTCTACACACACACATACATACATATATGTTGGATATATCCACACATGTAAACATAACCAAATTGAAACTAAAGTAATACGAGAGTAAATTCGCACTGTTGTTATTGCTGTTGTAGAGTTAAGTAGGAAACCGAAAAGTTCTTTTTAACAAAATTACGCTGAAATTTAGTTTAATCGTCTATAACTTTCAAACTCTCTCTCTCTCTACTTACTGTTAATCAACTGCAGCAATATTAATTATCTTTCACATGTCTTAATATCTCTAGAAGTAACGTAGTCTGAACATTTTTATCTGTTGGACTAAGGGCACCAGGTGGTTCGAAACAAGTGTTAATTATGTTTAGAATTAGACAATGATTGTGGTGAGAGTTTCCCAATAACTTTCCTAAGGAATTGATTTCATATAAGAAATAGGTCATGTCAATAATCTCTAGAGTTATTGTCACTAGTTTTTTAACATTAAGTCTCAATGTCTTTCATATTCAATTAGTTATTGGGAAAAAGGAAGAGTGGATAAGACCAGACGGACAATTCATTTTTCCTACTTAATACACAAAAAAGGACAGAGCCTGGGGAAGAAGCACCTCCTCCTAGAAACAAATACAATTGCGACTATCAAAAGAACTGTTAAGAAGAGAAATTTTAATTGAAACATGTAAGTTAGTAGAGTCTTTAATTTAGAAATAATTGTAGAAATTTATTAAAAATTCCACTTGTAAGGTGATGCAAACTCAGAGTCCTAGTCATTTAATTTCCTTAGACAGTTTCAGAGATATGCGATAATTTATCTCCCCCGGGCTTACCCATGTCCTTAGTTTATTAAATTCTCTTAAAGTT